>JAFMOC010000007.1:12782500-13382500 GCA_019802505.1 Corydoras sp. C115
TAATTGAATTTCGCTCAGTGTAGTTACAAGACATGCCATGCAGAAAACCATATAATATATGAGATCATGGAAGAACATATGAGGAAACCAGAAGAGTTGAACAGTTTTCAGCAGGTCAATTTTGTTCCATCCATCCATTATCTTCCACATGGGTTCCCTATGCCCATCCAGGGGAGAACGTTTCGGGCGCTGGGCACATACACCCAGGACAGGGTGCCAATCTATTGCTGGGCACACTCACTCACTCACGCAAACACACTCTATATGGGGCAATTTGGATGATTTAAGTGACCTTGATCCATGTTTTTGGACTGTGGGAGGAAACCGGAGAACCTGGAGGAACCCACGTGGACATGGGGAGAACATGGAAACTCCACCCAGATTGGGATTCGAACCGTGAATTCCTAGCGTTAAGAGGTGAACGTGCTAACCACTAAGCCTCCGTGCCGTCCAATTTTGTTATATGAAAATAAAAATTACATTTAAAAAAAAAATTAATGTTTCCAAAAAGTTGTAATGCAAAAGCATTTTTTTAGAGTAGTTTGTTTGGCAGGTGGACTAGTTATGAATGATGACCATGATTGGTCATGTATTGTCCAAACCATACATATGTTAAGATAGGTCACAGTACTGTAGAACTTATGTTTATAATACAAGCAGTTAAAGTAAAGATTTTATGGATTGAACAGAATTTTTTAGCATAATCAATCAGATTCACATCTGGAGAAATAAACACCTTCATGCTCCGCAGAGGCCACTGCCACCAGGAATGCCATTTTTAAGGCATGTTTTAGGTTATAAGGCATGTTTTAACTATGTTTAGGTGGGTTGAAACAGTCAGAGTAATGTTCACCTAAATGACAGGGTCAGTTGTTTCCTAGCAGAACTTCATATTCACCAGAGCATCATATTGCCACTGCCAGCTTGCATCTTGCTCCCCTGTCTTCCTCGGGTAATGTGATGACTCAGCAGGGATGAATTTGGCTGGAAAATATCTTTTCACCGCACACCCCCTGATGTTCAGGGAACGTGCCAACCCCATGCTGGTTCTTAGCAGGCCAGTACATAGAGGCATGTGTTGTTGTGTGGGTACCTGATTGTGCTGCTTACTATGGGAGCACGATAAATTTCCACTTTTGTCTGACCTGGCCTTCTACTTTTGGTTTCTCTTAAGTTCTCAAATCACATGGATTTGCGGTTCCCTCTTTGTGTAATAAGTCACATTTTCTGGTGACGTTTGTGTGGGTGTGAGTTTCTTTTCTTTAGGCAGCTCACAGTTTGAGCTGTTTGGTGTGTGAGTTTCTTTCTAGTGTCTCAGCATGGTCTGTCTTCCAGGCTTAAACCAACATTGGTTAAGGTATATCTCCTGAAAATATTATTTTATTCCTTTTTTTTTTTTTTAAGTTCTGTAAAAATGGATCCTTCCAAGGTAGCATAAGCTCTGGTGTGGGGGAGGGGGTTGGGGTGTGTGCTGTCTGCGTGTCCTGGTTTATTACATTTTTGTTTATGATAAAGATTTTTTTTTTCATTTTTCTCTCATGGTGATGGATTTATTATTACCTGGAGCCAGCCACCTGCTCCATACTGCTGTCTGTTGTAGGTGGCAGGCATCAGCAGGGGCACTCTGACCAGTTTTTAAATGCTGGGCCTCATGGAATACAGGCTGCATTGTTTTAACCTCTTTTTATCCAAACTATTATTAACTTTCAGCAACGTGCCACTATAACCTTTCTGTGTGGTTTTGGTTGAGCGAGGATAACTTTCACTCCTTGTGGGCATTAGTAGTTCATGCGGTGCCCATGACCCTAATGAAGTTGTTATCCACTACGTATAATGTTTACCCCACAATACTTGTTTGTTATGATGTTTGTGGAGTTATTTCTGTTTTCCTCTTTTTTTGTCATACAGAAACTTATTCTTATTCTGCTTTCCCATGCTTCTACCACTGGTGCTGCAATAATTGGTGTAGAGTCAGTGGTTTGTTGTGGCTGATTCAGGTTTTTGTTGTTAAAAATTGAAGTTGATGTGTAACACTACAAAAAAAAAAAAAAGTTCCATTTCTTTTCATTATGCTTGGTTACAGAAACTAAACCAGAGTGTGATTATTTAAGAGGAACTGCAAGGTTGATTATCACAATCATTTGTCTTGGTGGTATAGTGACACAGTGGATTGCCATGTCGCCTCATAGTATGAAGTTCCATGTTTTAATTGCCAAAGTTAAGGGGACGAAGTTCTTTATGTGTTGTATGTTCTCCCTGTGTCTGCCTCAGAATGCTTTAGGGATTTTGATGCCTGGTTACTCCCAAAGTCCAAAAAACAAACTTAAACAGTAAATAAACTGCCTTATCTAAATTTAGTGTATAATGTAAATATGTATGTGAATGTGTTTGTGTGTCTACCCTGCAATATGTAGGCAACCTGTTTGAAATTTACTCGTGTAGTGTAACTATTGGCTGTTGTGGGTGTTTATGTATATAACAGAAGGCAATTCCAAAACTTAATTTGTGTATTTAATTTGTTTTTGTTTTTCAGTTTCCTTACTGTGATGGTGCCCATGCAAAACACAATCAAGATACTGGAGACAATGTTGGCCCACTGATTATAAAGAGAAAGGACGCCTGAGTGAGAGAGAATGTATTCTGAGTAGTCACTGGTGGATGCACAGTTATTTCACTGTAGCAGTGAAAAAGATATTAGTTTATATTTGCCTCACGTGTGGCTTCAGGTCATCTGATTTTAAATTCTCTAGCCATTGCTGACAGCATCTTCTTGTCTTATAGTGTGGTATTCTCATCATAAATCTGTGGTTCCTAATGGTATCATTTCTTTCTAAGAAATGTAAGGGTGATTACAGTCAACATTTAAATCATTTTTTCTTGCAATTACCTAAGCCAGAATTTCTGTATTTCATAATGTGGCTGCTAGCTGTCCATTTAATGGCCTTCTACTGAAATAATTTACTGTGTATTTGAACTAAAGGACTTGTCCACAGAGCTGATACAACAATGTCATACGTCGTGTTAGCATTGGTAAGTGGAAAATGTTAAACAATTATTTGACATGATTTTGAACATCTGTTTGAAAAGACTGATCATATCTTGTGAACTAAATTGAATAAAACATGTAGATGTTATTAGCAAAATATAGTCAAGCACACTCAAGGTGCAGCCATTGTATTATAGCTTAAGTCCAAGTTGAGAATTGATTGCAAACATCTGTTTAAGGTTTTACTACAGATGAGGTTTCTAGACATCTACTCAGGTTGATAAAATCAGATTCATATAGTTTGTTTAATACTGACAAGAACAATCTGTTCATGGCATTATTATAGCCTATATTTTGTTTATATTCTACTTAAAACAAGCATAAATTACAATACCCATCTTGGATCAGGGTTTTTGTCCTTTCACTTGGGGGTTTGGGTCTGTTGTACCTTTTAGCTCACAATTCCATAAGAATATAAACAGTTCGTGTGTTACTTTTCATTTAAATGTGTGCATATAAACTGAATAAATGAAAAGTATATTGTGGAACAGCAGTGGTGTGTTTGCTATCATTTTTATGTGTTAAATTCATGCATATAAAAAGTGTATGGATTTAAATATACAGCCGTTTATTTAAATTTCTACATACTGACTTACCTGAACCCTAGGCTAGTATGTTCCGTTTTAGGTTCTTAATCAACCTAATATATACATACAATTAAGCTGTCAATTAACAAAATTCAAGTATGTAAACAAGTAACATAACAATATAGTGTAGTGTGTGTGTATATCTATAATAAAGATGTTCAGTATATCATTGCTGGATATTGTAATAAATGTCAGTAACTCAGCCATTAAAATTTCCAATAGGTAGATTGCTTGTTAAATCATATTGATGTAGGAAAATGGACTGGTGCAGTGGTATCGTTTTTGGCGCGCACTCTGTGAAGTAGCTGGCAATGCAGCAATTTTTATACTTGAGAATTAAAATGCTGTAAGGTGTGGAAATTACCATTTAAGGCACATGCTCAGAAGTGGGATAAATTGTGTAGAGTTATACGTGAATAAGCATTTCTAGTGATGCCTTGAAGGTACTTTTAACTTATCCAGTTTTTGGTTCAGCCTCACCACTACTAATTTGCCAGCATTGGTTCTTTAACCCTAAACTGCTTGGGCTGTATATCCTCATGCTTTTTGTAAATCATTTAAACAAAGACATCTGCTACAATTAAGTTAAGTTGACAACTAATCCATTGGAATATGTTTGTTTTGGCTTTTGTAAACTAAATTGTAGGAGTTGATTACTGTAACTACCGCTTTTGCTAATTAATCTTAGTCAAGGGTGATGTACAAGAAACATCATACACTGTACCATAAAAAGTAAGGAACCTTTGAACAAAATTATTTAGAAAATAATTTTGCAATAAACATTCCACAGAGCTTAGTTAAATCTTCGTTTCTCCCAATAGAACAGATTTAATTTGTACATTTTGTTGCCTCAAATTGTTTTTTTCAGGACTTTGACTTCTATGATACTTTTTGTTGCTTTTAATATATTTTTACATGCTGCCCTTTAGAGAATAATGTTCTATGGATTTAATTAATTGACTTTTTTACACTTACAAAGTTTACAATTTATTAAGTTTGCAAACTTTTCATAAAAAATTAAATGTTGTTTAATTTTAAAATGCTAATAAATTTAAACTTTAATAAGTTACTATTTTAAACGGGATGATTTTTTTTTTTTAAATAACATTTGTTCAGTTAAAAAAATCTTGACACTGACACTGGCTAATATTAATGTTCCTAAGTGTTCATAACTATTAAAAGAATACTAAAACGATAATTTTGTGCATGGCAGGGTTACAGTGAGAAAGCTGCTGCTCTCCAAAAAGAACATTGTGTGTGTCCCATTCACAGTTTGCTAAATAACAATTCAGAAGACATTGGAACAATGTTTTATCGATGGATAATAGATATCTTTTGGTTTTAAGTGAAAATCAATATGTTAGAAGGACACTGCAATGCAGCAGAAAAACATCAAAATGAAGGTTTGAGACTGTTTTACTGCATCTAGGCCATGATGTTTTGCTATCACTGATGGAACAAATGTTGTGGCTGACCTTAAAAGTTTATAAGTGTAACCCTACCAACATAACAGCTTTAAAACTTATAGTATAAAATTTTAAAACTTTAAAGCTTTAAAACTTATAGTATACTATACTATATATATACTATATATAGTATAGTATAGTATATATATATTTATATACTATACTATACTTATAGTATACTATAGTACTCTAGTATAATTAATGGTATAATTAACAGGTAGAATTCACCTCGTGGCGGCACGGTGGCTTAGTGTTTAGCACGTCCGCCTCTCAGCGCTAGGGATTCCCGGTTCGAATCCCGATCTGGGTGGAGTTTCCATGTTCTCCCTGTGTCCGTGTGGGTTTCCTCTGGGTTCTCTGGTTTCCTCCCACAGTCCAAAAACATGGTTCAAGTCAATTGAGTTCTCCAAATTGCCCCATATAGTGTCTGTATGTGTGTGTGTCTGTGTGAGCGTGTGCCCAGCGATAGATTGGCGCCCTGTCCTGGGTGTATCTGCCCAGCACCCGAAATGTTCTCCCCTGGATGCCCCCCCCCCACACCCGCCGCGACCCTAATATAGGACAAAAGCGGAAGATAATGAATGAATGAATTCACCTCGTCTGCTACTGTATATGGTGAATTATTTTAAACCAGTTGTTTATCTCATGTTTCTACATTTACATTACATTTAATCATTTATCAGATGCTTTTATCCAAAGCAACAAATGAGAGCACCACAAGTCAGTAGTTATGGAGAAAACCAGCTACACTATACAATTATCAAACCTGATCGTTATCTCATCCTGCACCCACCCACCCCCCTTTTTTTTCTAGAACAGGTGTTTGTTAAAAAGATGCGTCTTCAGTAGTTTCTTAAAAATGCCGTGTGACTCTGACTTACTTCCACCATTTTGCAGTGGTGAATCCCATGGAGTGAGAATTTGCTCTTGGTGAGGTGGAATCACCAGGCGACAATCATCACTAGAATGAAGTGAACGAGCCGGAGTGTATTTTGAAAAGACAGAGTGAAGGTAAGAGGAGAAGATCCAGAAATTTTCCTATAAGCTAGAGTCAGTGAATTGTACTGAATTCGAGCAGCTACAGGGAGCCAATGGAGAGAAATGAATAGTGGAGTGACATGAGTTCACTTGGGCTGGTTGAATACAAGTCGGGCTGCAGAGGTTTGCATTAGTTGTAGAGGCCTGATTATGGAAGCTGGGAGACCGGCAAGCAACGCATTATAATAATCAAGCTGGGAAGGGATGAGTGCTTGAACTAATAGCTGAGAAGCATGTTAAGTCAAGAAAGATCTGACCTTCCTCACGTTGTAAAGAAGGAATCTGCAGGAATGGGCAGTTTTGATAACATGATCAGAGAGTTAAGGGTGGGAGTCTATTGTGAAACCAAGGTTACGGACCAAATCGGTTGGAGAGATTATGGAGCCGTCAATTTGCAATGTCAGGTCATAATGGATTGAGGGTTTAGCTGTGATTATAAGAAGCTCTCTTTTTGCTAAATTTAATTTGAGATGACGGGCCTTCATCCAAACAGATATGTCGGTGAGGCAGGCAGATATCCGATTTGAGATCGTGGTGTCGTCAGGTGCAAAAGACAAATGAAGCTGAGTGTCATTAGTATAGCATCAGCATAGCTTTTTAAAGCTACTTGATCTACTTAGCATGTTGTATTCACCCAGCTGGCTGACAGAGGCTGACACTGTTGTCTGTGGAACCCGACTGCTGACTATAGTTACAAATCTTAAATTCAGTAGGCTTGGTTTACTTTATTCCAGTCGTTTTGAGAAAAACTGAGTGCTGTTGGACTGAGGGGTAATACAAAGAAGATAGACACTGTTCTCTCTTTAACTTTTACATTTTGCAACACATTGTCATTGATTACTACTGCTTATTAGGAAATTGTTTTTAATGATTTTGACACTGTTATTACATGTTCACATGTAATTCAATAATTCATTCATTCATTATCTTCCGCTTTATCCTCTATTAGGGTCGCGGTGGGGTTCCCATTGCCCATCCAGGGGAGAAGGTTTCGGGCGCTGGGCAGATACACCCAGGACAGGGCGCCAATCTATCGCTGGGCACACACTCACTCACACATACACGCACACATACACACTCTATATGGGGCAATTTGGAGAATTCAATTGACTTGTTCCATGTTTTTGGACTGTGGGAGGAAACCGGAGAACCCGGAGGAAACCCACACAGACACGGGGTGAACATGGAAACTCCACCCAGATGGGGATTTGAACCGGGAATCCCTATTGCTGAGAGGCGAACGTGCTAACCACTAAGCCACCGTGCCGCCCTAATCCAATAATTTAAAATGGAAAATATATATTTTATTTGAATAAAGCTACTCTTAAACCTATCTGTGTCAATAAGATATATGTATATAAAATCTATTTTGCCTGCTGTGTTTACACACAAAGGAATTTGTTCTCCACATTTAACCCATCCGTGTAGTGAAACACACACATATACACACACACACATTGGGTGAAGTGAGCGGAGTGGTGGGCAGCCCTGTACATGGCACCCAATTGGGGTTGGGTGTTTTGCTCAAGGGCACTTAGTACTTGGTGGACCGGGAATCGAACCGGGGACCTTCAAATCACAAGGCTGGTTCTTTAACCAAAGCCTACGACCTGTATATATAAGTGGAACATTTAAACGGTTACATAGCTATTTTGCATATTTCATTGTATATGTTTTTTATTAATACACTTGAGAGCGGCAAAGTGTCTTAGTGGTTAGCACGTTCGCCTCTCAGCATGGAGTTTTCATGTTCTCCCGTGTCCGCGTGGGTTTCCTCTGGGTTCTCCCACAGTCCAAAAACATGGATTAAAGTCAATTGAATTCTTCAAATTACCCCATATAGTGTGCGTCTGTGTGAGTGAGTGTCTGAATGTGTGCCCAGCCCAGATAGATTGGCGCCCTGTCTTGGGTGTGTCTGCACAGTGCCCGAAACGTTCTCCTCTGGGTGGGCATGGGGAACCCCCCCGGACCCTAGTTGAAGATTAAGCGGTCTGTTCACGTTTACACGCTCTCACTTCCTCTTCATGCTCGCACATGATTCAGACGAGTTGTCGACACGCTGTCAGATAAACCTAATCTCTGATGAATTAAAGCTCTGCGATGGAGACGACCAAAACTCGCGCTAGGTCACTCAGACCGAGGCAATAGTTTGCGCTTGAGGTGGGACTTTTGGGACGATGAGAACCGCGTTGCTGATTTCAGTGCTTCCGAGAATGTAGGATGTGCTCCTATGTATTCCCGTACAACGTGCATTTAGAAACCATTTAGAAGAAAATACAGGTGGTTTGTTTTCAAATCTCTCAGTTATAAGTTGTAACGTGCCCGTCGGAGGCGGAGACTGAAAGCTATAACGTATATTTTTGTAATTGACAGCATGGCTTCTGAAGATCGGACCATCATCACCTCACTGCCTGCAGCGGGACAGACACCTGTGCCGCTGACTCATCAGGTGGCTGGACACAAGCACGGCGTCCACCAAGTCGGTCAGTTAACAGACAAACTGTAATATATGAATTATGAACTGTAAGGATTGAGTAACTAAACAAATATCATAGTTCTATTTCAATTAGTTGTATTAGACTGTAATACATCTGTTTACTTTTTTGTCAGTCCCCTCTTGGTTTTCTGTTCTCTATTGGTAAGGACCATCACAGAACAGGTAGAATTTGGGTGGCGTATTATTTATTGTCAGTTCTTCAGTGACACTGATGTGGTGTGGGGTATTTAGTGTGGCAGTGCTGCTGTAGCTTCATTTAAACACCTCAATGACAATGCTGGAATAGGAATAATGCACCAACCAAATACCTGCTCCGTAATGGTACTATTGGAATCCTGACCATTAAAGAGCAGAGTAAACATGTAAACAAATATATATATGTATATATGTATATATATATATATATATATATATATATATATATATATATATATATATATATATATATATATATATATAGTCCATTTAAACAAACTAATTAAACAAACATGACAATGTTGTGTGTGTCATTTGCAAATGATCAATAATTTGGTTTGTGAGACCACTTCAAAAAGCAATACTTTTCTCAATCTCTAGCATTGTGCTAGAGGAATTTTGAATTACAATTGTGTTTTTGTAAAGTTCATGGTCAACTTAATGACTACAAGTTTTCCAGGTGATGGGGCTCCAAAAGATGGCCAAACAATGATGATCAAACATCTTTTCCATGCCATTTTTTTTTGGATTTTTCTTCTTTAGCCAATGACTTGGATGCCTAATGTTGTGGTCTTCCTGCATGTTCTTATAAGATGCAGCACTAAACTGATGTCCTTTTTCTTTAGCTTTTAGTAGTATACTTCAGAAGTTATTATTATTTGTCATGTTGTCGTGAAAAATACATCAAAAGTGTTTTATAGTTGAGGTGAAAATTTTATCCTTTAATGCAGTGTTTTAATTAAGCTAGCTTCCACAATTATATGTTCACATAATTTTTGCACCCAAATATTGTAATATTGTATAATCTTTCTCAACTAATAACTGACCAACTATTTCTGTTTATCTCTTTTGGAAAAAAAATAGTTTCTAAATTTTTAAGCAGAACTGTAGCTAGTTATCACAAAGCATATCCTTAATGCTTTATTGTGTCAATACAGCCAGTGTTTGGGGTGTAAGTATTTATATGTGTAGTTGCTGTGAAATACTGGTTTCACAACAATGAATACTATAAAACATCAAAAACAACAACTCTCCATGGTTGCCTTAATATATCCTTTATTACAAAATGTTTATTAGTATATATACTAATTACTTTATATATATATGTAGATGTGTAGTAAGGTAAATAAGTTAAGGTAACATGTAAGAACTAAAGGTCTTTCCCACAATGGCTAATGTTTATATTCGTAAATCCATTTTTTGGAAATTAAGTTTAAAATTAAGTTACAAATAAAATACAGAAAAATATAGGTACAAAAGGGCGGCACGGTGGCTTAGTGGTTAGCACGTTCGCCTCTCAGCGCTAGGGATTCCCGGTTCGAATCCCCATCTGGGTGGAGTTTCCATGTTCTCCCCGTGTCTGCGTGGGTTTCCTCCGGGTTCTCCGGTTTCCTCCCACAGTCCAAAAACATGGATCAAGTCAATTGAATTCTCAAAATTGCCCCATGTAGAGTGTGTCTGTGTGAGTGAGTGTGTGTGCCCAGCGATGGATTGGCGCCCTGTCCTGGGTCTATCTGCCCAGCGCCCGAGACGTTCTCTCCTGGATGGGCATGGGGAACCCCGCCGCGACCCTAGTAGAGGATGAAGCGGGAGATAATGAATGAATGAATATAGGTACAAAAGATTATAGATATAGATGTTAAAGATGTAAAAAATTATAACAGGTTCATAAACATTCCTGCAACACTTTCATGAACATACTAAACCAAATTGGGCCAAATGGAAAATGAACAAGTTTATTGAAAATAAAATAATTTTATAGTGTAATGTCATTCATCATGACTGTCCATACAGATGGTTCCATAATTTGTTATCATTATTTAGTTTTCATGTTGGGTTTGTTTCAATGGTTTAGGTATTCTACAGGACTGTGATGGTACCATCTTGAAACAACTTCAGCCTCCTCCTAGAGGCCCATGTGAGATGCACTTGTATACACAGGTATTGCATATTACTCTGAAAGAAAGATAAGGATCAATTTACACTTTTAATAGGGTTACAGAAATCATTGGGCAGTAATAAAGCAAATGCAGATCAGTCAATATATACCTACAGTTAGTGGTTATCAATTAGACGACATTCCCATTTTAACTTTTCTTAAATTTCTTTAGGTTTTTTCTGCAGATTGCACAGACCCCCAGCTTTTGGCTCTCCAACAACATCTACCTAAATATTACGGAACATGGACATCATCAGAAAAACCTAATGGTAAGAAATTTTTGACTGCACTGTTTTTATAGATTTATCAAACAAACCAAAATATGTTAATTCCATAGTACATGTCAAGATATGTAAAAGCCAGCTACTGGCCCGATTCTAAAGATCTGTGATAAAGGGGTAATGATTCGGGCTTATTTTACTGTATTTCAGTATACTAGAGTTGATTTTAGGGCCATCTATTTGACAGCTAAACCATGGTCAAACTGATGCAACAGTGCAGGGAGTAAGCACACCATCAAATCTAAAGCAATATCAAGGTTTTCTATAGGCAGAACTTAACCCAGCTGAAATGCTCCTTTCTATGTAGGCCTATAAATTAATGTCTTAAACTTCAATGAACTGAAGAACCTTTAAAAAGAAGACTGGACCAAAATTTAAACAATGAACAATGTAAAGACTGATTAACTTCAAGTTATGTCTTCCAAACTAGTTCTACAAGCTATAAATTAATTTGCATTAATTAGCGTTTAAGCTTTATTAAACATTCATTTTATTTATTTTATTTCCTCTTATGCTGGTTAGGGATTTTTTGCATCTACAAACATACATTATGTCATTCTTTTGCAGTGGAATGTGGAATGTAATTATTTATCACTGTTCAGTCTTAAGCATGTGTAAATATACATTAATGAATAACTCACAAACTTTGGACTTTAAACCAAGTGTACCCATCCCAGCAACAGCAAACATTATAAAACCTTCATAGAGATGCTTATTGGTTGAGTTTGCTGAGGACTTTTGCTTTGGAGTTATTGATACCAGTGCAAAGATATAACTTCTTATCTGACTCTCTAAATGGAGGTACTAAAACCCAACCCCTTAAAACTGCACTTACTATGTTAAAAGTAACTAAGAAGATAAAAAACAACCATGCTACTCACTCTTTCTTAAAAACATGTTTTGTTCTTTTCTTAACTAACTTATCTCACTATCTAACTATCTCTCTATATTACTATCTCAAATTCAAGTTCGGCGGCACGGTGGCTTAGTGGTTAGCACGTTCGCCTCTCAGCGCTAGGGATTCCCGGTTCGAATACCAATCTGGGTGGAGTTTCCATGTTCTCCCTGTGTCCGTGTAGGTTTCCTCCGGGTTCTCCGGTTTCCTCTCACAGTCCAAAAACATGGATCAAGTCAATTGAGTTCTCCAAATTGCCCCATGTAGAGTGAGTGAGTGTGTGCCCAGCGATAGGTTGGTGCCCTGTCCTGGGTGTATCTGCCCAGTGCCCGAAACGTTCTCCCCTGGATAGGCATGGGGAACCCCACCACGACCCTAATAGAGGATAAAGCGGAAGATAATGAATCAATGAATGAAATTCAAGTTCTCCTTATTAAGAACACTTATTTGTTATGTTTTATTTTGTCTCAGCATTGTATCTAAAGCTGGAGGATGTGACTAAGAGATTTACATGTCCATGCATCATGGATGTTAAGATCGGGAGGAAGACCTATGACCCACTGGCTTCACAAAAAAAGCAAGAAGAGCAGATTAGAAAGTATCAACTGATGGAGGAGATTGGCTTTCTTATACTAGGAATGAGGGTGAGATTTCTGTGTTTTTTCTGCATATGTTTCCAATTATTAGCCATTTTATTGAAAAAAATACAACACGTATTGTCCATCTTATCAGTTCCTCTTATAAATACCCTTTATATATATATATATATATATATATATATATATATATATATATATATATATATATATATATATATATATATATATATATATATATATATATATATATATATATAGGACCCCCACACTACCACTAGAAACAAATTATGATAATTGCCTTGAATCCATTGTTTTGGACTGGGAGAAAACTGAAGAAGCCGATGAAAAGCCATGTTGACAGGGCGATCAGGGAAACTCCACCAAGATTGGGATTCGAACCTAGACTGTTAAACATGTATTTGACAGTGAAGGGACAAAATTAGGGACAGTGGCTTATTTGTTGCACAGGTTGGGTATCATTTAACCTTTCAAACTTTCCTGCTCACAGGATGCTTGTAGCTGGACACTTTTTGGTAAGTGTGTAAAGTTGTAAAAAAATTATAATCTTTAGTTTAGGTATATAAAGTTTTTTGTCTTTGATTGTAAATGTGTAAAATTGCACATTTTATTGATTTTTATTAGTTAGTTTTTAGAGGAATCACCCCTGCCCCCCTTTAAACGTAAACAATTGCTGATTAATCAGACAGGTTGTATACACTGGCAAATAAGTTGTAAATTAAACATTTAAAATGGAAATATATATATATATATATATATATATATATATATATATATATATATATATATATATATATATATATATATATATATGTGAAACAGTAAAAACTTGAAGTAAGGAATTTTAAAAAACATTTTTAAAGAACTATGATTTCCATTACTTTATGTACTACTGTTAAACTATTATCAGTAAAGAATTTAATATTCCACCTGCAGGTAGAAAAGAATGAACCTAAAATAAATCTCCAACAAAAAATGCATTAAGTCAGGTATGAAAAAAGTTAAAAGATGACTAGATACGTTAAAATGTTGATGACCTTTTATGTGGGCACTAGGGGGCAGTCTTGTTAATCATTTATGCCTATTAAACACTATCAATAAATATTATATATTATAAATAATAAATATTAAATATTATCAATAAATTATAGTTAAGTATTCACTATATTAACTTTATTCAAAAGGTACAATGGTAGAAATATTACAAAATAATAGGTCCCTTTTGGATACTGATGCTCTTTGACACAGAAATCACTATTTTTGGAAATAGGAAATAAAGGGAAAAAATGTAAAAATTAATGAATGAAATTTAATCACAAAAGGTACTATACAAACAATGAAATCAATGTTGATGCATTAATAAACTTTAAAAAGATTATGGCAACAATGACAGATCATATGACAATATATAACAATGATTATAAAATGAAGATAACACTGATAGAACTTTAGCAGCATAATTAAAATGCAAGAAAGGTTACACAGTCATGCTATTCAGGTCATCATCATTACACCCTTAACTAATTTAAGTGACAAGTGAGAAAGCACAAATCCAATTTACCAGATCTTAATGACAATCTTGGTTTTACTGTAATTTTTGTCTAAATTTTAAAAAGTTACAGGAAGGTTGTTCCAAAGTTGAGTAACACACTTGCCCAGGGATCTGGAGATGGCAAGCTGTAACCGACATACTTGGCAACATTTCCACAGCATTTCAATTCTCTGCAATAATTCTCTGTTCTGTACTTAGTTGGTCAGGGGTTAATAATAATAATAATGAATTATTATTATAATAAATAATTAATAATTAATAATATCTCAGACAGTAGGCCTCAAAGAATGAAATGGCCTGCAAATTTCCAGACTTAAACATTATTGAGATAAACTGGACAGAATATGAAAGCAAAACAGCCTACAAATGCACCACATTTGAGGAAACTTCCTCAAACAAGATCTGAATTTCATTGTAGATACATTACATTACATTGCATTACATCATTTTGCACACGCTTTCATCCAAGGCAACTCACAAGTATCCCAAGTTGGTGTTTGGGGTCAGAACACAGCCGTGATTCATGGCTCCTTGAGCAATGGGTGTTAAGGGACTTGCCCAAGGACCCACAGTGGGATTTAGACCCACAACCCACCAGATTAATAGCCCAACACCCAAACCACTGAGCTACCACACCTACATAAAGATTTAATACGTTGATTATGCCTTTAATTATATTATTATGTTAGCAATGTCAAAAATGTACGTAAATAGTTTTGTGATTTTGATGTCTGGTATTATTTTAAGTTGCTTATTTGTTCAGTGCTTTAATTTTAAAGTACATTTAATTCACTAAATTGTCTAAGAGAGACATGATTACTAACAAATCATTAGCCTAGCTGAAATTTCAGCTGCTAAAACATAGTGTGTTCTAGAAATTGGAAGATTGGATATGTTGGTTGCAACAAAAAATGCTGCTGAATTCTTGCTGCTGAACTCTCTGAATTCTCTGAATTCTCAGAGAAAAAATTCTCTGTTTCCAAAAGTAATGCGAGAAGGACCATAAAACAGTGGAAATAGGTTTATGAAAAATGGAGTCTGTATGCATCAGTACAATTCAAATGTAAAGTAATGATGAAACATGTCTTAATGACTGAATTCCATTTGTCTAATTTTCACTTACTGGCACAAATATATAGCATCTAATACCTATTCTTGCATGTAGGCAAATTGTATTGTAAAATCGCATTTTAACAATAAGTATCCTTGATTTACAAGAAATTAAAAGTGTTAATTAAAAGGGTCCAATAACCCTGTGGTAAATGTGTCTGACAAAACGTTTTTGAATGTTTTGCTTCATTAGTTTTTATATTTGTAAAAAAAACTGTCAGTTTAATAACTGTGGTAGAGGTGTAGAGGAACAGGTAATGCTTGGGGGGGGGACCCGAGGGCAGTAGATGGTAATTAGAGTTAATTAATTTATCTGCTGAAGGATTCACTAATAATTGGTGTGAGCCTATATAATTCAGAGCAAGACATGCAGTGTGAAAAGAGCTCGCAGCAGGTGACTAGAAATAGTTTCTATAAGGAAAGTGGAGCTATTGATGGACAGGAATTGTAGAAACAAGGAGGTGTGCAAAACCCTGATTTGTGGCCTATGAGTATGTATGTATTTGTATTAAATTAATATAATTTCACCTTTAAAAAGATATTGTATATATGTTTTAACAGGTAAGGTTATCAAGATATGAGATATAAGTGTTATATGTCTACAAAAGGCTTTGTCTGTGCAAGCAAGGATAGTTTATGGTTTATCACTTTATGCCAAATGTTGTCAGTTCAAAACAATGCTTCAAAATGCAAAATCACAAAGAATTCCAGTCTTACCGTCTACAGTTTAAAATGTTATTAAAAGACTCATGACATCATAAAGGACAGAAATCATTACAATAATGGGCGATATTGTTTTCAGAAATTGTCATTCTACTTTGGTGTACATACAGTAGCTACCAAAGGTGTACTTTATTTTAACTTAACACAGACTGCTGCTGCATCAAAACATTCATTTATTATCTTCCACTTAATCCTCTACTAGGGTTGCGGGGAGAATTTCCCATGCCCCTCCAGAGAACGTTTTGGGTGCTAGGCAGATACAGCCAAGACAGGGCATCAATCTATCACTGGGCACATTCACTTACACAGACACATATTATATGGGGCAATTTAGAGCATCCAATTTATCTTGAACCATTTTTTTGGACTGTGGGAGGAAATCGGAGAACCCGGAGAAAACCCATGCAGGGAGAACATGGAAACTCCCAGATTGCGATTTGAAACCTGGATGCCCGGCAATGAGGCAAATGTACATGCAAAACTGCAACAGTTAATCTTTAATCAGTATATCTTTAATTCTTAAATAGTGAAAAATACAATTAAAGGAAAAGGTGCTGTGACCCAGTGGTAAACACGCCCGTCTTCAAAATTTAGATTGTATATTTAAAAATTGGAAATGTTATCACTTAAAATACTAAACAACTTTATTTTGCACTTTTGCCTCTTACATGAAACAGCAAATGAATAAATTAATCACAAATTTTATTTGCATTTCCAATTTTTATTGTGGAAATTGGCTTTATAGTTTCAGAATTACTATTACTATGATTACAGTGATCAGTCAGGATATTTTTTTGTCTCTTTATTTTATTTTATTTGATTTCATAAACTTCTGTTCTATTTTGTTCTCTTTCAAATTTGGTTTGCACATTATTCTGTTTAATTCACAGGTTTTTCAAGTATCTTCAAAAAAATATATCATTTATGATCAGTTCTTTGGACGCAGCTTGACAAAGGAGACCCTTAAAACTGGTAAGAGGTCTTTGCTTTGCCATATTTTTTAATAGGACATTCTACTGACACTGTCAATTGAATTGATTCTGTGCAAATGTCAAAGACCTTATTGTTCCTCTCTGTATTTTCAGGGTTGGCTCGATTTTTTCACAATGGAGACAAGCTGAGGAAAGATGCCATCTCTCTCAGCATCCACAAAATCCGCAACATTCTGTGTTGGTTTGAGAGCCAGAAGCAGCTGCACTTTTTTGCCAGTTCTTTGTTAATTGTGTATGAGGGCTCTTTCAGTTCAGCCAATCCAAATATTAAATGTGTAGCGCTGTCAGAGAACAGTGATCTTTTTTCTTATTCAACCCTAAAGTTTCAAGAGGTTAACAATAGTTTTTCTTCACAGACAAGTGGCTGCGGAAAAGTCAATAATAGTGAACCTGACAAGGTCAGTCAACATGTAAGGAAAGTGAATAGGATTACGCCACATTCTCTACAACAAATCGTAGAACAGGATAATGAAGAGCAAGGTGAGATAGTGAGGAAGAAAATGAAAGTGGATAAGGGCAAGTGCTCAGGGTTTTCAAAAGCCAAGGGGAATGAGAAGGAAGTTGTAGATGTGAGAATGATTGATTTTACCCATGTATTTCCCAGTGACAGTCCAGATGAAGGCTACATATATGGGCTGAGAAGCCTTCTCTCTGTTTTAGAGCAGATTCTGCTTGACTGACTGTGTCTTCAGTTTTATAAAACAAGAAACCTAAAATAATGTGGTAGGTGTTCTTCCTTGAATATGCATATGCTATTGAATATGCTATGCTAATAGCATCAACACAAAAAGACTGACATTATATGATACTAGTGTGGGATGTCAATGATATAACATTTAACTGAGCAAAATAAACTACTGTATATGCAGCATCATATGTTTTCTTAAATTGATTTTGTGATTCAGCTCCAGTTGAATCTTACTTTAAAATAACTTTTTATTCAGAATGGTCATCCGGGGAATTTCCTGCTACTTGATGTTTTTTTTTTTTTACATTTGCATATATGTGACATACTACAGATTTATGTTGATTATGTACTAGTCAATGGCGGCACGGTGACTTAGTGGTTAGCACGTTCGCCTCTCAGCGCTAGGGATTCCCGGTTTGAATCCCCATCTGGGTGGAGTTTCCATGTTCTCCCCGTGTCCGCGTGGGTTTCCTCCGAGTTCTCCGGTTTCCTCCCACAGTCCAAAAACATGGATCAAGTCAATTGAATTCTCCAAATTGCCCCATGTAGAGTGTGTCTGTGTGAGTGAGTGAGTGTGTGCCCAGCGATGGATTGGCACCCTGTCCTGGGTCTATCTGCCCAGCGCCCAAAACGTTCTCCCCTGGATGGGCATGGGGAACCCCACCGCGACCCTAATAGAGGATAAAGCGGGAGATAATGAATGAATGAATGTACTAGTCATTAGGTGATTTTGGAGACAAATCATGTCAGTTGTAGCAGAACTCATTCTGCGTGAGTTACAACAACTATGTGTTTTGTAGTGTACTTTTTGTGCGTGGTTAATCTGTCTGCATTTCAGATCTGTCTTCTGTGGAAAATGTGTGGCACGTCATAAATAGAGGAGTCAAACAACTGTAATGATGGACAGCTAAGCTACTCTTCTAGTCTTTTATACCACTGGAATTGGCACAAAATCTTGCCAAATTGCAACGATTAATATATAGAATTTCCAAATGATTAAAGAATGTGTTAGCTGCATCATTTTTTTATCCATCCGCTTTATCCTCTAGTAGGGTGGGGTTCCCCATGCCCATCCAGGGGAGAACGTTTCGAACGTTTTGGGCAGATACACCCAGGACAGGGTGCCAATCTATCGCTGGGCACACACTCACTCACACAGACACGCACGCATACACACTCTATATGGGGCAATTTGGAGAACTCAATTGACTTGTTCCATGTTTTTGGACTGTGGGAGGAAACCAGAGAACCCGGAGGAAACCCACACGGACACGGGGAGAACATGGAAACTCTACCCAGATGGAGATTCGAACCGGGAATCCCTAGTGCTGAGAGGCGAAAGTGCTAACCACTAACCACCATGCCTCCCTAATGTTTTTATATTAAATTATATTAAGGAAATAGTCAAAGTTGTCGGGTGGCATGGTGGCTTAGTTATTAGCACGTTAGCCTCTCAGCGCTAGGGATTCCAGGTCTGAATCCCAATCTTTCCATATTATCCCATGTCTGCAAATGTTTCCTCCAGTTTCCTCCCACAGTCCAAAATCATGGATTCAAGGTAAATTGCATGGTCTATATTGCCCTATATACTGTAGTGTGTGTGTGTGTGTGTGTCTGCGTGTGACTGTGCCCAGCAATAGATTGGCGCCTGTCCTGAGTATTTCTGCCCAGGGCCTTAAATGCTCTCACCTGGATGGGCATGGGGAACCCAAGAAGAGAATTAAGCGGCATGAATGAATGAATAATAATATTGTTATCATTGTAAATACTAAAATCCTTTTCTTGTTTGAAAAAGGTTCAGGTGATTTAACAAACTTTTTATGCATTTAAAAAAAATTAACTTATTGGGAAATAGATTATATTTCTATATAATATATTTCTATCTTTCTATACATTGAAACCCACATTAAAAATACATACACTTAGCAGCCACTTCATTAGGTACACCTGCTTTCTACATACAAAAACATTGACAAATGAAATGTGTAGGCTTCCTGACAGGGGTGCCACAGTATTGGAACCTCCCTGGGGCAGAAAAATAAATTGTCAACATTATAGAGATGCCAACACTTAACTGTCTCCAAAACATAGTGTCTTACAAATCTTAAGCAGTGAAACACAGCATGTGAGTCAATTACTTCCCATTTTTACAGAGGGAAATATGTCCTCCTTTTGCCCTTCAGAAGACAATGCAAACTAGAGGGTTAAAATTTTAGTGAGCCTTTTTTCTCAACTGACTGGATATACAGGTATATGGTCTAATATTGACAACATTCAGTCAGAAATAAGGGTAAAATAAGTGAATTTCTTTTGCCGAAGTGTATAATTTACCCTGTTACATACAAAATTTCACACAAGTGAGTAAACCTCTCACATTTTCTAAATATAATTATATGTTCTCATATGACAGCACTGAAAATATGACACTTAGCATGTAAAGTATTCTGTGTACAGCTTGTATAATAACAGTGTACAGTTCTTGTGCCCTCAAAATAACTCAGCACACAACCATTAATGTCTAAACTGCTGGCAACAAAAGTAAGTACATCCCACAAGTAAAAATGGCCAAATTTTGCCCAATTAGCCATTTTCCTCTCTAGTGTCATGTGACTTGTTAGTGTTACCATGTCTCACATGTGAAGGGTGAGCAGGTGTGTTTGGTATTTGGTAATTTGGTGTTATCGCTCTCACACTCTTTCATACTACTGGAAGTTCAACAAGGCAATGAACTTTGAGGATTTAAAATAAAGATGGCCTAGGCCAGGGGTGCCCACACTTTTCTGGCCCGAGATCTACTTTTCCATTGGACAGATCATAGAGATCTACCATCGAGATCTACTGTAATATTTTTTTTTAGGCTTTTATATTGAAACCTGTTTACACACATTATGTTAGTATTGGGGGGGCACGTTGGCTTAGTGGTTAACACGTTCACCTCTCAGCGCTAAGGATTCCCGGTTCGAATCCCGATCTGGGTGGAGTTTCCATGTTCTCCCCGTGTCCGCATGGGTTTCCTCTGGGTTCTCTGGTTGCTGATAATATATACAAATCTGATGCTGATAACAGAATGCCTGATAGAGGAGAACCAGGTAATGAAGAAGTCACTAAAGAAATTAGAGACAGACATCAGAGCCCTTACTAAGGTAAAACAAACAGTAAATAACATAAGGAGTAATGACAAACATGTTTGTAAACTGCAGGAGAAGCAGGGATATCATCAGAGGATATCAGAAGAGGATTTAGAGCAGCAGCCGCTAAATGTAAGTTAAACAGTCAGAGAGAAATAATTTAAGAACATTAATGCACAAACTACTTACTCTGTCTATTGTAACATGTGCACGTGTATGATGGCAGTGGAACCAGCAGACCCACTACACATACACATACACACACATAAACACACACACACAGCACAAGGATAAAGAAAGAGACACAAGGAGGGCAAGATCAGCAATTTATCTATAAAATTGTCTGCAATAATATATGACATGAAGTCGTTTTCAAATTTAACGGAAATTTAAAACAAATAAATTTAACCTTGTTTTACTTTGTTGCTCTTGCTTGTTTGTACATATTGTATTGACCAAACCGTGGGATTTTTACATTATCATCAGATTAGACACAGCAGCCACATAATGTAAGTAAAACAGTGAGAAATAATTAAAGAACATTAATGCTCAAACTTCTACTCTGTTTGTCTGTCTATTATAACATGTGCACACGTATGATGGCAGTGGAGACAGCAGGCCGGCCAAGAGCAGCACACACACACACACACACACACAGCACAACACAACACAAGGGTGAAGAGACATGAGTAGACAGATCTACAACATCAACATTATCTGCAATAATACACTTGTAAATACAACAATAATACAATGGACACTTGTCAAAAAAATGTGTTTAAATGTGTGTTTTGCTCCCAAAACCAAAGACATTTAACACCAACCCAAGAACCCACATTCTGGTGACTCATTAATTTCTCTCCTGCAGGAGGCGATTATAAAACGAGGTGCAAAACAATACACTACATTTTCTAGGAGTTTATCCACTGTCTCTGATCAAAGGGGTTTGTTAAAGCTTACATGTAGATATTATGATTTTGAAATTAGATTTGCCTAGACAGAGGTGTTATTTTATCAATAATGTCCAGTTATTCAGACTGAATTATATATAGATCATTCTTTGGGTGTTAGACCATCGGCTCTTCTTCAGTAACTGTTTTAATCAGTATATCTGATGTCATTTTACACTGAACTAAGTGAAACTTGATTTGTTGAGGATTAACCAATATCTTAGCTCACAAAATTTTACAAATACCCTGCCCAACAATGGATGAAGGCCTTCCCCAAATTGTTCTTACAAATCTGAAACCATCCATTTGCAAACGTTTCATTTGTATGATTTATCAACTTGTTCTGTTCAACCCGCTATGTTTTTCCAGCATTGTTGAAGCGCTGCAGGTGACGTAAGCGGTTATGACATTGCAAGTAACGCGGAAATAGTGCGACCCAACGAATCAATAAGCGAATTCGTTATCGACACTTCTCATAATTGATTTTTATCGATTTTATTGATTTATTGTTGTAGCTCTACAATAATGTTGACAATTTATTTTCACTGTGTTAATAATATTTTGACTCATATAATACTGTTATATATATGACTGTATATTTGTGCATTATTTAACTTTGCTACTGGCAGCAGCCCAGGCCCAGTCAGAGTCAGTCAGGCTGTGGAACCTGTCACACACCATGGCTCTGCACATCCTCCACAGTCCTGACTTGTTCAACATTATAGCATGATTTATTTACTTTACTATATTTCACTGTGTTTCTTATTCATGTTTCATGTTATATTTGGGCAGCATGGTGGTGTAGTGGTTAGCACGATTGCATCTCAGCCATGGGAAATTGTGTAATTTTGCAATATAAATGTATTTATTACTTTTAAACTCATGGTTCATATATAAATCCGTGTTTTTGGACTGTGGGTGGAAACCGGAGAACCCAGAGGGAACACATAAAAGGGGGAAAACATGAAAACTCCACCAGGACGTTGAGGAGAACGTGCTAACCACTAAGCCACCATGCTGCCCATAATAGAACATGTTTACTCTCATTGCAGTGCTGTCTCTAGTGGCTGTGTTAAGTCTTATTTGGCACCACTGTCTCTAGAAGTATCTTTTTTGGGCTGAACATGTTATTTTACAAAAGGAGAAAGTGTTTCTGCTCTTCTTGTAATAATTTTGATATATGAGAGACAACCAAGTCTTTCATATATTTTAATAAACCTTTTGTCCGTATTATTAAACGCTGTTAATCAGCACATTCACTGTACAAACCGTTCACTTCTGAATGTAAAAATAATGAATACTTTATTTTTGTATTTAAATGATTCAGTTTTGTTTTCTTTTTAAATCTTAAATCATGTACTTACTTTGTTTTTACCGTAGTACTCATTTGTTGTCTTTTAATACATTTAATACATTTAATACAGAAGAACCAAAATAAAGAAATATAAGTGACAGTAGAGAGCAGACTGTAAACCAGGGGTGCTCACACTTTTCTGGCCCGAGATCTACTTTTCCATTGGACAGGTCATCAAGATCTACCGGGGTTAATCTCTAATTTTTATTCTTTTATATTGAAACCTGTTTACACACATCATGTTAGTATTGTCAAATCTGTTAGAATTGCTCCTTTATTAAACACATTCCAGCAAATAGCATGGAGAAAACCTGATTTTAGTTAAACACACAGTATACAGCACAAATGTAAAACAATCACTGTAACCTGTATTTCCCCAAACAGAACATCCATCCATCCATCCATTATCTTCCGCTTTATCCTATATTAGGGGGGTTCCCCATGACTATCCAGGGGAGAACACTTCGGGTGCTGGACAGATACAGCCAGAACAGGATGCCAATCTATCGCTGGGCACACACTCACTCACACAAACACTCTATATGGGGCAATTTGGAGAACTCAATTGACCTTGATCCATGTTTTTTGGACTGTGGGAGGAAACCGGAGAACCCGGATGAAACCCACGCGGACACGGGGAGAACATGGAAACTCCACCCAGATTGGAATTCGAACCGGGAATCCTTAGCGCTGAGAGGCGAATGTGCTAACCACTAAACCACTGTGCTGCCCCCAAACAGAACATGAACATTAATAAAAGCAAATGTATTTTGAGTTTGACATTGTAAAAAAATATTCACCTCCCCCACTCTAAATGAAAGTGGAACATTTGAGTTCTTTTTGAGCTTCACTCGTCCTTCACTCATCTTGTCAGTCAAATAAAGTGCAAAAACACAAACAGAAACTATCTAATGTAGATGATTCGTGAGGCAGTGCTTCGGATTTAGGCTCGGAGGTGTGGCCACGGGCCGGTTTTGGGAACAGCGAGAGAAACGGGGGGGTGGGCAGACCGCTCGCTTGCAGAACAATAGAGATCGCGATTCAGAATGAATCACATTGTGTGTGAATGTGTCGCGTGTGTATAAGTGC
This sequence comes from Corydoras sp. C115, assembly GCA_019802505.1. NCBI lineage: Eukaryota > Metazoa > Chordata > Actinopteri > Siluriformes > Callichthyidae > Corydoras > Corydoras sp. C115. Next base: position 12,806,648 of record JAFMOC010000007.1, read on the forward strand.
TTCTGATACTCTACTGTAAAAAAAAGTGATGATACGTGATAAGCGTTTTTTTTTTCAAACCTACATCGCGATCTACCTGACACCCCTTCAATTGCGATCGATGTATTGAGCACCTATGGCCTAGGCGATGAGAAGCCAGCTTGAAGACCTGCAGACTAAGGATATGGATTACAGGAACCATGTCCTGTGTTCTGATGAGACCAAGATAAAATCATTTGGATTAGATGTGTTGAAGCATGTGTGGTGCCAATCAGGTACGAAGCACAAAGACAAATGTGTCTTGCCTACAGTTAAGCATGGTGTTGGGAGTGTCTTGGTTTGGGGCTGGATGGGTGCTGTTTGCTGTGGTGAGGTACATTATAGAGGTTTATTGAGGGAACCATGAATGACAACATGTACTAAAGCAGAGCATGATCCTATGCAAAACTGGGCTGCAGGACAGTATTCCAACATTATAACAACATCAAACACTGAAGGTAAAGGTGCTGGTTGGGCCAAGAATGACCTCCAGACATAAATATAATTGTGGCATCCTCAAACGGAAGGTGAAGGAGCACAGTGTTTCTACCATTTACAAGCTTTGTGATGTTGTCATGGATGAGTGGAAAGGAAAGTCCAGTGGCAACCTATAAAGCTCCAGTAAACTCCATGCCCAGGAGAGTTTAAGGCAGTGTTGGAAATAATGGTGGCCACACAACATATTGACATTTTGGGTCCAATTTGGCCATTTTCACTTTTGTTGCCAGCGGTTTAGACATTAATGGATCTGTGTTGAGTTAATTTGAGGGCACAACAACTTTACACTGTTATACACACTGTATACTGATTTCTTTACATAGTTCCATAGTATCATCTTTAATTTTATTTTATAAAAATATATTAGATAATATTTACAAAAATGTAAGGGGTGTACAGTGAGTACAAGCTGTAATATAAAAGTGTATATAAAAGTGCCATAATGGGTGCTGCCTCAGTGACAACCTGTGAACCCCTAAATGTATAATGGCATAGTGTATTTTATAGCATAGGGAATCAAAACTATTATAGTATAATTAGCATTTACAAAAAATAAAACCATTATCTCCATAACATGACTGCAAACAGGCAGAAATTGAAGGCTATCGAATAGCAAACAAAATTCTGACCACTTAAGCATTACTAACTATTACTTTAAATTTGCATAGTTTGTCAAATTTAAGAGAAATTTATTTTTGAATTATCCGGCTTTTTCAGGCAAAAATTTTTCAGATAATGTGTTCCAGTAAAAAAACAACATAACAAAAATTCCAATGCGGTTAATGATCCGCTGCTGGCTTGGTTCAGTTTTGGTACTGTTAGATGCGAGTTCAGCATCTGACACTATTAATCATGACATTTTAGTTTGTACCCTTAAAAAACTAAATGGAGTGCTTAAGCAGTTCTAAACTAGATTATTTCCAACTGATCATTACCAATGTGCAACCAAGCAAGAAATGTTAAAAGAGGGCCTGTTAGAATTCTTTATGATGTGCCTCAAGGTTGCATTTTTCGTCAGTGGGAGAAGATTTTTATGACTTGAATACTTTAACAGATTAGTCTGTTAAATTTATTTTTGTTTTTCTATTGTGCGCTAGAAGGTGAAATATATGCATTTTTAGTAGGTAACTGATGCTCTTCCAAAGCAAATTACAAAAGACATGCAAATAAGTTTTACCAGGGTTCAATACAGGCCATTTGGCTGAATTGATTCAAGTACGGCGGCACGTTGGCTTAGTGGTTAGCACGTTTGGATCTCAGCACTAGGGATTCCCGGTTCGAATCCCCATCTGGGTGGAGTTTCCATGTTCTCCCCGTGTCTGCGTGGATTTCCTCCGGGTTCCTCCCACAGTCCAAAAACATGGATCAATATTTTGTCAATTGAATTCTCAAAAAAATTGCCCCATATAGAGTGTGTCTGTGTGAGTGAGTATGTTCCCAGCGATGGATTGGCGCCCTGTCCTGGGTCTAGCTGCCCAGCGCCCGAGACGTTCTCCTCTGGATGGGCATGGGGAACCCCACCGCGACCCTAATAGAGGATAAAGCGGGAAATAATGAATGAATGAATGAATGATTCAAGTACTCAAGTACTTAAAAGAGTTCCCCATGCCCATCCAGGGGAGAACGTTTTAGGCGCTGGGCAGATACACCCAGGACAGGGTGCCAATCTATTGCTGGGCAAGAACAGCATTTAAGTAATAAGTAATTGCTTGAAACAGTGCAGCATGTGACTCTGGCGTAACTGACTAGAGCAGCAAAACTAAAAGGGGTAGATACTGCAGACTCTACATAGTTGAGAGGGCTCCCAGGAACGGCATCATTTCAGTGCCACACCCCCCATTAATGATGAGGTGGGTGAAGATGTGAAACGCCAGCACACACTGATCCCAGATTACCAACCCAACACCGCCAGGCCTGAGATCTACACCTTTATCTACAGAGCATTAATTAAACACAAAATTAAATAAATGTGCTTTTAATCTACTTTTAAAGAATAATAATAATAATAATCAGAATCACGAACAGTAACTGGAAGGCTATGCCAAAGTTGAGGAGCCTTGTGGGAGAATGCTCTTCCACCAGCAGTAATTCTATTTATTCTAGGAGCTAAATTTATTCTAGGACCTAAATATATAATATATTTGGAATTAATTAAGACATTTTATCAGATGGGGCGGCACGGTGGCTTAGTGGTTAGCACGCTCGCCTCTCAGCGCTGGGGATTCCCGGTTCGAATCCCAATCTGGGTGGAGTTTCCTTGTTCTCCCTGTGTCCGCATGGTTTCCTCCAGGTGCTCCGGTTTCCTCACACAGTCCAAAAACATGGATGATGGGCAATTGAATTCTCCAAATTATAAAGCATATATTATATTTTATACCCATATAGTTTGTGTGTGTGTCTGTGTGAGTGTGTGTGTGCCCAGCGGTGGATTGGCGCGCTGTCCTGGGAGTATCTGCCCAGTGCCCGAGACATTCTCCCCTGGATGGGCATGGGGAACCCCGCCGTGACCCTAGTAGAGGATAAAGTGGAAGATAATGGGTGGATGGATTTTATCAGACTTGCTGTGCAATAAGTAACATGCAATGCATAATTCACATAATTCATGTAGTGTAAATAATCAATGTAATCATTTTTAATGATATTTTTAACATTTTTTTTTAAATGTGTTGTTTAATTGTCTTTTAGCAACTTTAAAGACAACGAAGATTTGTCTTGGCTGGTGGCTATGAGTAAGCTTATAAAGTTTTCTTAGTAGTCACATCTGCTTAGCACAATTATCTTTGTTCCCCTATGGATGCTTCAGACTGACTCCTGTGTGATGTTGCTTTTGCACTTTCTGGAGCTCTTAAAGTTATTGGTGTCAGACATGATGTTGGTTTTTTGCCAGTAGTGCTGGTGGGGTGATATGTAAAAAGATAAATGAAGCAAAGCAAAAAACATCAAATAAATTAGGTTGCACTTTATAACTATCCATTATGTTAACCTCAAAGGAAAAAAAATAGACACTTTTCAACATCAAGAGGTTTTAATTTTTTTTTTTAAATGCTGGGTTTTCGAAATCTCTTACTACCTTTTATAATAAATCAATAGTTAGCATTTATATAAAAAGGTTAATGTACACAAGCAATAAAAACTGGACCATAAGGTGCTGCTATATTTGTAAATATAGCAGGGTTTACATGTGAACCTGATCAAACCCTAAATTAAATTGATGTTCGTGGTCTTTGTATTGTGAACAGAAATCTTTCAGGCAAAGCATTGTTACCTGCATAGTTAATTATGTCAGATTTCTATTCAGTCTTATACTGGTATTATCGTTTGCCAACAGAACACCTTTGCTTTAGTTTCAAGGCCTATAAGATGCTTAAGATGATCAATGACCCTCTTTAGAAAATAAATGTTGAATCTGCATTAATATTTCAGCACTGGAGGGAGTGTGGGACTGCTCTGGATGTGACTGCAACATTAACTTCCCCTTGTATTAGTCTTCTTGTAATTACTGCCTGATCATTATGTGCCTCTGAAGATCATTGAGTCACTGCAAGGTCTTAGCCTGGTCTATAAAACTACTGTCATGCCTGTGTCCTTCCCAACCAACGTCTGTGGGAGTAAATCACCTCTCTCTTTTTACAAGCAGTTACCACTGTGGTATGCACAAGATGCTTGTAGATGACTCACAAGAATATTTAAAGACTTAACATTTTCAAAATGAACATCAAAGGCAACGTGCCATGTTCTGAGTAATGAAAAGGAAATAATATAAAAATTATTTAATTGATTTTACTGCAACATTTGGTATTTGATAACAAATACAAACAATAATATATGCTCATTTATGATTAAAAATGTATGATTTTTTTGTATAAAATGTCTATGTCCTAAGTGATGACTTGTGCACTGTAGTTTTGTCATCCATCCATTATCTTCTGCTTTATCCTCTACTAGGGTTGCGGGGGGTTCCCAATGCCCATCCAGTAGAGAACGTTTCGGGCGCTGGGCAGATCTATCGCTGGGCACACACTCACTCACACACAAACACACTCTATATGGGGTAATTTTTGAAGAATTCAATTTACCTTGATCCATGATTTTTGGACTGTGGGAGGAAACTGGAGAACCCAGAGGAAACCCATGCGGACACGGGGAGAGCATGGAAACTCCACCTAGATTGGGATTCGAATCAGGAATCCCTAGCACTGAGAGGTGAACGTGCTAATCACTAAGCCACCGTGCCGCCACTAGCTTTGTCATGAAAAAATGTATTTATGTATTTTCATTTATACTTGGAAGAATGTGGTACAATTTACAAAATACATATATTATACATTTTTACACACACACACACACACACACGCATTTACATATATTTACAAATCGGATAAATAAAAACTGAATGCAATGACGTGTAGATGGCAAATGTCAAAGTTGGGACAAGTAGCAATTAGTGGCTGGAAAAAAGAAATTAAAAGCATATAACGAACAGCTGGAAGACCAATTAACACTAATTAGGACAATTGACAACATGATTGGGTATAAAAAGAGCTTCTCAGAGTGTCAGTGTCTCTCAGAAGCCAAGATGGTAAGAGGATCACCAATTCCACCATTGTTGAGGAAGCAGCAATACTATAATTGTGTTACCCAGTTTAAAATAGCAAATACTTTGAAGTGATCATCATCAACCATGCATAACATCATCAAAAGATTCAGAGAATATGGAACAATCGTTGTGTGTAAGGGTCAAGGCTGTAAAACTCTACTGGATGCTCGTGATCTCCGGGCCCTTAAGCGTCACTGCACCTCAAACAGGAATGAAAATCTGAGCCAGCTGAAAATCTACAAAGCAAAGAGGAAGCCATTTCTAAGCAAGCTCCACAAGCTCAGACATTTGTACTGGGCCAGGGGTCATTTAAAATGGAGTGTGGCAAAATGGAAGACTGTTCTGTAGTCAGATGAGTCACAATTTGAAGTTCTTTATGGAAAACTGGGACACCATGTCATCTGGACCAGAGAGGACAAGGATAACCCAAGTTGTTATCAACGCACCGTTCAGAAGCCTGCTTCACTGATGGTATGGGGTTACATGAGTGCTTGTGTCATGGGCATGTCATCTCTTTCAGGGAAGACCCTGCATTTTTCAACAACATAATGTCAGACCACATTCTGCAGCAATCACAACACCATGGCTACGTAGGAGAAGGATCCGGGAACTGAAATGGCCAGCTTGCAGTCCAGATCTTTCACCTATAGAGAACATTTGGTACATCACAAAGACATATATTATATATGTATGTATATAATATAATAACACAAATGTCATGGATTTGTTCAAATTCAATAAAGTGTGGTTGGGGTGCAGACTGTGTAAAATTTTTTATTCTTGATCATTATTATTAAATTCTTGAAACCAGGGTTGGTCACTACTGCATATGAAGCATATATGATGAAATGTGCATTTAGAATACTAGGACAAATGCCTTGTTTCATGTGATTATCTATATTTTTTGTGGCCCAGGAAGAAGTGGTTTGTTACTTATGGATTTTAAAGCCAGAAACACTTGCTATTTTCCAGAAAAAAATGTTTTTGATGTGAAAACATTTTAAAGGTAGTTTATCAGAAAAAAAGCAATCAGCCAAGACAGTAAGCAAAAGTACTAAAACATAAGAAGTCTTTGAGAGCATAATTAAATTAGCTTGCCATAGTTTTCACATCACTATCTGAATAGGCAACTGTACAAATGAAAGGAAAGCTAAGCTGTAGAATATCTTATTTGGAGCTGAAGAAAGAATCAAGTAAGACTGAGAGGAACATCTTCAGTATAAGAGGAATGAACAGGACAAATTGTACGAAACAAAAGTTACAATTAGCAATGCTTCTACACTTGAACTCGATGTATTACATTAGTTTAGAAAAGTTGATAATTCAGGTTATGTGATAAATAATTTCAATTATTTTGGCTTTACCATCAATCCTTTTTTTTTACTTATTTCTGCATGACGTCACATTTGTGCAGATTTTTTGTTTATTTTAATAAAGATGATGGGATACAACGCATAATATATGCATATCCAATAAAATCTGGTTATTGGTCAGATGCTTATACAAAAGCAGTTTGAAATTTTCTCCTTGCCTTGGCTTTCCAGAGGAAATATAAATGATAATACAGTGAGCTTTGCTTATTTTTATATGAGCACATTTCCATACTTCTTTATTTCTGAAGAAATTTTTGAAATAAATTTTAAAGCAAAGTGAACATACATCTGGTGTAAAATAAATATACAGTGAAGTATACAGACTTGAGTCAGCAGTCATTTATTTAGTTATATTTCATGAAATAATCTGTTGCTATTCATACATTTTTAAACTTTACTTTTTAAACCTAGTTATGCATCTTATGGCTCACATGGAATAGAAGTCACACAAGTTTAGACTGTATAGAACTGCTCCTAGTACTGTAAGGTTAATGAATTCTGTGTATATGAGCACTGCTCAGATCAGTAAAAGAATCATACACTACTCACAAAAAGTTAGGGATATTTGGCTTTCAGGTGAAATTCATGGAAAATGTAAGTTCACGCTACATTGATATCAGATCATGAAAGTAGGACATTTAGGTAGAAGGATACACTGGTGATTTCCTCATTTCAAACAATTTATTGAAACAAAAGTTAACAACACTGGTGGCTATACCACAAATAAAATTTCAACCTCTCAATAACTGTGTGCCCTTGAGCTTCAATTACAGCTTGACAATGATGTCTCATGCTGTTCACAAGTCGACTTACTGTCTGCTGAGGCATGGCATCCCACTGCTCTTGAAGGGCAACCCTCAGGTCATTGAGGTTCTGGAGTGCAGAGTTTCGAGTCTCTAAAAGGCGACTCCGCTGATCCCACAGGTTTTCAATTAGATTCAGGTCTGGAGAAAGTGCAGACCATTCCATTTGAGGTACACAAGTCTCCAACAGCCATTCCCTGATGTGACCTTGATGAGCTGGAGCAATGTCGTCCATGGAGATGAAATCAGGCATGTGTTGTTCATGAAGGGGCACAGTCACTGGATTAATGATGTTATTCAGGTGGTATGGGCTTGTCACCTTTCACAAAGTGTAGGGCAGTTCTGTACCGACTGGACACACCTGCCCACACTGTAACACTGCCACCACCAAAATCTCATCTGGTGACAACAGCGGCTGATTTATAGCTCTCTTCTTGACGTCTCCAACATCGATGGTGGCCATCATTTCTGTTCAACGTGAAATGACTTTCATCAGAGAACAGCACTGAGGCCCACTGGTTGCTCGTCCAGCGTAAATGCTCCCTGGCCCATGCAAGATTATGATGCTCCTTGCAGGTCTTCTAGCAATCAGACCACGTTGATGTAAACGGTTTCGAATGGTCTGACGTGACACTTGGGTGCCTCTCACCTCCCTTAAAGGAGTCTGGAGTTGAGTGGCATTCATCATCCGGTTTCTCAGGGCATTGTTCACAATGTAGCGGTCATCAGCATGGGATGTGGCCAAAGGACGTCCACTTATATGCCATTCTGTGACTCTTCCAGTCTCTAGGTATCTCTGTTTCAACCTGCTGATGACACTCTGTGACACTCTAAGCTCAGTGGCAACTTCCATCTGAGAAATTTCTGTTTGAAGCATCACAATGGCAAGGTACTGTTGATCAATTGTTAGGTGTCATCTTCGTCTCATGATGTCAAAATGTGAACAGTATGATAAGGATGACTGTTTAAACACCAGCTCTAATTGAACCAGGACATTTATTGGTCAATTCAAGGATCAAACACATGTTGTGATTTTTGCCATTAAGCTCCCCGTTAGAATAGCAACTTGTGCAAAAATTACCTAAACATTTAACAGTTGGACATGTGCATTCAAAAGCTTAGAGAAGGTCACATTAAGTTTACCTTTAAAGGTTTAAATGTGTTTTAGGCTTGTCCGGAAATTTTACATGAAAACCAAATATCCCTTACTTTTAGTGTATGTCAAAATAGAAGAAAAATGAGATGAGGCAAAATGAAGAAATTCAGTTAGTTCCAGCCTTATAATGATGAAGTGCTGGTTTAATAGAAATTTTGCCATCAATGGCATAAGAAAAATTTGTGTCTGAGCTGAAATGACCAGCATACATTGTTACATGTATATGTATTTTGTGCTTTTAAGTCTGCATGGTGTAGTTAGCTGTTCTTATACACAATTTGTATATTTTCTAAAGTATTATTTTGTGGTGGATAATTCTTAGCATTGCAGTGTTACTAATGTGGTGGTGATGTGTTAGTGTGTGTTGTTCTGGTATGACTGGATGTAGCAATATTGCATAAGCTGTTTTTGATTTGATTAATAAAGGCCAAAAACAAAAATGGTTTCTGATACATTCATACCAGTAAAACACAAATGAACACCATTATGTTTGAGTCACTGTACCACTACAAATTGTGTTCAATCCAAAAATGCTCTGTCGGCCCCATGGGTCTACAGATGGACTACAGTAATTGTAAGTGGGACAAATAAAATGATCAAATTATAATGAAATATTTATACACTGCTCAAAAAACATTAAGGGAACAATTTATCTGCACAGTATAACACAGAGTCAGTTAACCTTAAGGGATATCATTCTGGCCAGTTAGAAAGAACAAGAGTTTCTACATACACTTTCCAGACTGATTCAGTTTTGCATTTTGCTATTGTCCTTGTTACGACTTGTAGAATGAGATGGTACTTGCAGCCCATCCAGGTGGTACAGGAAGCATATCATATGGATGGATGGATGGATGGATGGATGGATGGAATTTATTAAGATCAACTGGAAATTCAGGGCAACTAGTAGCAATTCCTTTTAGCACAAATTAAGATAAACAACAATAGTAGCTACAAACAAAACAAAAACTAAAGTAGAAATTTATATAAGTCAGCAGTGCAAATATGCAATAGGAAGCTGTACTATTTACATGTTTAGACTATATATATAGTGTATAAAATAATTAGGATAGTTCAGTAATAAGTTGGCGACCAATATAGTTAGTTGTGTGTGTGTGTATATATATATATATATGGTTAGCACGTTCGCCTCTCAGTGCTAGGGATTCCCGGTTCGAATCCCCATCTGGGTGGAGTTTCCATGTTCTCCCTGTGTCTGTGTGGGTTTCCTCCGGGTTCTCCGGTTTCCTCCCACAGTCCAAAAACATGGATTAAGTCAATTGAATTCTCAAAATTGCCCCATATAGAGTGTGTTTGTGTGAGTGAGTGTGTGCCCAGCGATGGATTGGCACCCTGTCCTGGGTGTATCTGCCCAGCGCCCAAGATGTTCTCCCCTCGATGGGCATGGGGAACCCCACCGCGACCCCAATAGAGGATAAAGCGGGAGATAATGAATGAATGAATGAATATATATAAAATGTGTGTGTATAAAAATTATTATAGAAAATATGTATATAATATAATACAGTATAACAGCAGTGAAAAGTCATTAATATTGATAGCTGTTCATTAATTCTTCTATGTTCCCATTGGTTCCTTTTTGTTATATAAGCTTTTTCACTTTACTCTGAGGTTTATTTGTTTGTAAGTGCAGTTCTTAGTGCATTGCTTCTTTATCCTCATCTTGTAAGCCTTTTAGACAGCTTGCTTTTTTGTAATCTTCATTATCATTATCTGCATTACAATCTATTTGTGTTTAATTTGTTATTTAGTGGTTACATCTTCAGCCTGTGTTTAGGTTCTGTAGATTTTCTAATGTTCTTTTATCTTGGCTTTTGTGTGTTGTGTATATTATTAATATATGTCCTTTATTTTATTAGCCATTTCATCCTAGCTTCTTGTTTGACTTTTAGCTCATTATAGTTGTCAGATTTAGCTTTGGTTAGTTTTTATATTCATTTTCTTCCTGCATTACACAGTGACACATGCTTTTTTTTAGATTATGAGATAAAATATTAATACAATTTTCTGGAGTTAAATGCAAGATGTCTGTTGTTGATTTCTGTACTGAATTCATTGTGAATTTCATTTTCTACTGTTCACTCTATTCGAACTAGGCTTTTCAGGTACAATACTTGAATGTTTTGGATCCTATTTAACACGATTCCAAACTCTGCAGCCCTACTTGTGTTCAACCAGCCCAAGCGAACTCATGTCATTCCACTACTCATTTCATTCCATTGGCTCCCTGTAGCTGCTTGCATTCAATGTAAGACACTGACTCTGGGCTACAGAACCATTTCTGGATCAGCCCCCCCTTACCTTAACTCTATATTTTACAAATACACTTTAACTCTATGTGCAAAAAGTGTTGCTCTATTGGTGCTTGTCACCTGGTAATTCCACCTCACCGAGGTGCTATTTCTCACTCCGTTGCATTCACCACTGCAAAATGGTGGAACGTTCTTCCCAACTACGTAAGGTGGAGTCACTTTAGGAAACAACTGAAAATCTCTTTTGCAAACACTTGATGTAAAAAAAAGGGTGTGGGGTGGGGGTGTGGGATAGAACAATGATCATGTTTGAAAAGTTTGAAAAGTTGATCAAGTGAAAATTATCAAGTTTGAAAAAGTGTGGGCGGCACGGTGGCTTAGTGCTTATCACGTTCGCCTCTCAGCGCTAGGGAATCCCGGTTCGAATCCCCATCTGGGTGGAGTTTCCATGTTCTCCCCGTGTCTGCGTGGGTTTCCTCTGGGTTCTCCGGTTTCCTCCCACAGTCCGAAAACATGGATCAAGTCAATTGAGTTCGCCAAATTGCCCCATATAGAGTGTGTTTGTGTGAGTGTCTGTGTGAGTGAGTGTGTACCCAGAGATAGATTGGCGCCCTGTCCTGGGTGTATCTGCCCAGCGCCCGAAACTTTATCCCCTGGATGGGCATGGGGAACCCCCCGCGACCCTAATATAGGATAAAGTGGAAGATAATGAATGAATGAATGAAAAAGTATAGTTAGGTTTTTCATTAACTACTGACTTGTGTTGGTCTCATTTGTAAGTCGCTTTGGAACAATGTGTCTGCTAAAAGACTAAATTTAATGTAACTGTAAATTTAAAATTGCTTTGTTTCTGTGGGGATTATATATGCCTCTCATTCTCTGTATTCAGACTGTGCTGACTAAGTGCTCCACAGTTTTAAAACAATCACGGTACTCAGTTACAGTGTCCATCCATCCGTTCATCCGTCCGAGAATAGACAGGGCTAGAAGTGAGAAATAGGGTAGTAGTTATCTTGAAAGAAGGATGAGTCTGATAAATGTAAAGTTGGACATTAATGGACTGCTACTGAATATAATTAGTACATATGCTCCACAGGTGGGTTATAAGATGAAGGAGAAAAAAAAGATTTCTTGAGTTGTATGAAGTTTTGGAGATGGTACCCAAAGAGGAGAGACTTGTAATTGGAGCTGACTTCAATGTTGGTGAGGGGAATATAAGTGACGAGGAGGTGTTTGATATGGTGCTAGATTGATCATAGAATAGCAAAGGATGGAAAGGTTAGAGTGAATACATATTTTTAACAATAAAGTCTTGGTGACTGTAAGGTGGTGGCAAGGTAAGGTAAAGAAAGAAATGGAGATGGCAAAAAAATTGCTTACGACAGACAATATGGGATTGTGGACATGAAGAAAGGTGAAAAAATAACCTGTATCAATTAGCAGAGAAACAGAGCTGGAAAGAACAGCCATTAGGTTAAAACGATGAAGGCTACGGATGGAAATGTGTTGTTAAACTAGGAGGATATATTGAAAATAGTGGTATGTAAATTTTAAGGAACAGATAAATGTAGAAAATGGGCAGAGAATGTAGTGGAGTAACCAAATCTTAGAAAGTGCAAAGATGCCTGAAGTAATGGGTCCTATATTCCAAATAAGGGTGATGTGCAGAGCTGTAGTGACTAGAAAAGAATAACCAGCAAGATCGAAACTGTGATGATATATAAAAAAAAACACAGGATCTTTTTCTGTGGCCACTTAAAAAAGCAAGTCTGTTTTAACAACTGCTTCTTCCACAGTGAACATCCTCACATACCGATCTCTGTAAGGTATCAAAGCAGCTGACTTTTAGCAGGTTACCTTCAGTGCACAGGAGATCATTAGGATAATTGTACAGACATGTACAGTTCATTCTGCTTTAGGAAAGGTACCATTATCTGTAGATAGTATACACACATGCCATCCTCATTTTAAACAACTTTCATCAGGCAGATGATGCAAAGCCATTTACAACCATACCTTCAGATTGATTTAAAAGCCTTTTTACACAAAACCAATCATCCAAAAGTCCATCATCCATCTTTTTGTTCCAGTGTCTGACACAGCCTCAATTATTCACTAATGCTCATTTCTAAAGATTAACAAATTCATCCAACTGTGATATGTCTCTGTAGACATCCTCTATTGCTTTGCTGTTGCTTGCACATTGTACATTTAAGCTGTTGTTTTGTTTAATACTTATAATATTGCACAGAACTACACTGTTTATTTATTCAATTGTATTTTTAATGCTTTTTTCTAATGTATCTATAAATTTGATCTTGCTGTTATTGTGCATTGACAATAACATATATAAGAACAGGAGGCAACTGTGTGATGAGGCCATAAGAAATGCAGATATCTTGGGGGCTTGACATATTGGTCAAGCAGAAAATCCATTACTTCCACCCTGCTGTTCAGCTCAGAACATGCTGCTCAGGACTGTGCATGACACTCACTAAGTCTTTACAGTCAGCCTTCGGGATAATTACTAAAACTAGTAAAAGAAGCAAAACATTCATTATCTTCCATTTTATAGCATGCTTTTTGTGCTTTGTGGTAAAAGAATCAACTTTGAACAGTTAGATAATATCTGTTATGTCTTTTAATATACTTTTTGGTTTAATAATAAATCAAGTCAGTTGTGAGGGATGTAGACAGGACATGCTGATTTAAATTGTAATTTACTGTAGCACATCCACCTCTTAGCGACGGAGTCCAGATTTGATTTCCAATCTGGTTGGAGCTTCCATGTTCCATGGGTTTCCGCCGGGTTCTCTAGTTTCCTCCCATAGTCCAAAAACATGGATTTAAGGTAAACTGTATGCATTGAAATTGCCCCTATATACTGTATAATTACCGTATGATTCCATGTGGAGTGGAGTTTCCATGTATTCCCCATGTCTGCGTGGGTTTCCTCCGGGTTCTCCGGTTTCCTCCCACAATCCAAAAACATGGATCCAGGTCAAGTGAATTCTCCAAATTGCCCCATATAGAGTGTGTTTGTGTGCGTGTCTGTGTGAGTGAGTGTAAGCCCAGGGATGGATTGGCGCCCTGTCCTGGGTGTATCTGCCCAGCGGCCGAAGGACAAAGCGGAAGATAATGGATGGATGGATGGATATATATATATATATATATATATATATATATATATATATGTATGTGTGTGTGTGTGTGTGTGTGTGTGTGTGTGTGTGTGTGTGTGTGTGTGTGTGTGTGTCCAAGTGTGCCCAACTATGGATGTCCTTGGTGTATCTGCCCAACACCCGAAACAGTCTCCTCTGGATGGGCATGGGGAGCATCCCCCGCAGCGCTCATATGGAATTTAGCGGAAGATAATAAATGAACAAATGTAAATCATAGTTTTCCATATTTATCATGTTTTATTTGTCTGCATGTGTTTTGTGTGTTTTAGAAAGAACACTTAACTTTACTTAGAATGTTTTCCTGTTTTGGTTTCCTAGTTGCTTTTCTAGCTTTCTACTTTTTAATATTGCTTGTTTTTCCCTCAGGTGTGTTCAGTGTATTAATTTGTTTCACCTGTTTCTGCTGTCATGTGTTCTCCCTCCCTCTCTGTTTTTTGCTCTTTTATTTGTCTCACAATCTGCACCTATTTTAGTTCTTGTTTCTGTGCTGTTTGGTAGGTTGTTTCCGTTTATGTAATAATCTTCTCTTCAAAAAAACTAATTGCAAGGGCACATTCTTTTCTGTTGTTAAAAAAAATCTACCTGTTTAATTTATGCTGCCTTATTGGTTATTTTTTTGTTATTTGAAGGTGGTTTGACAGAATACCACAATAACCACAACCACAATATTTATTTATTATTTTATTATCCTTTTTATTATCCTTTTTTGGTTTCTCCTGAAGCTTCTTTTCTCCCCTAATACCTATTATTTTTGGTCACTGTTCCACTATAATGGCTGTGAAAATATTTTTTGTCTGGGGTATGGATCAATGACTTTACCTGCTGTTTGTGCCATGTGTCTTGACTGCTCACTGTGATAGCACTGCATTGCATTGTTGGTATCTTATTCCTTGAGCACCAATGGGATGGCAAGTCTGTTCACTGTTCAAGTACACTGCTTGAAATTTTTTTTTATCTTTTTATATTGGGCTGAAGGCCTCATTTTCTCACAGCATTCTTGCATCAGTTCATGATTTTAAAACTGTGCTAATGGCAAAATTTCCAGCTGTAAATTCCTACAGCAGTACTTTTCTGGTGGCAGTCATTTTGTTTGGAAAAAAATTGTAAAATGTCTTTTAGTTTAAAGCCTGAATTCAATAGCTTGAAAAGCATTTGTTGTTCAGTCAGCTCTAAGACTCTGGACTAAGAGTCAAGTTTAAAGAGCATTACTGCACCTAAAAAAATTATAAATATGTGTTCACAAGAAGGATATAATACTTAAATGAATTAGCATACCATCCATCCACTTTATCCTCTACTAGGGTCATCCCCATGGTTCCCCATACCCATACAGGGGAGAACGTCTTGGGCGCTGGGCAGATACACCCAGGACAGGGCGCCAAACCTATCGCTAGGCATGGACTCACCCACACAGACACACACACAAACACACTCTATATGGGGCAATTCGGAGAATTCAATTGACTTAATTCATAAAATATATATATATATATATATATATATATATATATATATATATATATATATATATATATATATGTGTATGTGCAGCGATGGATTGGCGCCCTGTCCTGGGTCTATCTGCCCAGTGCCCGAGATGTTCTCCCCTGGATGGGCATGGGGAACCCCATCGCGACCCTAATAGAGGATAAAGCGGGAGATAATGAATGAATGAATATATATATATATATATATATATATATATATATATATATATATATATATATATATATATATATATATATATATATATATATATATTTTTTTTTTTTTTATATAGCCAGCCAGTTTTTTAGATATCCATGGTGTACAACCATAAAAACTACATTGTAAAAACTATTTATTTTTTTAACATTTATTTATTATTTATTATATTTTTTTAACATACTATTTATTATTTTTAACATTGTAAAAACTATTTATTATTATCTCCACAAATATGGCAGTCATATATGTCATTTAACATAAAAGTATAAAATGATATATAAAATGTTGTGGACATTGCAGTGCTTCAGCAGTAGTACTAGCTGAAAATTAAAACAGTGCTACAAGTTATCAAAAATAATTGAATTGTAGTGGGACTGAATCATGGTGGCCAGAGG
This sequence comes from Corydoras sp. C115, assembly GCA_019802505.1. NCBI lineage: Eukaryota > Metazoa > Chordata > Actinopteri > Siluriformes > Callichthyidae > Corydoras > Corydoras sp. C115. Next base: position 12,822,650 of record JAFMOC010000007.1, read on the forward strand.
GATTATGTTGGTAAAACCAGGGAAATACTTACTAACACATGATCTGATCTGGTGTTTCTCTGAACACAACAGCTCAGATGACTAATCCTGTTCTGGTGTTTTCTCTTTCTTAAGATCAGTTGACACTCTGTTGACAGCCAATTCACCTTCAAAAAGGTCAAACCCCTTTCCACCCCGAGATGACAGAAACCCAGATCATAATATTAAATCCATCTCTAATACACATTTTTGTTGGCCATGCTTGAGAGCACTTCCTGCTTCAGTCTTCTCAGCCTTGAAGAATGAATAGGCGTACCGGACCTCTTGACAACAGGGTTGAGTTGGTGGAACCTCACTGGGGAAGAAAATGAATGAAAATGTGTGTGCATTATGATGCTAAGAGTATACTAATCCTCTCCAAAAAACAGTATTGCTTTATAGAGAGAGGTGTGCTTGCCAGACGAGCCATGCAGTGCATGGCAGAGAACAGGTTTCAAGTGTCACTGTGTGCCTACATCCTTTCTCGCATGCACAGCACGTGGGCACCACAACTCTGGTGCAACGGGTCACTTATTACTTATTACTGCTGTCTCAATCCATCTGCATTTTTGCAATGCCACCTGCCTTTTAACTGCCACCTCGCCCTACCCTGATTTCTTGTGATGCAGTATCTACCCACTGTCATTACTCTTTTTAGAGGTTAGGATTTAGGAACTTGGCAAGGCATGGTCTAACCATGGTCTTTTCTCTAAATATATGCTCTCTGAAATTGATGGCAAGTGCAGAGGTTCTAAATTGACACCACTTTTGAATGATCCTTTAACACACTGACAATGCTACTTGTTTTCTGTCCTGTCATTAATCACGTTAGTGTTGGATTGTGGCTTTCTTGCTGCAACGATCCATCAACATGTGATCTATGTGCCCAAGTTTTCTTTCTAGTTTGTGGCACTACCCTGCTGGTCTGGGGCACATTGCTGGAATACTGTCCTAATTTCTATAACAGTGCATCACAGTTGCTGGTCAAGGCTTTATCCTTATTGTTCTAGTCCTTGATTCATCCACCTTGACATGGGACAAGACAGGCACACTTAGTATCTCTTGGTGCCACAGTGTTGGAATAGGGAAAACATGAAACAAACCAAAATGTTTGTGAGGCATTAAACAGACACATCAATATAGAATGAATACACCATTTCCAAATAAACAAATGCTGTTGACTTTAATCGAAAAAAGATTATTTATTCATCCCTAAAGAAATAATACAATATGTGTCTCACATCACGGCAAAAATACATTGTATTTATTAGTTATATTATTGACTAACTGTGTGGTTGAATAAGTGCTTAATTGTGGATTTCTCATGCTAATCACTAGTGCAGAAAAATATTGAGAAGAGTTTATGTAAAGAGCATGAGGATGGTAGTTCATGATTAATGTGGTTTCAGAGTCAGAGTGTGAGGGAGACTAGTTCTGAAATCTCTTCACAGGCACTTTGAAGTTAATGCCTAAAATGCAATTAAATCCAAAGCTGCTGATGCTCTGTTTCCACAAATCAAACATTTTTGCTTTTGAGGATCTCTTGGCTTGTAGCGCGTGAAATGTGAGTTTTAAAATTTTCACTCTTAATTCCCCATCCAGAACCCTTGGCCGCAACACACACATGCACACATAAACACACACACACAGACACACACCTCTTTACTTTTTAGCCCTTTCTTGGATTTCCCTCTACTTTACTCCCATATGCTATCTCCCTCTCTCTCATCTCCCTCTTTCCCAGTGCTATACATTTCGATGTTGACAGCAGTGAGTAAATGTGCTTGGTCAAGCCTCATTAGCTTGGCAGAGTAATCCTGCACATTCTGCGTAGCTGCAATTCGTGGACGAGCTCTAGGTGATGCACTGTGCTGTGACTTATGCTCTTTTCTTTGTCAACACATGCAGACCCTTCAGTGAAAATCATTTGCTTCAACCTCCATGTAATTAATTGCCTGGTTTTTTTTATAGTACTTGCTTAAAATTATTATCATGTAGAAGAAGTCTTGCTTGAATTTATTCTTGCAGAATCTGGATTTATTCTTTAAAAACCATTGTTTAGTTTGTCAGAAACAGTCTGTAATCTATTAGTTAACTGTACAGGTATTGTGTGATTTAATTCGCATTTCTGTGGTGCAGTAGTACTTGTGCAGTATTTGATTGATTATTTCAACTACTATCTCCTTGCCTCTATTGTGCCGGGTCTTCTTTAACACCATTTCTACATGTCAAAACCTCTACATGTCTTAACCATCTTCTTTTATTGGCATCGTTACTGATGCTCTCTTTCTCCCACACATCATTGACTCCATTCTTAACACCATTATAAATCACACCCTTTGGTCCACTATTATAACCTATCTAGACAAGGTACAGTGCACAAGGTCCCTTTAGCCTGGGACTAGACAGACACACTATTTGCTATTTCTCCCTACTTTCTCTAAATACATATCCACTGCCAAAACCTCCATCTTCATGACCAATATTTAAAACATCTGTTTAATATTTCTATATATCCTAAAATTACCTGTTTAAAATATTCATATTCATGTTTGTTTAGTAACAGGATAATAGATCTACCTACACTCTACTTATTTTTCCATATTATCAGTTCCTCTAACTGTAAAGATTGACTTTGCAGTTTTAGAGTTACAGACTGTAGTCCATCTGTTTGTGGACTTCAGTGCATACTGTTTTATTTCCCTTTACTCTTTTCTCTTATGGTCAGGACCCCAATAGTAGCATCACAGGGCAGGTATTATTTGGTTGGTACATTATTCCTATTCCAGCAGTGTCACTGAGGTGTTTAAATGAAACTACAGCCGCACTGCTGCACTACAACCCCCTCACTTCATCAGTGTCACTGCAGAACTGACAGTAAACAGCACACCACCAAACACCTGTTTTGTGATGGTCCTGGTCAATAGAGAATAAAGAATTAACAGAACTAACTAAAAAATCTGACGTACTACAGGCTGTAATTGTAAAATTGTTCACATGATTGTCTGGTGTTGTATGATAAGCATCAGACTTTGCAGCAACTGATCTTGTGTCCTAAACATATTCTCTTTTTTTTGTCTAATTCAATCATTTTATAGTGTTTTAAGTTTTTATTGTTCAAAAACAAAAAAGGATTATCCAATCTACCATGATAATAGTGTGGAGAGAGTCAGGAAACAAAACTAATCAACCTCATCTGGTTTGTTTTCTGTTAATTATCACTTCTGTTTGGATTGGTTGCTCACTTTTATAGACACCTACTGTTTTCTCCATCACATTGTTGTATTTATTTTGTTTTTGGTGCCTTCACATCTCATAAATATATTTACTCTGAAAGTAAATGAGATAAAACGCCTGTGTGTAAATGCCAAGGATGAAAACTACTGGTGAATTTGTGTGACCATAGTCCAACTTTGCTCATGCACATTGTCCCTGGTGGACGGCAGAGATATAGCACCCTGTTTCAGACTCATTAGAGTTAGTATATGAACACAGTGCTTATACATGCATGTATTTACAGTAAATAGTAAAATAATAATTTGTAAATAATTCAAATTTGTTCATTGTAATAAAAAAAAGTCAAACGTTGAAGATGTGCTTTTTGGTGTTCAACAGCAGTTGTGTCTGGATTAGCAAGTGAAGTGTAGTTTCCTGCTACAGAGCAGCAAATGAAAATAAGGGACTGTCAAAGTAAAGCAGATGAAATGCCAAAAAGCTCTTTCTCTAATGGTTGTGTGGTGTCAAGCAAAACATCAGACATTGCCAAATAATTGGCTGTTCAGTGACTTAATGATTATAATTAGATTCTCAGGATGAGACTAATGAATGTCTGTGGCTTGCATTTGAGAACTATGACATGGATTACTTGTCACAATATGTGAAACGCAATCTTACCCTGGATTCATAAACCCAGTCTCAAGCCAAAATATATTATCATTTGTACAAGGTTGGTTAATTTGTTTTCCATGCTACTGACTTCATGTTTGTATATGATATAAGGTACTTACCCACAGGGATGGCTGGCAAAGAGGTGATATTTGATGTATCTCTAAAAAAAAAATCAGAACCCTTGGCCCTCTCCCCAGATGTGTGTTTGCCTTGGGATGAATATAAATCATTGACAAGGTGTCATAAGGCAGGGTGCATTCATACAAGAGATTCAGGCTACAGGAAGCAGGATAATTTATTAGCATTGCACAGAAACCTTGTAATATTTCATTTTCTGAAATATTAACTTTTATCGATAAAGCAACGTGTGAAGTATTGATTAATAATATTATGAAGAAGGTTTATGCTTTAGGTTTTATATTTTAAATATTAACTTTCTATGTCTTTGATTTAATTATTTGAACTAGTATTATTCAGTATTATACAAGAGCACTGTGTTCTCAGGAAGTCGAAGTGCAACCTAGTGTGGAGAAGTTGAGCACACAGCACTATGCAGAGAAATCTGTGGGTGGTGCACTTCAATTCACTATCAATGTGAGGTGCAAAGAATCAACACAATGCTCATGCTATGGGAACAAAGTGGGAAGGGTTTGGATTAGAGCAACACCAGTGACTTTGGGACATACTAGAAAGTTTCCTGGCTTGTTCACATCTTCGCAGCTTCCAAAGAATAGTGTTTAGAGATGGACAGCCCTGATTTGACATAAAGGATGCAGCACCAATTTGTGAAGCAAGAGGGGGTGGAATAGAAAATGTGAGAAACGGCACAATCAGGTGCCAAAGAACCATTTAATAACACACGGCCTGCAGCAGAAGTCTTGGAATGTAAAAAGAATGATAAGTAGAAGTTCTGCATAGATTACTGTAGACTTCATGTTGTCAAAGCTGAAGTCCTATCTGTTGTGGACTATGTGGACAAAGCAGGAAAAGGACACCAAGCTGGTCATGATCAGAAAGTGCCAAGTGATCAAAGAAACCAGTGTAAATGTTGTGCTGCATGAGCTGATGATAAAAAACCTTATGTTTCTAGCAGGACAGCCTTGAAGAACAGAGTGGGTTTCTATACATGTAAAATTATTCTCTTTTTAAAAAAATCGTTTTTCTGTAGTGTACATAGTTTACATCTGATATTTTGGCATCGCTATAACACTAAACCATCTTAGCCAAAGATTTTATTGGCCAGGCTGCACGGAGCACTGGAGCTGATTGTGCAGCTCTGCACATTGTGTAATGAAAAGAAGGTGCCAGCGCAGTGACCCAGAGAGAAGAAGTACAGTCCGGATTATCCAAATATTCAGGCATAGTCATGCTGAAGCCATTCCTAAACCCTGAACGAGACAGCTGCTACATCATCATGACCATATACTATTTGTCTAAGGGGCCTGAAGCCTATGTAATGCCGGAGCAAATCACAGTGACCACTGCATGGTGCTTGCTTGAGTTCCTCAGCCAATTTTGAATCAAATGTCTTGAAATTGACACTCTAATCCTGGAGTGTGAGTTAAATTGCCAATTTAGCTTATGTTGGCACATCAGGGATGACAGAGAATGTTTAGTAGGGCAAGTTAAGTGCAAGAGCTCAAACTTCACTTGTGGATGAGTTACATCGTTTTGATAATAAACACCAGAGCAGTGTTTCATAAGGCGACCGTATGACGTACACACTCGTGGTGATTCATTAGACCCATGAGTGGTGATTTGGCTCTTCAACCTTGCATTGCAAAAAAGACAATATCTAAAACTCCAGTGCTACTCAGAGGGACCCTGCACAACTGTAATTGCAGGGAGTAATTATAATTACTCTGCCGTTTTAAGGATTTTTTGTGTGGTCCTGCAGATGTCTAGGGGTAATTTTCATACTCTCAAAATGCATTGTGGCTGATTTGTGATATTGTCTGACCTTTTGTCAAAAAAAATTAACAAGAACTAAAAAAATGAATAGTTGAAACCAGTGCCATGTTTGGTTATCGCTACTTTTTGCTACATTGAATGTTGTTTTTGTTGTCTGCAGTGTAGAATATATAGAGGTTATTACATATAGGGTGAAGTATTTAACAAATATGTGTGGTGTCAGAGTGTGATATTGTAAAAAAAATTGGCCAGCCCTATTTTCATTGAAGCTATCTGATGGAAATCTGTATCAGACTGGACGGCCTGTACGCTGTGAGGGCAATTCACTGTTGTCCATCCTTGATGCAGGTGGGCTGAACTGAACCACAGTGATTGATAAGATGAGAATAGTTAAATGGAATTTCTAACAGATAGGACAAGGCTGATTGTGAGAAGTGTTGTGTTTTTTTTTTTTTTTTTTTTCAAATGGAGTTTCTGCCATATACCTGTAGAATTGTTGAATATGTTGGCTTGTTTTCCAAAAAACTACATGCTTTAAAAATGTGTTATCCAGGGGATCCAGGTTCAAATTCAGATCTAGGTGGAGTTTCCATGTTCTCCACAGGATTGTACTAATCAGCATGCAATACTTGTCGCGACAGTCCATTCATTCTGTGTGAGGGATACTTTGCTGTGAATTACAATCCTTTTCCTTCTTTTGTAAGATTGTACCAAAACTTGTCTGGCCTTGTTCACATGGGATGGTTTAAGCTTGCATTTTGAGCCATTATGTCCTGCTTTAACCCTGATGCTTTATACCTTGTTTAACACCAATTCATTAAATTGCTTTGTTTATAACTGTGTACAACTGTGTTTTTAAATAACGAATATAAACATAAAAATGTGGCTTGTACAAAAGCAATGCCATGGTTACTATTAAACCTTTCTTTAAAAATACAAAAACTTAAAATGCCATTTTCAAATTCCCTGTACACAATGCGTTAACTTACTGACAAATAATGTCTTAGATTCACATCAAAATATCTTTTTTTTATAGACATCCTTTTTTACATAAGCTTTTTATCATTTGTGTTAATCTTTATATATGGCACTGTATTTGTGATTTTAAGTTTAACCTACTTTGTACTTGCTCCTACAACATATCTGGCCATGACCCTTAAAGCTTAACTTTTCTTCATATAAATGATTTAAAAGATTGGTTTTGATTTACTGTAAAGTCCTTTAACAGAAATGATGTTAATATATGCATTGTCTTTATAAATAATATATAAATATAAATTATTTATAAATAATTCTTTGTGTGTAAACATGTTCACAGTATATTAACATATAAACACTGTAATGATATTAATAATTTTCAAAGGTATTCTGTATTATTAAAGTATTTTTCTGTTTTTTTATCCTTCCATTTTTTCACCATTTCTAAAACATATTTAGTCCTGTGCTTTAAGACTTTGTTAAATACATTTTATGTAAATACACAAATATATAAAGCAATTATTTAATTAATGAAATTCGGTGTTCAAATATTGTTTGCACGATTATTTTTGTGCTTTAATAGCAGTGCACTGGTAAAAACACAATGTTTCCCTGTCATTGTCCTGCATCCATTTACATTGGCAGTTTAGGTTTTTACACGAATAGAGGAGATGACATTGAATTATTATAATTATACAGTCATTTGGCCAACAGCTGATTAGTACTATACAGGGTGGTGTAATAGAGGAGACAGCCGGTAAGGTTAGGCCTCATATACAGGGGTATTCAGTCTGTGAGGTCTTAACCAAGCAACAGCTTCTGTTGACTGCATTATTTTCTCTAAAAAAACAGACTGGCTCCTTCGGTTAGCATGGAAAGTAGTTTGCTCTACCAAGAATGTAGACCACCACTTGTCTATAAAAGTGTCCACCGCTTGTTTAATATCCTACTTCTATGGCAAAGTAGTTGGGGCTGCTACCTTATTCTTGTTGTTCTTTTCAGAGGTTTCAATGTGAACATAACATCAAGACTGTGCCATGGTTAATTCAATTTAAGCACGCTATTTTGACATCACATTTAATTGTTTAAAGGTAGTGAAAAAAATCATACAAAAACATACTGAAAAATCTGTACAGCCCTCAAAGTTGAAATGCTGACATTTTGAATGGTATAATGCTGTACTGATTTTGGTAGCAGGAGTGCTGATGCTTCATCTGCTATTCATCTGATATGTGTACAAAATGGATTTGGCTAAAGATCAGCCTTTAAGAGCTGTGTAGAAGTGATGTGATGAATGTATCAGACCATTTTCTTCATTAGCATTTTATGCATTTGATCATATTTTTTAAGTTTGTTTGTATAAATGGGGATATATCCTTATTCCATATACTAGACGAAACATTAGGTGATCGATAGCATGTCAAACCAGATTATTTTTCTTTTGTTTGGGGTGCTTTTCATAAATTGATTTACATTGTCCCATAATGTGTTCTTTTTAATAATTAAAAATACACATTTTATTACTTTAGAGTTTTTCTCATACAGCAACACAGATAACATTATATGCAGGAAACTTTTGGATCAAACCTGGAATTGATTTTGAGACAGACAGCTACATTCCTTCCTGTTTGGGGTTTGCTTGTTCTCCACATGTCTTCCTTATTTTTTTCTCTTAATACTGTTTTCCCAAATGTTAGTGCTGGGATAGGTTCCAGCACACATCCAGCCAATTTTAGCTTTTCTAGTATAAATGGCTTAAAAAGTAGACATCACTAAAAGACTGTCATTCTGTATAACCCAAATCAAGCATAGCTTTTGATTGTTTAGTAAAGGCTGGACCACATTAATTAATTAGCTAAAGGAATGGTTACTGACTCACTTGCTTTTTCCTTCTAAAAACAGCTGAGCTAGCACAATGTGTAGCCTGGCACTGTGCTAACAATTTGGAGCACCAAGACTAGCTCTTACCCTCTACAGCTGTTAGTCTGGCCGTCATTAAAGGGCAAAAATCCAATAAATCTGTCTGTGAGGAGTACAACTCCATCACTTAATTGCAGATTGATTTTTGTGACATTCAATAAAATATGTCTACTGCAAAATTCATTTTTACAAGCTACTGAACATCAGGTGCGCATAGCAATGAGGGCTAAACACTAAAATAATTTTTAAAAATAGAAAAGGTTATGGGGCAATACTTTTAAATGTAATTACATTGTGTTGAAACATAAACCAGCTGTAAACATAAATAATAATTTATGAAAATTAAGGTTGCATTTAAAATCACATAATACTTATATGGAACAGCCACCAAAATTAACTGCACTCAAGTTTAGTATCAAGCGTTATTTAATGCGGGGAACAACGCATGCGCCTGCATGCATATCCACAATAGCGACAGGATGCAAGTCGTGTGACGATAAGATTCACAAACACCTGATATAAAAAAGGGGGAGGGAGTGCAGAATAGGATAATGATTAGGTTTGATAATTGTACAGTGTAGCTGGTTTTTCCATAACTACTGATTTGTAGTGTTCTCATTTGTAAGTCGCTTTGGATAAAAGCGTCTGCTAAATGTAAATGTAAACAAGTAGTTAAAATTGTGCCAACTGAAGCTGAATCATGTGATCAAACTACAGAAAAAAAAAGTCTATGTAAGTGTACCGGGGTGGGCTGGAAACAATGAGGACTGGAGAAAGGATTTCTCAACAACAAAAATTATTTATTGCCAAAAAGCAACACGTTTACATTAAGCCATACCGGGCTTTACAGCATACACTCTTTAAAATTATGCTGTGTCCACCATCATTCCAGCTTGTGTTCAGTCTCTCTCCCTGTGGTTTGCGCTGTTCCTGAAAGAGCCATTACATTCCCATGCAACCCAATTCAAGCAGCCAAAAGCAGCTCAGAAAATTAAAAAAATCTACAAATATATACATTTTATTTCCATGTCTATGCACAGAAAAATCTATCTTAGCCAACAGACTTGCATGTTATTTAAATTAGCCATTGAGCTTCAGACTCCAGCCCAATGAATATATATATATATATATATATATATATATATATATATATATATATATATATATATATATATATATATATATATATATATATATACACATACTTTTTTACACTGTTGCAAGTCAAAACACATTTATAAAAGAATCATGTGCTCTTGTTACTCAAGCTGCTGTTGTGTATGTTAGCTCAGCCATTGCTCTTTAGCTGAAGTGTTATTGCAGGCTTTTTCTATTCTCAATTGAATTGAGGCTCAGTATCATTTACAGGTCATTAAAATATATAAATCTCACTGCCTATCATCATCAGTGCTAATAGCTTTTCTGCACATGAGTCCTACTTGTTTTAGTGGGGGTGAACATGTGGGGAAAATTAAGATGTTGTGGAAATCTGTTGGTTGCACTTACAATGTGATACATAATATGCTTGGTGGAGAGAAAAGTGAATCATGGTTGAAGATATGTAGCAGGTGATAATAGAAACCTTTTTCAGGGCACAGTGCCCTTTGCAAATAATAGCACCCCTGGTAAATACTGTAGGGAAGTCTTTAGGCAGGAACATTGCTCATTTCGGTACTTCATTGAAACGCTTTTGTAAAAGGCTGGGGAATAATTTACTTAGATTGAAAGGCAAGTGGAATATGTCATCTAAAGCCTGGGATACTCACAGCACAGATTTTATCTTTTACCTAACATTCACACACACAACAGCTGCCACAACATTAAACACAACTGTAAGCGCATTTGGTGACAGGCACAAATGCAATGTATTTTAGGAATATATGAATAAGAAAATAGCAAACCCCACCCAAATAAATCCTGATATATCCACAAATGCCAAAATAAGAACAAACAATTTTATATTGACACTCCTTAGTTTTTTATATATATTACTAAAAAGTTATTGCTGTTATGTGCCAAAATGGTTGGCTCCATTTTTTTTTATAAAAGGAGTGACCAGATAATAAAAAATCTGTGATATCTATTCAGAATATCTTCAAAATGTTCAGATTCTCTGTTCTACTTATAGATGATTAGTTTCCTGACCTCTCCTAGCTAAGACTTTTGTGTTATAATCCACATTGTTTCTGAACTAGTCAAATAGGGCATTTGGTAAAAAAACAAACCAATGGTCAGGACCCCAATAGTATCGCCATATAACATTTATTATTTTATTGGTCTATTATTCCTATCCCAGCAGTATCAGTGAGGTGTTTATATGAAACTACAGCAGCACTGCTGCACTAAAAAACCCTCACTACATTAGTCTCACTTCAGAACTGGCAATAAACAATACACCACCCAAATTATACCTCTTCTGTAATGGAGCAAGAAGGTGGAGTGTCTAAACATTTGACTGGTGCTATTCAATGCTTTTAACAAATGCACATTTAAATTTGATGCGCTTCAAAATTTTCCGAAGTCTGAACCCCAAAAAAGCAAGCCAAGGTGAGAGTGACAAGAAAATAAAACCTCCCTGACATTATTTTTTCAAAGCAAGAAACCTTGAGAGGACTCTTTTGTGTTCCATCCTCCTTGGGTGGTCAGGTAGTATATAAACAAATGTTGAATTCAACACATAAGAAGTACATAGCAAGATCAAAAGTACCTTAATTGAATTGAATTTAGTTATTGAAGCAAATGATCTCTGATTGATTATAAAGGTGCTCAAAGGTTATCAGTGAGGCATCTTAACAGATGAATAACAGTTGCAGACAAGGAAGTTGAAATAGATGGTAAAATCTTGAAAAACAACACACATCATATAATTAGAACAGTTATGACACCTTAATTAAAAAGTAGACAGAATTCAGCACAGTGCAGCATGAGACTCTGGCACCACTGACTAAAACAGAATAATTAAATGGGGTAGAAACCACAAAGTCCCCAGTCAAAGGGGCTGTCTAAAATGTTAGCAATTTTAACACCATGTCTTCTACAAATGATAAAACTGTTGAGGTAGTGAAAGGAAAGCGCTTACTAAAGCAAAATGTTTATGATGGTGGGATCTTTGTTATCTCCATGACACAGATTTGTTGTGTTTGTTACTTTTCTTTTCATTTCTGTATCAGTCTCCCTTAAGCTCTGTTTAAGCCTTTTTTCTGTTTGAATTTTTTATTTTCTTTATTTCTGTCTTGTACCCTGTTATGTACTTGTAAACCTGTATTTCTGTTCCTGCTCAAGTGTTAGGTCTGACTGGACCTATATTTCTGTTAGTATTTGTTCTGCCAGTGGTGCCATGTTCCTTTATCTGCTCTATTTCAGTTTTAATAAATATGTTTTCTTAATTTATTTAATCTTCTACTTCTAACTGGTCACACCCAATTTCCCTAGTTCATTCTAGTGGCCAGGTTAGTTTACTTTAGTTTATATTATTTTTAGTTTATATCAACCCATCTATAGATTGTGACAATTCCTTTATTAGTAGCTTCATTTAAATTATAACATTTATTAATTTAAGCACCAATCACATGTTTTAGGAGAGCATGAAACACCTGTATCAAATATGTTTCATGCAAAAACTCTTAAATCTATCAATTCTATGATTGAATCCGAATCTGTCAGCTCAGATAGAATTCCTAAATATAACAATATATCAGTAAGGCTTAATTTGTCAGTGTGCCATATTGCCTATAAGTCTGTACAGTCTAAGAAGTGACTTAGTTTAAATTTTTTATATCTGTCCACATGGAGAGCATTCTAATTCTGTTGACTGCATGAGTAAATGTGAATTTAAATCTGTTAGCTCAGAGAATATAAATGATCTTGTTGTAACTGAAAGAGTGGCACAGTATAAATGTTTTACTTTTGCCAAATGAAAGAGTATTTTTTAATCTGGCAACTTCTTTGAGAAGTCTGAATCTAAATCTCATCATCTTGTAGCACATAATTAATTATGTCAACATCTTGGGTATGTTTATCATCAAAAAAAATTGTAATTATTTCATTTTAGTTACACTTCTGTGAATGTCTTTTCTTTCAGTGTTTTTGAATCTGCATGTCCTGAGTTTGTATGTTTTCTTCCTCACTGTATGTTTGAGAGTGTCTGTGGTGTGAATTTGTCTTTGGTTTAGATCACGTATGAACCCTTGGTTACTAAATGTGTCAGAATTTTGTAGAAATTAATTCTGTATTGTGGTAGTGCAGTCATGTGTTACAGAGGTACTCAGGGTTTTTGAACAACACTTACAATGACGACAACAGGAGAGCATTCAGAGTGCAACCGTAATGTGATTTATAGTGTCCACACCATATCCAGACAGAACATCAAAATCATAATGCCACATCAGGAGTATATACAGGTGGATGATTGGGGTAATCGGGGTATGTACCAGCTACCAACCCATTAACCAGCGCAATACTCGTCCCCTCCACCACTAAGACATAAAAAAGTAATCTTTCAGAATCATCCACCCCACCCTCAGGCCACGTGGCATTTACCTCTATATGGGTAGTCATCAATCTATTTATATTTCCCCCAACATTTAACAATACATCAAATATACACACATAAGATGGTTTTGTACACACCTGGCACATTTTAATAGTTTTTTTTTTTTCTTTTACCTGTAGGTGTTTTAAAACTCCTCTGTCTTGTCCTCCCCCAAGTTGTAAGTTGTCCATACATTGTCTCTATATACTGTAGTCTTTGGTGCTACTGTTGGGAGGATGGTAATGTGTTTGAGCTCATAACATCACATGTATGTAGAAACTGTGGATAAAGGCTTTTTGGAACCTGTCTGTAGCAAAGATAGAAAGACAATTTCTTTATATTTTGAAAGAATTTTAAGATCAACATAAGATCAACAATCATGTCAATATATGTGAAACTGTGAGAAAGAAGAATGAATTAATTAGTTACATGAACTTAATTTCATTTGGGAAATTTGACGAGTTTTGTTACATACATATACAGTACAGGTGCACTAGTGTGTGTGTGTGTGTGTGTGTGTGTATGTGTGTGTTTGTGTATGTGTGTGTGTGTGTGTGTGTGTGTGTGTGTGTAAGTGAGCGATAGATTGAGTGATCTCAACTTTTATTAATGCAATGCAAGATACTTTACTTTTTTTTTTAACCAATGTGTACTTCAGATTGTAATCACCTTGGCCATCGACCAATACAGTACACTAGTATAGGTATAACGTTTTTAAAAACTTAAACCATAATAAAATATTATTATACAGTGTTTTACCCATCAGCAATACCACCAAACAAATGTAGCAACAAAAGTGTTATTTTTATTTGTGTTTGATCAAGTCTTTTGTGTTAACAACTCTGATCAGCCTTTGTTCTCCTACGATACATATTATATGTTCTTGGACTTTGTAATATATCCAATTTTAGAAATGCATTGCCCTTTAAACGTACAAACCACTAAGCTACTGTGCCGCCCTTTTTTGTTTTTTTTTTTAACTTAAATTGTTTTTACTTTTTAAATCTTTTCCTGGCTAATCCACTTATTGCCAACATTAACTTAAAGATCCACTAAATTATAAGAATGTTAAAAGAAAAGTTAAATCAAAGCACACTTTTATTTAGGCTCACACAACATTAAATTGCAATGATGGCCACATACGCTCACATGTTTAAAATACATCTAAGCACTATTATTATTATGCTCTATTGTCAGGACTTTTTTTCTGTTAGGAAATTTCATAAGTGAATTTGATAGACTAATATTCTATTGTTGGGTTTTGAGTGTGTTGCTGTTTCTTCTGTCTGTATGTTCTGTCAATGCATCTAAAGACATTTCCTGTCATTAGTCATTAGTGAGCAGGAAGCCAGACGTTTTTAGCATAGAAGAGAATGTTGGGTTATTTTGGTCAGTGAAGAGTTTAAAAGCTTGTTGAAATCTGTTGCCAACACATTCCCACTTTAACTGACAGCTGCTCTTTGTTCTGAAGTCTTTTAAGCATTTAGTCCACCTGTAATTAACTTAAAAAAATCAGCACTGCCTTTAGCAAGCACTCCCTGCACCTCACTTTCTCCATTATGCATACACATTCAAGGACAAAGCTGTGCTGTATATACAGTATAGGAGTTTTTATTTCTGAATTGTTAGACATTATACAGATGTTTATTGGTTGGCTTACACTTAATTTGGGTAGATCTTTTATATTATCAGACCTACTTACCATATAGATGCACTTTACTCTGTACTTAATTGGTCAGGGCCATCAAAGTGCAGGTATAATTTGGATGGTAAATGTTGCTCAAGATTTAATTTCATATTCTTGTCAACACTGCGCATGAATAACACAAATTGGCAGCAACAAATGAGCAACTTTCTCTGATTTTACATAAACAAAGTTGAGCAATAACTGAGTGCACAATAAATGTACAGTAGACAGGCTACAAAGTTGGCACTTTATCATCAAAGCATTTTAATTCGTTTAGAATCTAAAATTAGTTTGGGCCATTGAAAAGCTTCCTTTCTTTTTCAGGTTTTTTAATTATAATGTTG
This sequence comes from Corydoras sp. C115, assembly GCA_019802505.1. Classification (NCBI taxonomy): domain Eukaryota; kingdom Metazoa; phylum Chordata; class Actinopteri; order Siluriformes; family Callichthyidae; genus Corydoras; species Corydoras sp. C115. Next base: position 12,837,927 of record JAFMOC010000007.1, read on the forward strand.
TTTTTGAGATCATTATTTCATTGCATGACAATTTCAGCTTTGAATAGCTGTGATAAACGTCCTCACATTTGACACTAGTATACTTAGTAGTTAGTATTAGACATACAGAGGAGTTGATTTTTAACACAATGATTGTAATTTGTCCAGATCTGATCACTGCAAAACAATCAAGAACACCATTACTATTCTTGACAGTTGGCATGGTGCATTATGCTGATATTTAATGCTTGTTTCTTGCACATGCACTATGGCCAAATAAAGGGCAGTTGTAGACTTGTGGTTCATGTGGTAACCTGAATGTTTTTGCTTTGATTCCTGGTCCCACCAAGTACCATTGCTGAGGTCCCCTTGAGCAAGGCACCTAACCCCAATTGATCCCCAGGGAACATGTACAAGGCTGCTCAATGCTCCGGGCACGTGTATATGTGTGTGTTTCAGTGCACGGATGGGTTAAATGTGGAGGACACATTCCTCTTTGTGTTAAGCACATAAGGCAAAATAGATTACTTTATCTCTATAAATAACAGCAGTTTCAAGCTAAAGACCTGCTGACATGTTCTCTTCAGAAAAAAGACATTTTTTAGCCAAAAAATCCATACAGCTTTTTCCATACATTTTGAATATCCTTTCTCACTGTGATATGATGGATTTTAAAGGGTTTGAAAATTGCTTTATAACTCTTTCCAGATTAATGGCATAGTTTTCAATGAAAACTTTCAATGATAGATAGATTACCAGAATATTTTTTGTTTATAGGAGAATCCCATAGATACAAGAAGAAATTAATTTGATCAATTTATTGTGAGATAGTTATTTATTGTTTTGACTGCCAAATACATATACATTTGGTCATTTATTGGACGCTTTTATCCAAAGCGACTTACAAGGTGAGCACAGGGTTCATCACAACATCCCTGGAGCAATGAGGGTTAAGGGCCTTGCTCAAGGACCCACACTGGTAACTTCAGTGGACCTGGGATTTGAACCCCCAACCTTCAGATTGATAGCCCAATGCCCTGACCACTGAGCTACCGCTCCCACAAATTGAGTACAAATAATATATGTACTCAACAATGTCATAGTCTGGTACACGTGTCACAGGAGGATAAATAAAGAAATGCAAGGTTTTCTGCCAAAGGTAAAACATATAATATTATTCAGAACTTGGAGACAAATCCAATATTTTTACATTTAGCCTCTGTAGTGTTTTGTACATGTGCAATGTGCCTTTTATTTAAATAAGTGTGTCTGTCTTTACTTTCCACCATAAGGAGGTCAAGATTGGTGGTCTTACCATTAATTAATCAAGTTGTCTCACTTACTACACTTGTTTCTCTCATTCTCTCTTTTCTTTCACTCTAATCTTCCTGCTGAAGTGTTATCTCTGGCTCACAGATGACATAAAAGTGAGTAATAATTCATAGGAAGACATGCAAGAGGAGAAAAAGGGGGTGAGATGAAGACAAGATCATGCTTTCTATTTAAAAATATTTCTCATTATTGTACAGACATACTTTCTGTTACTTGTTCATTGGAACAGCTTAAAACATACATATTGCACATTTATCACAGTCATATTGCACATATGATTTAGAAATGTTTGTAAACCTGGATATTTTCTCAGGGAGTGTGGTCTGAGCTTTGTTTTAGACAGAGCAAAATCAATACATTTTGCCCAATGCAATAACATGCTACTTACAATACCTTTAATAAAATATGGATTACTGCAAACCAGACTGGCAAAAGTTACAATTTCCATTAAAGGGAAGCTATATATTATTATAAATAAAATGTAATATAAGTATTTGTAAACATGAGAGCATAAGTCTGTTATAAAGAAGAGAAAAACTGAACAGGGTAACTGAAACGATAACCAAACGGAACAGGGTGCAGGTTCCATTAACAAGCGATTTATTCATAAACAGTAACTCAAACAAAGCATCACAGCATGAACGGACCTAATGTATTTGTAGCTCTCTCGCAGAAGAGAGCGTGGGGCTGACTTAAATAACAAAATATGGTCACATGACAAAGGGTAATTAACTAAATGGGTAATTAACTCCTCCGCACAGCTGCGAAATGAATGAAAACAAACCGAAACGAGGAAAAACGGAACTAAAGTGAAACTCAAAACCAAAACAAACACAAAACTAAACTCTCTCCAGACAATCGGATGCCGAGGATCCTGACATAATGCATGTAGGCCCTTATAATAAAATGTGGATATAGAATGCAGACTTCTCCTTATAGGCAAACTTGCACATTTTGGAGGCTAAATACATTTAGAGTGGACCAAACTCTATTTAACTTAATTTCAAATGTTTTTACATTTTTTTAAGTTTATATATAATTTGCATGGACTGTCAAGGTTACAACACCAGCCAGCCAGCCAGCTGGCCACAGAGGCACTCCTTAAATAAGAGAGCTGCAGCTGGAGCATGTTTGCTCTGATTAGTATCTCCTGGATAAAATAATTCAAACAAACAGTTCTGTAACTTGATAGAGTTAGGTGATAGGACCCCTAACACATTGAGCTGCTTCTTTCTGGTTGTGAAATAATATATACAAAAGAGTAAGTATGTTAAATTTTATGCTAATCCAAGCAACCGTGTGGATTTGAATCAAAACACACTTCAACGTTTATACCCTTTAAAAATTTTCAATATGTCTGCATAAAGTACATAAAGGATTCAAGACAAACGGATAGGACAAAACATATTAGTTTTGCCATATATTGAGTTTGTCAATTATTTATTTTGAAAATAATAATCCAATAATGCATATCTGTTAGTGGCAAAACAATGCCTTTAAGATTAGGAGATAATTTGAAGATGAAATTAGTCAGGTGTAAACCGGTTTCCTATTCTATTTAAAATTTTGTCATACATCTTCATGGAAAGTGTATCATGGCATAAATACATTTCTGAAGACAATGAAAAGCTGTTTATGCTAAGCTAAGTGGAAAGAGTTACAAAACTGTCTTTAAATAGCTTCAACATTTTGTTTTTCAGAAGTTGTAGATATAAATCAGAATCCAAGTTTACATGCAACAGTGACAAACTTGCATTACTTTTATTCTTACAAGTCATTTTTGACTTCTGTTGAACATTCTAATATCCTGCCAGGATGCAGTGAAGATCTCAGAGCAATTTTATCTTCACAGTGAATCAGAGGGACTATTTATTAGACTTTAATGAGTGACCTTAATCAATTTAACTATTGTTGATCTGACATACTGCTACTCTGACTTCAACTGCTTCTCTTTTTCCTTTTTTTCCCCCTGTTCTTCACCCATTATGTCCATCTAGTTTCTTAATATGAGCAGTGAGACCTTACTGTTTTTGTAATGCCCCCCATGTGTATCTGTTTCTCTTATTTAGTAATTAAGTGATTTTCATACTTGGATAAGAACCTTCACAGTATTACCTTTTCATGTAGGTATATCATTCATTCATTCATTCATTCATTATCTTCCGCTTTATCCTATATTAGGTTCACGGGGGGTTCCCCATGCCCATCCAGGAGAGAACTTTTCGGGGGCTGGGCAGATACACCCAGGACAGGGCACCAATCTATCTCTGGGCACACACTCACGCACTCTATATGGGGCAATTTGGAGAATTCAATAGACTTGATCCATGTTTTTGGATCTGTGGGAGGAAACCGGAGAACCCGGAGGAAACCCACACGGACATGGGGAGAACATGGAAACTCCACCCAGATGGGGATTTGAACTGGGAATCCCTAGTGCTGATAGGCGAACGTGCTAACCACTAAGCAACCGTGTAGCCCTTGTAGGTTAAGCCCTAGTATAATTGAATAATTGTAGTATAATCAATTATTCAAATTTCTTCTTGACAATATCAGAAAATGCAATGAGTATATAGTACAAATAATATATGACCGATTTGTTAAATAAAATAATACAATGTAAATAGCATAATTTTCAAGTTTATAATTGCTATATTGCCAATGGAAACTGCTGGATGATGAGGTTCGGCCCCCTGCATAGACAAACCTTCCAATTTATAATTTATATATAATTTATTCATATATAAACAGAATGCATGTATGTGTACAGTATGCATGCATGCTGTACACATACATGCATACTGTGTATATATAAATAAATATTTGTTGTATAAAAAATAAATAAATATATATATATATATATATATATATATATATATATATATATATATATATATATATATACTGTATATATACTGTATATATATATAGATGTGATCAAAATTATTCAGTCCCAACACAGTAAAGTGTTTTAGCAAGTTTGACATTTATATTTTATTTTGTTCACAAGTCAAAGAAGGACTTTAATAATAAACAGATGCAACTTAAATTACAACAATATTCTTTCTAATATATAAACACATCTTTTTTGTGATTTCTTCTTTTTGTGATTTCTTCATTCAACCCCTTAAAAATGACCACTCTCGAGAACAGAGGTCTCAATCAGGTGTCATAATGAGCAGCAATTAAGTAGATTTAAAAAGACTAAGATACTCAGCTCCTTCTAAACAGTTAAGTGTCTTTGCAAAAAGGTGAAGTCCAGGGAATGGTAAAAGAAGTCAAGATAGGAGGTCAATTCTTTCAAGGATGCAGATATACAAATCTAGCAAAGACATTAAACATTTTACGATACCTGGGTGTGGTTGTCAATGACTGCTGTCCGTTACCTGACAAAAGGTGGACAAAAATGTATGTGTGTGTAATATATATATATATATATATATATATATATATATATATATATATATATATATATATATATATATATATATATATTCTAACCAATGAATTGACCACCACACCCTGCAACCCTAAAAACATTTCTTTTTTACTGCATCCAGCAGGTGGTAGTTGGTGTTAAGACTAGCCCGAAGTACACGGTTTGTCTCCTGGTGTTTTTAACAGGAAACATGCAGAGAAACACTTCTGTATTTGATGTTAATGTTTCATTTTTATGTTGCCTTCAACAGAAATTAATTTTGATGCTTTTGCTGTAGAAATAAAATTCATGAGATTTTTATTAAAAGAACTTCATGATGCTTATATGCATGGGCACTGAAGCTGTAAATAACTGTGTATGTGTGCATGTGTATTTGGATGTGTGCAAGAGTGTCTGTATTGACTAGTGTCTGCTGAGTCATTGGCACAGACTACATTCAGCACACCATCTCGTTCTCCTTCCATGGGGAAAGTTATTTTCACAGCTCATTTGAACTGACAACCAATACAAACAGACATTGTGAAATGGTCTTTACAAATGCAATGAAAGCCGTTTGATAAAAAGTCTCTGCAGTGCATTTGGTAATCTTGCTAATTTATGCTTAATAATTAAACCAATGTAGTGAATTTACATTTTTGCATTAATGATGCAAGATACAGCTGCAGTTTCTCTTCATTCTACAAATATTCTTGCATTTAACAAGCTCAATGACAGATTTTAGGGAGCGCTTTGGAAAAATCACAATCAAACATTAATTTAAGAATTTTTTAATGATGTTTTCTTAACGATTGCTTAACTGCTTGGTTGACACAACAACATAAAATGGTTAATGGTCAATTATATTAATCTATTATTTTCCTAAATAGTAAAGCTACTGCAGCACATCAAATAAATTACTCCAAAATAATGTCATTATAGTTTTACATGAATGTGGAATATAATTTGAAACCAGTCTATACAGTATGTGTTCTGTATGCTTATGCTTATAAGGTTTTTAAAAGCATTATTTTTAGTTTGTTCAAAATTTTAAATAATGTTTTAGCACATAATGGAATGTATTATTTGTATTATTGATCCGTCTACTTTTTTACAGTGCCTTTATTTTCACTCCTTTGAACTTCTGATTTTAAACAGATGTTGCACACTACATTTATATATAGACTTGGCACCTTCACTGTTAGATTCAGTTATTAGTGATCAATTCATTAGTTTTATATTATTTTATTATTTTATTTAACTTTTGCACACAGATAGGTGTAACATTCAGTATGCTTAATAAAATAAAATTCAACTGTAGCCCAGCAATGCATTGGCAATTAGTCCTGGGTGTATCTGCTCAGTGTCCGAAACGTTCTCCCCTGGATGGGCATGGGAAATCCCCTGCGTGACCCTCTAGATATTAAATAATGATGGGCATTATTGAACATGCCTGGAAAGATGTTTTATAGCTGGCATGCATATCCTTTGAGCACTGTGAGAACTGCTTTCCATGCATTCAATCTGTACAAAGTGTAGAGCTATCAGCTGTGGTTTGACGGAGCACCTTGTTTTTGAGGGGAGCTGGCCTTCCTACCCACCATGTAATTATATTCCTTAAACCAGGTGTAGAAGTGGTTCAGCACACCTTGTAGACATTAGAGGCATTAGTGTTACAAGCAGGTCATGTTATCCTGCAGTTTGTGTATGTCCTGCCACATGTGCTGTGTGTGTCTGCCCTGTAAATGGCTGTGCTCTTACTGTGTGCAAGCATTGCACCTCTTTACAGCTTGGCGCTTACTGTTCTCAGGGGTGTCTTGTTGCCTGTTTTAAGCGAAGATGGAGTTTTATGCTCTCAGCAGTGCTTGCACCTTTGCAGTCATCGCTAGCTTTTAATTTGGACACTGTGTTTTCTTATAGCCCTTCCTTAAACTGTCACATCTGCTCCACCTAGATCTATTTCTCCTTCTTCCTCTGGATTTGCACCTGTGTTTTACCTGATATTAAGCACACCTGTTCCTCATCCCCTAAATTGGTACAACCCTGGCTTTCCTGGTTCAGTTTTCTACATTGCACCACACTTTTTTGGTCTTTAACATTTATGCTTTCTCTTTACAGCCCTAAGACACCAGGAGCCTCTTCTGTTGACTTTCTTGCAACATAGATTTCTGTTTGTTGTATCGCCATCTGACTTCATGGATTTGCCTTGCATTCCTTTGAGTCTAGACTCTACTTATTACTCTACTCTCTCTTATTCAGCTGTCAGCATGCCAGCTGTGTTTCCTCATGGTTTGCAGTTGCCTGTTGCCTTCTGTAATTGCCTGTTGCGCTTTTTTTCCTGTATGTATATCCTAGCATTCAGTAAGGACTTCATACTTTACCAGTAATTTTTGACTCTGCTCTGTGTATAGACATACTAATACTTTTTCTAAAAATGCTGTTGCTTGGTACACTTCTATTTTGCCATGCCAGAAGTGTGGCAAATATATGATGTGATATGTTTGCATGGACAGTATTTTGTGCTCTCTTCTGAGGAATGGAAATCAAAACTAACATTTTTTATAAGTTCTTTTGTGAATTTTGTTAACAATTGTCTGCAGCTTTGCAGATGCAAGGACTGAATCTTAAATGCTTCTTGTAAGTGTAATTTCTGACTTACTAGCAGAATTCAACCCCCCTATTGTGCATTTAGAGTATTTGTACATTTAGCTTATTGGAAGTTTCTGACTTGCAATATATTCATGGATTATTTTTAAACAATGAATAAAACAAGAATATTCCACAAGCACTGCTTGTCATTGTTCTTGTTTTTTTTTTTAAATCTAAACTATTATTTCTATAAAAAAATGTAAAACTATTTATTTTAGTAAATAGTTTAAACTAAAACTATTTATTTTATTACACACAAAAATCACCACCTCTATCTATCTTTTTAATTAGTTTTTTTATTTTTATTATTTGAATTTATACTCAGTGATTGTGGACACTGTTTAAACTACAATGAGTTCTGTGTCCTATTACTTTACCTGGAATTTTCTAAATAACAAGATTCTTATCTAAATACAAAATACTCTGTGTGTAAAATGAAATGTAATGGGTCTGTTAGTCGGGATGCTGCAATGCATTTCTGAAGAAAAAATGCTTTAGGATATGCTTAAGCCTTCCAGCCTATGGAGCATCATGTTCAAACCAACCTGAATGCAAATGATGTTCATTTCCAGGACATATTGCGGTGCCATTTCTTAGATAAGGACATACGTTTTTGGGTTTTTATTTTTATTGCAATATTTCCTAGTGTGTTTAATCCAATCCAAACACCAGAACAGTCTCAGTGGAATGTGCACTCTTAAAGCTTGGCTGATTAGGACATAAAATAGTTTTTCATGAGGAATGGTAGATATCACATTTTGTGAATGTATAGAAAATCCAAAACAGCAAAAGTGAAACAATGGAACTATTTTAAGAAGGATCTACCTCTTCTGTATTGAAGGTGAAACAAAGCATCAGCCTTATTGATGGAAAACTGGTATGTTAAGGAATAAGGACTAACACTGTAAGCCTGGTGGGCAAGTTTTATCTGGCTACAAAAAAGGGTTTCCTGGCACCCATTAGCCAATGGTGCCAATCGAAGCCATTTTAATGGTTAGCAATTCCCTAACTTAAATGCTATAATTACACCTGGCTGATAATAATTAATGAGAATGGAATGCAATAAAGTGTCATTTGAAGTTACTTTCAAACTTCTGGGATAATATAGCTATACACCATATGAAGTTGCGGCTGCCTCCACAAAAGCTTACTTGTATTGGTCACTATGTCCCAGAAAAGGTGCCAATGTGAAACTGAGATTTAAAGTAAAACCATGGGCCACTTAGTCCACTGAGGTAGAAGAGCAATAAAACTAAAAGATTGAATTGTTCTTCAATAAAAGTTCAACTTATACTGTATGTGGTTTGCTTGTGGGTAAAAACGAGCTCATGGGGATAATCCACACTGACAAGTGGGTAAACACACAAATTTGATATAGAAAGATACACCTACCTCCCACCTGGGATTCAACAAATTACATTCAGGCTGAAACAAGATGATGTAGGTTGTTCACTTTAACCTGCAATGGTTTTAATGTTTTGGCAGATCAATATATCTTTTTAGTGGGAAACACCAGGCTCTGTAAATATGTTAAATTACTTCTTTCATACAAATGATTGTGATTTCTACCCACTGCTTTATCATCTAACCTCCTAATCATTCTTTTGAAGACGTAGTCTTTGAGAATCTATTGCAGTAAATATATCTAGGATAAGTATGGCTTTGTTCTGTGCCAGTAGAGCTCATTACAATGCAGAATGTCTGTCAATGGACTACTGAGACAGACTTTTTATTCCGGATCATTGCCCTCCGTCAGTATACTATGGATTTAAGTAAGCCTGATCAGAGAACAATAAAACACAAGAGGACAGTGAATTTTCAGGAGCTTTAAGCTTTAAATATCCCATAAAATTTGAGTCAGTTAATACTAACACTTTGCACAGTGTACTGGAGAGTTAAAATAGTGCTATTGCTAACTGCAATGTAACTATAGTGTGCAGACCTTTTAGTTTGTTCCTAGGCATTTGTACAATTAGTAAAATAATCCTGCCACAGTTTTGTTAGTGAAAAGTGTGATACAAAGCCATAATAAAAGAAATATTCAAAATAATAGGAATAAAAGTGGAAAACATGTCTTATTATTGGCAGCTGGTTCTGGCTAGGCCTCCCCATCATGTATAATCCAGGAACATAATGGGCTGTACATGATAAATTATAAACAAAAAAATAAGAGAAGTACCATTTTCTTCTACATTTTCTTTTTTATGCTGGTCAGTGCATTCAAGTTTCTCTTTTATTTCCCTAGAGGTGTTAGTATCATGTATTCACACAGCTCTACTTTTTCAGCGGTAGAATAAAGAATATTTTCTATAACCATTCTTTTAACTATTTGGTAACCCACAAAAGTGTATCTCTTAATAGCTATTGAATTTAGCTGCCACTAACCTGGAAAACTATTCAAAGCATGCTTAATTTAACACTTTATATTTACATTATTACAAAAATATTCTATTATTATTATTATTATTATTATTATTATTATTATTATTATTATTATTATTATATTTCAAATATTAGTAATGTTGCTATGGCATAGATGCACTTATGACATTTGACAACTAATGCAACTAAATTGTTATCTGCATTTAACCTTATTACTAACTTTTGGGTTGGGGTTATTTGGATATTTGCGAGCCAGGTTTTGTAAGTGGCTGCTTGTAGATGACTTTTCACCTTCTATGTGATATGCTGTTTTTACAGGTGTTTTGCTATTGCAATGAATCATTGGGCTGCTAAATGAAACAGCCAGGGATAAAATAAAACATTGGTGTAACAATTAATTATTTGTAAGAGGTAAGGTCAGATGGGTGTGAGGCAAAGGGAGGATTTAGTATGGTTCAATCTGGGAGTTGTTAATGAAAGCTTACTATAATGCAGTACTGAAGAAATTAAGAATTCAATATTAGAGGAGGTATGACTGGAGAGAGTGGCCACTGTCTAAAAGAAACTGAGAAGGAAATATTAACATAACCACAATAGGTAATACTTCTCCCTGTCTCTTTTGTGGCATTCTATGCTCAGTTCCAGACTCCTCAGAGAGGGTGAGTTGTGAAAAGATTTAATGTTTCACAGCCAAGCTTTATTTCCAGTTCCTACCTGCTGCCATGTGCTAGCCTTTGGTCCATTACACAGGTATTAAAATGGTGCTTTCCTTTCAGTGCCTGTCCGACTTTGGTGAAAGGTGTTATCTGGAAATTGAATAAGTGCTGTGTAGGGACGTCATGAAACATCTATTGGCAGTGATTACTGTTGACTTTAGGGTAGTAGATGGTAGTTGGTGTTTAATTAAAATGTCCTCTATGTGTAATTAACAGTTTTTTTTTTTTTAGATTTAGCAATAATTGATATTTTATGCTAAATTTGTCAAAATGCTTTATTTTGGGGTAATCAAAATATTGGCTTGATCTAAGAGGATTGTAGTAGAGCATAAAATTAGTTTTTATTGTGGTATGGTTAATGAAATTATACTTTAATGAAACTGTACATTTCATTTAGATTAGCAAGTGACAACATTTGCATATGCTATTTAATGTCACACGTGAAGGAAATGATTCTAGTCTGTCAATGTGATGTGTATTGATATTTTCGATGGAATAGGACATCTGTCTGCTCCTGTTGCACCATGGAGCTTAAACGAGATGCCTGTCAGCATCATTGTTAATGAGACTTGATCCATTTCTAATTGGTAGCGCATACTAGGAGGTTGCATTCTCAGATGACAAGTCTATTTGAGTTTTCCACCCTAGAGAAGTGGCATTTTTGAAATATTCATCTATTTATTTGCAGGTCCTCTTGAGAATACGACAAAGGTGAAGTGTTTTACTAAGGTGAGTTACATCTAACCAACAGCTCTAGAAAACTTACTGAGAAATGAGGGAGAAACTGTATTCACAAAAATGAATTCACAATATTTGCAGTTTTAAATGCTTAGAAAATAAATAAATAAATAAATAAATAAGCTTTATAAAAAATATAAATATTTATGTTTTAAACAAATGACCAATCATACTTTCCTTGTTCATCAGATAATACTACAGATATCACAGGAATTTCTGTTTATAAAGGAGAAGATGCCACAATGAGGGTGGTGTAAACACAGAGTACATACAAATATGCGGTAATCACAGAAAAATTGGAGGCAGCAAAAGAAACATTTATTTACAGCAAACATATGTACATACAAAATGAATTTCTAATGGAACTAGATAACTAATGGAATAGATAAAGATAGACATGTAAGCCAGATATCAGATATTACAACAGTGTGTTGTTGTAATATCTGATTATCCCAACCTCAATCCCAACCTCAATTATCCCAACCTCAAAACAGGTGCAAACACATAAGAATACATAAAAATAATTTATGGCTAAACTAACCCCCCCCCCCAAAAAAAAAAAAAAAAAAACTGAATGTGAAGCTGAATTTTTTTATTTTAATTTTAAAAATAGTCAACAGAATTCATGTTTTTTAAACAGCTTGAGGTTCAGACTTACATGGTCAATTAAAAAAAAGTTCTCCAAGAATTTAGGTTAAGACTCACTCATAGTCAACAGAACAAAAAATGCTTTTTGAATGCTTTTGACAAAGTTAACAATGCTCTTATAGAGACTCACTTATAGACATATTGGAACAAAGAATATGTTTTTTTGGTTTAGACCACAAAAGCGACAGAATATAGTATGCTCCGTATAAGCAAAAACGAAATATTCTGACTGGTCACCTCATCTGCAATGACAATGTCAGGTATGCTGTAAGAGTTGATAAATTTAGGCTTACATTAATTAGCCATATTAATAAAACAGAAATGTTCTCTACAGTGAACGTTCTCTTTTCTACCCTTTTAAGATTTTCCAAGGACTCCCAATGTCTACAAGCAAATACCATTACAGGAACTAGGTATGACACAAAGCCATAGGAAAATATTAAGGGTAACAAAACAATCTTTATAATAGAGAAAAAAGAATTCTTGAAAAAAAAATCCATTAAAAAAAGTAAACTAGACCTGTTGTCCATCGATTTAAAGTAACCCTATGAGACACTAACATAGAGTATGTCATGAGACATATCAGTGCAGTTTATTTCTTTCTCTAAGCAAATACAGAATAAATGAAAATAAATAATAAGACACATGTGTAACATAAATATAATTTAATCATCCACCTGTCTCCTGTTTGTCCTCTGCCAATGTGACAGTGACTTGCTCTCTTCAGCCTTCCCTATCCTTATGTACTAAGTATGTAAAGGAAAGTTTGTAAGCAAAGTATGTAAAGGAATTTTATTTAAGTTTTGTTTTGTAGGAAAAAAAAGGAAGACCCAAGTATGCAAAATCAACAATAACTAAACTGATTCAGCACAGTCAGTCAATTTTTGTAAATATCTCAAAAATGGTTTTTATTGTAGCATCCTGGCAGAACTGCAGACAATCAACATAAATCAAAGTTTCATAACGAAGCTTGTCAGTTGATTTAATAGTTTGATAATTAATTTGATAAAGTTCAATTATTAAAGTCTCTCTATTCCTAATTGATGATGAAAATGCATCCTTTGTAAGGAGGGGCAGTTCTAAAGGGGCTGAAATGAAGCCAAAAAGGCATTTTTTGTGCATTGCACACTAAAAGTATTGAGTATTTTAGCACACCCAAAAAGCTTTGTGTTGGCTTGAAAACAGGTTTACTTTCCATATTGTATTCCTGGGTGTTCTGGTAGCACAGTGTGGTCACCATTAAATGGTTTTGCTCAAATGTGATTTGATGCCATAGTTAGTGTTGCTTCAAATCAAGTGCACCCAATCTCAGATACTTCAAGTGCACCTGTTCTAATTAAACAACGCATTTGAGAGCGTTTTCTAGTTTTTTGCTTTACCTTTCTTGTGCCATTTCTTTAGCATTAGCTCGTTATTTTATTTAATTTTTTTTGCACATTCGCCTCTCGGCGCTAGGGATTCCCAGTTCGAATCCCCATCTGGGTTCGTCCGTGCGGGTTTCCTCTGGGTTCTCCGGTTTCCTCCCACAGTCCAAAAACATGGATCAAGTCAATTTAGTTCTCCAAATTGCCCCATGTAGACTGTGTGTGTGTGAGTGAGTGTGTGCCCAGCGATAGGTTGGCGTCCTGTCCTGGGTGTGTCTGCCCAGCGCCCGAAACGTTCTCCCCTGGATGGGCATGGGGAACCCCACCGCGACCCTAATAGAGAATAAAGCAGTAGATAATGAATGAATGTTAATGACCTTATTTAGTTAAATGAAGACTTCTTTTCTGCTGATTAGATGTGCTTCACTTTAATGTTCTCTCTGCCATCTAGAGGCAGGACTTTAGTTCGCTGCTGCCTCTGACTTTATTGGTGTTCAGTGCCACTAGGGCAGCTGTGATACCACATAGTATGAAGGATGTCTTGTTGGTGTTTTTTGTGCTGCCACAGATATTTCATATATAAATAATTGTCATACAAGTACTCAAATTAAGTTTAAGTAACTAAAGCAAATTCTTTAGATGGTTTTCAGGAGTTCAGGATTGTCTGTGCTTGTGTTGATAATTGGTCTATAGTCAATGTTAATTAGTTCATTAGTAATGTTAATTTGTTTATTAGTCTTGTCATAATCAGCTGTGTTTGCCAAGGAATGTTTCTTTGTATGTATTTATGCATATTCCTACTGTCTCTGTCAGAGTGTCAAATACTTAAGTCAGTTCCGTTTTTACCTGTGTGTGTGTGTGTGTGTGTGTGTGTGTGTGTGTGTGTGTGCGCGCGCGTGTGCGCTTGTGTGGTTTTTCACCCATTGTTTTTGTATTAATCTTATTTCACATCATTTTTTTCATGCAAGTGGCAGGATCGTGACAATGGGTTCTTCACTTTCAAAATGTATTAATAATGGTTACCTGAAAAAGTATATTAATCGCTATAATTATAATGACAAAAATGTTCATGCATACCAATCCATCTGATACTAATTTATGTTTTTAGTTTTAAAAACTGTCATTCAGCCAACAAAATGTCAGACTTCATTTCTGCATATGCTGGCATATAGACATAAATTTGCACAGCAACTACACACTTTAGCTATACATACTTCAGCTAATCAACTCAGTTTTATCACCACTGACCTCATCACACTGTTTTATGCATTGGACCACATTTTTCTTACATTTTTCCAATTCTACTTTTTACCAGGTATGATGAAACATTTTGTGTCCGCTTGTATAATTTTTTTTTCTGACCTGGACACTAATGCTCTCCCTTGCATCATCAGATTCTCTCATTTTGACACTGTTATAGTTACCGCCTTTTGCTTCACCTTTGTGATCTATTTAGACAATGTCTGTCTGATCTCTTATAGAAGGGCACATTTCTCACCCCCTGGCTAATTGAGATGTTTTGAAAAATACACTTTGATCTAGATCTCAGATATATATCAAGACATGTACTACTTGAAAACATTGTCACAGTATAACACAAAGTCAGTTAAACTTTAGTGATATCAAGCTTCCCAGATAGGAAGCATAAGCAATCGTAAATCAAGTTCCTCTGCTTTGGTGCAAATGAAAGTGCATACAGGTGCACCAGAGAGGCACATTAGAAAAGCCTTTAAAAAAAAGGAATGGTTTTGCAGGTGATGGTCACTAACAGTAATTACTAGTAACATGAAATGTTACCTTTAGCCATTTCAATTGGCATGTGTAGCCAAACTCTTACAGGATGTCACATCCTTGCATACTGTCTCAAGAAGGCTTGCTGTTTCTTGCAGCATAGTCTTAAGAGCATGAAGGAGATACCAACACACGAGCATGGCAAGTCTGGGAAGACATCCCTCATGAGACCATTTGTCAACTAATAAGAAGCATGCCAAGACATTGTAGGAAGTGCATACAGGCATGTGGGAGACATACAGTGTTGCCATAATGGAATGACATTGGATGGGCCTTTGATTTCATTGTTTTACATGGATTTTCATCATGAATTTTAGTTCAGGCCTTCAAAAGTGGATGATTTTGGTTTCCACTGACTGGTGTTATGATGTGACACTTAGACAATATAAATCGGCAAAGATTTTCAGCATAAATCTGTCAACCTGATCTGATAAGCAGATGACTGCAATCCTTTTCTACAAATTGGGTTATGTACATCATAACCCTGCCAACCAAATGCCATGTCCAATCAACCAGTTCTCGCCACATTCTCCCTTTTTTTCAAGCAAACCAAACATCTGCCCTGTCAAACTCATGTTCATTCACTTCCAGTCCATATATACCACAATCACACATAGTATTAAATTTTAACTCACCACAGACACGTTTCCAGGTTTGAATTGGCTAGCTGCTTAAGAAAAACACAATGAACAAAGTTCTGGTCAAAAGCTATAGACTCATAGCACTCTTACCCTTTTTTTGTCCAGATGCTTGAACATATGGTATATACTTAGGTGTTTTTGCACAGTATAAACTTTTGGATCCCAACCTGTTTGGCTTTAAGAATAGTCATTCCACTGAGATGGCTTTATTATCTGTGGATGATGCAGTAAAATCCACCAAAGCAATCTTCCAATTGTCTTTTTTTTTGCTGTCGGACCTATGCACAGATTCTAACACAGTGAATCACCACATTTACTCTTCACTTTGTTTGATCTAGGAATCTCTGAAATAGTAATATGCTTTTAATTCTAGATCACAAGACCTTCCTTCTATATGAACAGGTGGTGTATCCAAATCACATCAAGTAAACACTGGATAGCCCTAGAGCTTAGTGCTGGGTTCCCATCTTTTTCTCATTAGGCTAAGCCAAATAGGGTTTTTATATCACTGCTATGCTGACAACAACCAGCTACACAAATTCTTTAAGCCCATATGACACCAGATTTTTTTCGCTCACATATTAACTTACCTTACTGACAATTTTTTTTAATTGGGGGTCTCATTATCTTTAGCTAAATTTGCCAAAAAAATCTATCATTTTCAGAATTCTGACTTTCTGAATTAACCACTCAAATGTTCCTGGACCGGTTTCATTCGTAACATCAGTTTCATAATTTCAAATATAAAATTCAAACAGGTAATTAACACTGCCAATTCCCACCAAATTTATTTCTTACAACATGAGGATTGGATTCTGTTCATATAAGCACAATACACAACTATTAGATCAACCCCTCATAATCTTTCATCTTAACTACTGCAAGGGGTTGTGCGCCGGACTATAATCTTGTAAAATCAAACCTCTAAAGCTGATCTATGAATCATCTGGTGCTTTACCATCTTTCTTCATTGTCATTGAGTAGATGCCCACATCCAATACAAGGCCCTCATACTGGTCTACTGAACAATCTCCTAACTAAGACTACCAAAGGTTCACCTTGACTCACTCACTGCTCTCTAGTGGTCATTGATGCTTAGTGCTTCAACGTTGCCATTCATCACTTAATTCTCCATATTCATCTCGAACAAATGATGAAACGATCTACCTGGTGCTATACATAATACATAACATACTCAGAATAATACAGTTCAGCCTGTCGCATCGTAAGTTAAAGACTCTCAAGACTAAGGAAGACCTGTGTTATACTCTTAATTGTAAGTCAATTTAGACGAAAACATTTATGTTAAAATTATTGATTGTAAAAAGTTAAATATAAGAATTGAGCAGCACAGTGGGCAAAGTTTCCCTTATTATTAATTGCATCATTATTGAAGTTACAGATGTACAAGCCAGAGAAGGCAGTGCACTGTATTGTAATCTAAGAATTATTGTAGCTGTTTAAAGCACTTTTCTTTATTGCTTTCTAAATTCGATTGTTTTAATTGCAAATGTATGTCATATACATTCAGCTAGCTACTTGCTCTTCAGCTTCCTCTTTCCTGAAGCTACATTTTGTTTAAACGACATTAGCTGACATGAAGCTAAATCAGGGCTAAAAGTTTTTTCATTTAAAAACAAATCTTAAAACTGAAAATGTATATGCTCTTAAAGTTTTGTTAGTTTTTGGATGTATTTTGTTCCCTAGTTCATCAGTGTGTTCATGATTTGGTCTCTTGGATAGCTGCTTTTTAAATTCTGGATTGTAGAAAACACCATATCAATCAATGTGTATTTGACTTAAAACGAGGTCATTCACAATCTCGACAATCTTATGTCAGCTTATGCTATGCATATTCAATTCAAATTGAGAATATTTCGGCCTGTCAATGTCATATACCCTGTTGGTAAAAAAAAACAAAAACAAAACCAATTGTCTATTGGAGAGGAGACTAAAGGGTTTACGATGATTTGCCTTTGCTGAAGAGCTTAATGAGATTTTCTCAACACACACACACACACACACACACACACACACACACACACACACACACACACACACACACACACACACACACCCAAAGAGAGAGAGAGAGAGAGTGTGATTAAATCAAATTCGGAAAAAAGGAGAAAACAGCGACGGAGAGATTCAGACAGGGAAAAGAGATTGTGCTGCATTTTGAGGACGAGAGCTGCACAACGACGGAGAGTGTTCCACGGGATGAGAGTCGGAGGCTGATGGGTGGGTTGAGAGAGTGGAGTGAGTGAGTGAGTGAGCGAGGGAGAGAGAGAGAGGGAGGGAGGGAATTAGCGCTTACTGTGGGGAACTTTCTGTGAGTGGGGGGTGGTGGGGGCAGTTGCTCGGGGCTCTTCCACACGACGCGGCTCTTGCGCACTCGGCTCCGGTTGTGGGAGCGCAGTGAGCCGCAGCCTGGTGCAGTTCGAATGTGAGTCGATCGCGGAATGTGTGAAACCCAGTTTCTCGTCTCTGCTGCAGTTAAAGCCGACATGGTGAGTGATCTGGATTTTACCTGAAGGCTCATCGGGTGAGCTCAGCTCAGCTCGCTGTGACTGGAACGTTGTAGCATTCAGCAGCGATCTTGGCAGTTAACAGGACGCGTCGCTGTTTGAATACGACACCTGCTAAACACCTTCACTTTAGGTCTGTTTTGAGCTTCAGAACAATAAGATGTTAGCCTTGCCATTTTGGGACTCTGCTCATAAATCACCTGGTAATAAATTATTATAAACCTGTTCCGTCTGTTGCAGTCTGACTCTGTACGAGTCAGCGTGGATACTCAAAGGAAGAGTAAGTTTATTCTTTTTTTCATTCATTTTTTTGTTGATTTATTTACCGTTTTGATTGTCTACTCATAACACAGTGGTGTACTCTTTTTGTATAGAATTACTCACTATAAGCCCATCTGTTGCAGTAAACTGTCAGACGTCTATCATTACGTCTTTAATTGGAAGTGGACCACACATCTACTGCTGACCAAATTCTCTTTTTACCTTTAACCAGTTGATTTGATTTTAAAACATCATTGTGTCATGGGCAGCTTAAAACTAACCTTCTCTGTTAGCTTTCACTAGTTGGACATTGCCAGATTTAGATGGATATGATTACTGTGGTCAAGAGAAAATAAACTTTCTAAGTATTCACAGACCACATTTGGTTATACACAATAGTTAATTACCAAGTATACTGCTAAAATGTATAGAGTTGGTTGTGCTTTTAGCCAGTATTTAACCGAAGAAAGCAGTTGCTGATATTGGTATAATTGTCAGAGGAATGTTATGCCATTTAGGAATATGTTCGGCATTTAACAATCTAAGGTAGTGTCGCACACTATCATAATTTGATCATCCCAAGATTTGTTTTTAGCTTTTTATACTGTAAAGCATTTGTACAAAGTTTTTGTTACTGTTATACATATTTCTGTTGATGTAATTGTATTGGAGCTTTGTTTTGCTGCATCATCAGGATGATCAGGATTACCAGGGTACAAAAATTTAGTATCAGGCTGGGTTGTTGCATGACTTATACGTTGCTATTTAGGAACAGTTTGCATCCATGCTTCTAGTAATCAAGAGAAACTTAAATATATGACACCTAGTTCAACATTGTGAAAAAGTTAAGTGGCCTGAGGCCGGGCATTTGCTCACCTAATTTTACTGAACACACTCCACAGAAAAATGAGAGCACTGAAAGTATTGCTAGCATTGTATGTACACACCTAAACATCTAGCCCCCATGAAACCTCCAACACATAGACATGACTGGTGGCTGTTCTTGTAGAGCATAGTGGAACACCAATGGCATACACTGCCCCCATAACACACCCACATAAAAGAACTGATTTTTATGATGTCTCTGTGACCAATAACAATGTGTTTTGTACTAATTAATGTCAAATAAGTGTACATAAGAAAATCTGTTTATATTAACGTATTAACATATATCAAGCATATTTGAGTTAATCCAAATCACCAAAACACTTTAAAGCAACCATTATTGTATTTCACTTTTAAGAGTGAGCTTTCAGGGAGCGACGGGTGGCATGCTCAGTCTTTCATCAATTGCAGACAACAGACACTAGAAATTTATGAATGCCTATGAGCTCATGTAAACAGAAGAGCTCTTTACTTTGAGTGAATCAAACAATCCTGGACATTGCATCAGCAGCATCTCTTAAAGTGGTAGCATGAGTGATGAGTTGAAACAGAATCAAAGCTTACTTAACAACTCAACTTGCTCAGTTTCTTTCACTCTTGTATGCCACTTTTGACGAGTGCTTATTACTGTGGCTTTATCATAAATGCACTCTTTTTCCCTCTATGTTAAACTTTTAAATAACATATTAGTATGTGTTTTTAGTGTTGTCTCATTAAAAGGTATTTGCAAGTTAAAGAAATTGCTGCAGGTCTTAGCAAGGATGTTTGCAACTATGGTTCCTTTATTTATTCATTGATGTCATAAAAGATGAACACTAATTTCAAGTCAAGGATTTTGTGGTCTATATGCAACTCTACATGTTGTTTTCATCACCTGGAATGTTTTAATTAAATCATTTAATATTAACCCAGTTTTTTTATTTTTAGAAAAGTTAGACTACTTTTAAAAATGCAATACATAAGAAGGTCATTAGTGCAATTAAATTTTTTATTCAATTAATTTTTTAAATAAATTGAGTGTTTTAATGACAATCTAAATTCTCTTTATGATTAATTATGAATAAATTACTTTACAATTTAACTTGTGACAGAAGATATGAGATAAAAGAGGCTATAACAAAACTTCTACAATTAGCAGCGTGACTGGTAATGAGTTGGTTAATAAAAATTGAGAACAACTGAGCATTTTTTTCTAGGTTAAGTCTTTGCAAGTAAGAAAAAGTTAAACTAAAAGAATTGTCAATTAGTTAAAGGACAATGTTTCTTGAAGTGAAATTGCTATCACAAAAGTTCTTTTACCAGCTTTAGTTCATTATATAATGAAGTGATTTAGGGAGTCAGAAAAACTCTTGGATGGTAAAGGGGTGAAAACCATTGGTCAAGTGTGCATATGTATTGTTCAGAAAACCATCATGCTGCTTGAAGGACATAGCCACATGGGTTTAGAAGTACTTTTTGAAAAATGTCACAGCGTCAATACATGCAACCTGAAACTCTTATGCACATATTCATATTTGTCACAGAATTTTTTTATAGGTTCAAAGTTACATGTGATCGAAAAAGACAGTTAAAATTTGTTTTGTAGTCAGACAAGTCCATGTTTTTCATTGTTCTCGTATACAACAGATGGATTCCATATTTCAATAATAAAAAAACACAATCCATACTGTTATTAATGAAAAGTGCAACAATTGGCAACTGTGATGGCATGATGGTGCATCAGTGACAATGACATGGGGGATCTTAAAAGATATAAAGATATCACTGAAGCTTAGGCTTATATTGGTGGTGTTTCCAAAGAACTCTGTCTTTTATGAGGACAATACCATTCCATTCTGTCTACTATTAAAATGTATCTGTTGTGAAAAAAATAAGACATCGTTGATTACTGACTTCTGAGCAGTATACAACAGTAATATGCCAAAATTCACTTGCAAAACAGCAATAAATAAACATTGATAAATGTATATGAGGATATTAGGTGAAAAGACTCAAATGTAAACACGCCTTTGTTCCAGCATATGTTAAATGCAAATGGTGTATTTGTACTGAGTACACTAGAGTGTCAGAGCTGATAATGTCACTGGTAGTGAGCCTTGTGTACACGGTACTTGACTTTGGTCAACTGGACCAATCTCCCCTGCATCCTAGTGGGCCAGCTCATTTGGTTTCTGGCTACATGTTCACACCTCATGCTTGTTGTTTTCAGAAATGCAATCTGAATCCACTTAATGACCTAATTGACAGTCTTATGCATTGACCTTGACTGACCACCATGATGATTAGGCTTTCTGTTTCGCTTTACTGTGTATCTATTTTTGGCTATGTGCATGCGGTGCTTACTTCTGTCATCTCTTATCGATTTAAAATTACTTACTTGGCAAATGTACAGATGTGTAGTAAACCTAGTGATGCATGTTAATATTTTGGTTAATTTTTTGATTAAGCTGTAAATGTTTTTTTTTTTAATATAAACTTGCAATCTTTTGAATACTAGTACATAAATGCTGTATGAATGCGATTGTAACAGTTTTCATTTCGGGTTTGAAAATATATATTGGTATAGTAATTAATTCATAGTTATAGTGCATTAATTTGCAAAACTGTTGTCACATGCAACACAACACAAATAATGTCCCAATAATGGACACCATTGGGTTATATTATGTTGTACCTTTCTTTACTATTTTTACTATATTGTCGATAATTGGACACATCTATTTTTGCGAAAATGTTTAAATTTGATTTAATATTGCAAATCATAATATTTGCCTAAATATTTTTTAGCTTAATGTAACAAAATTTTAAATGAAATCACATTTGCATGGGCTACCATTTAATTATTTTTTTAATTACATAAATTTAGTAATTGAATATTATTTGTGCAACTGTCTACAGGAACAAAGTTATCACCATAAATATTTAGTTTCAATTGTAGTTTATATTAATCTACATTTAATTATAATAAATACATGTATAACTAAACACAAAACAAGTGGCGTCTAAACTTTTGAACATGACCTGGCATCTGTGACAAGCCTCAGATCTTGTTTTGGTCTAAAAATATTATAATATCTAGTGGCTTATGTTAAAGAAATGTTGTTTGATTTGAAAACAGAAATCTGTTGGTAACAGAACAAATTCATTATAAAAATAAAATTTATTGCACCTAGATAGCAAAGTAGCTATGGGATGAAGTTAATGTGGTAACCTGTATCTGCTGCTGAAATCTCCCACAATGTTCAAATTGTCATAATTAAAGATTTTATTAATCTAAGAAGAGCATGTGCACACTGAACACAAAATAAATAAAAGAAGCAAAAAGGCAAAAGGTGCATATTGACTTGAACATCAGCAGCAGCATCAAACACACTTTGACATGGGGTGGGGGGCAGGCTGACTGAGACACTGTCACATATAGCGACTTGTGTGCCGCTGCTCTGTGCAGTCTACGGCCACCCTGGCTCTTTGGATGTCGCATGCTTGCCCAGTCCCCCTGTGCACGACAAAAAATAAATAAAAATTTTGGCCACAATGAGATCCATCCCTGCTTAAAAAGATGAGTTACCAAGTAAAGCTGGTACCAAGTGTGAAACCACACTTGTGAAAGTGGTACAATTGCATTTAATGCTCCTCCTAACAAATACAACATATGTTTGTTTATACAACATATGTAAATTGATCTATGATCTCTTTTGCCTACAGTGCTTATACACAGATTATTTTGTCCTCTATTTAGCCCATCCGTGCAGTGACACACACATATATACACACTAAGTGAGCACACATGCCCGGAGTGGAGAGCAGCCTTTTTTGGCTCCTTAACCACAAACCTACAACTGCCCCAGTATGTATGACCCAGTGCTGAACTGAAGAAATGGCATAAGTGGATTTAGATTCAGTTTTTTAGATTTATCTGCAGGATGGTGATGGCTGGACATTTTTTTAAATGGATTATTTCTAGTTCAGCAATGATGCTAAAAAAACTCCATCTGATCCACATATGAGTGCAAAACTCAATAACATGTCACTACAGTAAAAACATGAACTACAGTCTTTAATAGTAGAACTACACAGTGCCTCTTTATGTTAAGTGGATCTGATGAAATAAGCAACTGAGGTAGAAACAAACAAAGTGTATCCAATGTAGTGGTCTGTGAGTTTATAATTAAAAATTATTCTAGAATCTTCCTAAAACCATCAAACTTACCGTAGCCATATTAACATAAGGAAAACCATTCTGTTAATGATTTCTCTATTCATTAAGCTGTAGAAACATGTTGCTAAGGTGCTGTTGAATAATGAATAGTGTCTCTGTTCAGTGGATTTACTTTGCAGCTGTGTGCACACAGAAGCACAATTAACCCATTTAATCCTTACCATCACTAATGGAACTGAAATTTTTTATTAGATCTGGACAGAGCAAGATCTAGTACTGAGCAATAATGACCCTATAATAGTTTAAATTTAACGGAGCCCATATTTTATTGCATGGTGTAGTGAGTTATTTATTTTCAATTAAATTGTTGTCATGGCTTAGTCATGTTTGTTGTTGGAAAACAAGATGTACATGACATATATAAGGTTTTGAGTATGGACATTTTGGACCCTTTTTGGAGCCACTTTGGTCTGCAACATAAAAAATAATAATCTTACATCTGGATTTTTTATACTTTCAGAGCACTTGAGTACTCTTCCTAATCTAAAATGTATCTCCTGATCCTAATTGAAGTGCAGTAGGAGAAAAGGGGAAAATAATACAAAACAGATCTTACTGCTCATGTGTAGCCTGGAGGTAGTATTACTTGTTTAATCTACCATTGGGGGACAGTATGCTTAGTGGACCTCTGAATGGATAGTGCGTACAATAAAATTAATTAAGAAGTATGGCATTGTATTATTAAAAGACTACGTCTTGTATACCTCACATAATCACTTAGAAACATTTAGATGAGTTTGTATTTGATTTTCCAACAGGTACCTAATGAAATCTTATACCTTACCCAGAATTGTTTGCTTTGAAAACAAACATGACCTCCAGACTATGTAAAGAATATATATTAATTTATTGCTATGTGTCAGTTGTGTTGAATTCTGAACACCTGATTTGTTTATTATTGTTATTGAGTTTTGGTGACAAACTTTGAAGGTTTACTTCAGAATTCTAAAACATTGTTTATGCTTTTGCAATGAAAAATTCTGGGTTATTGTTTTATTTCGAAATTTTAAAATTTCATTTTAAAAGTTAAAAAGACACAAAAATGCATACACAGTCAAATTCAAGGTTTGAAGTCCTATGGTCACTATCTTTTTAGCACAAGTCAACACATTTTCTACACAGAAACATTTGCATTGGTAAATAAATTTTTACTATTTGCTCAATAATTTTAATGTACTGACTTAATAAAAATATAAAAAGTAATGATTTATTTAGTCAATAATAACATTTTAAATGGTAATGTAATCCAAACTTTAAGATTAACTGTTTTACTCATGTTTGTAATTTAAAATTTAAAATGTGATTTGGATTTAATTGAAATTCAGTGCTTCAATTTCCAATGGTAGAACAGTGTTCAACATTGAGATGAATGATGGCTATAATGGTTGATTTAACATTAAGACTTAATTAGCGTTAAACTTTAATTGAGTGTGTTAAAGGATTCTTTACTTAATTTGGCAATGACCCAAGCATTGTTATTGCCAAGATTAGAGCTATGGCAGAACATCTCTCTGTGCATATGAGTTTTTTCTCTTAGTAGATAACGTTTGGAAGCATTAAAAATCTAGGGCGGCATGATGTAGTGTTTGGCGTGTCTAAGCTGGGGTACTAAATTCAAATCCCGAATTGGGTAGAGTTTCCATGTTTTTCTCCAGGTTCCCTGGTTTCCTCCCACAGTCCAATCACATGGATTCAAGGTGAATTGTCTGCTTCAAATTGCCCCTACCTAAATTACCCCCATTTTGTGTGTGTCTGTGTGAGTGAGTGTGTGCCCTGCGATGGATTGATGGCCTGTCCTGTATCTGCTCAGCGCCCAAAACATTCTCCCTTGGATGGGCATGGGAAACCTTCTACGATCTTATTAGAGGATAAAGCTGAGATGACATGAGTAAGTTACCAAAATAAACTATAAATGACATTAAATACAAATTGAAATAAATATTTGGAAATGTGTGAAATGATGATAGTAAACGATATAGAAATATAATATATAAGAAATAGGGAACAGATGGAGTAATATGGTATTCAGGTGATATAAATAAAGGGCATTTATAGATTTATAGACTAAAGTTATTTCTAATAAAACTCTCTTTTAGGGCGGCACGGTGGCTTAGTGGTTAGCACGTTCGCCTCTCAGCACTAGGGATTCCTGGTTCGAATCCCGATCTGGGTGGAGTTTCCATGTTCTCCCCGTGTCTGCGTGAGTTTCCTCTGGGTTCTCCGGTTTCCTCCCACAGTCCAAAAACATGGATCAAGTCAATTGAATTCTCAAAATTGCCTCATATAGAGTGTGTCTGTGTGAGTGAGTGTGTGCCCAGCGATGGGTTGGCGCCCTGTCCTGGGTCTATCTGCCCAGCGACCGAGATGTTCTCTCCTGGATGGGCATGGGGAACCCACCGCGACCCTAATAGAGGATAAAGCGGGAGATAATGAATGAAAACTCTCTTTTACAGAGCATAGATAAGGCTGAATTTCAGAAAATGTCTCAGCATGTTTGTATATATTATTTCTATATAGCAGCACAAACATTTCATCTCTAAAAAAATACATTAAGTAACAATAATGCAGAATCTCGAGAAAATGGAATGCTGCAGTGTTCATTATGAATACTTTTTCTTATTGGCTAACATTAGGTTAAAATGCACATAAACAGGTAGATAACTCATTTTGTCAGGTTATATTGTTATAAAAAAATATGAATACAAATAAAATAAAACACAATCAGAAAATATAAATAACAGTCGGAAAACTGTATGATATTAATTTGTTTGAGCAGTATGAAGTAAAAAATCTTGCATATGTATATTTCTTGATATAAATGAAAAATTTTATCCACTGTGTGTGTATGTCATAATAAACTGCATTCTATGAACTGGAACTGGAATTTCTGATTGTGAATGTATCTGTGTTAAAATATGACTGTATTCAAATGCACAGAAGACTCCTGGGGAATACATTTTGCCATTTGCTGATAAGAGATCTGTGGGAAGTGATGCCTGAAATGATTTCTATTCACACAGTGACTTTGAGAGCGAGACACTGGGAGAAAAAGGAAGCAAAAATCATAGAGAAGTGCCAACAAAAATAAGAGATAGACCACTGGGGACAGAAAAAGAAAGAGGTGAATTAGAAATGGCAAGTTATAGAGGTTAAAGGCACACAAAGACACTGAAAAGTCAGGAATCATGTTAAGTCAAGAACTTACATTTGTGCCGAGGCACCGTGTTAATAGCTGATGCACCTTTTAATTTGATCCACTATTTACATATGCTAATTTGTCTGCTCACTGCTTCATGCAAACCCTAAGATTACAACCAAAATCTTTCATTCTCTATTTATCACATCTCATCGCATCTCATCTCATTATCTGCTTAATCCTCATAAACATGCCCACCCCCACTGTGACCCTAGTAGAGGATTACTAGGGTCACAGTGGGGGTGGGCATGTTTATGGCACTATTTTTAAAATGCAATCATGACAGGGCACCAATTCATTGCTGGGCACACACATACACACACCCACACACAAACACACACAGCACACAATTTAGAGTGGCCAATTCAAAGATTCCATGTTTTTGAATGATATCTGGAAACCATGGACTGCGTAGAACATCCATCCATCCATTATCTTCCGCTTTATCCTCTACTAGGGTCGCGGGGCGGTTCCCTGTGACCATTCCTTGGAGAACGTTTGCTGGGTAGATACACCCGGGACAGGATGACAATCTAACGCTAGGCACACACTCACTCACACATAAACAAATACACTCTACATGGGGTAAAACTTCCAGAGAACCTGGAGGAAACCCACTCAGACATGGGGAGAACATGGAAACTCCTCCTAGATTGGGATTCGAACCGGGAATCCCTAGCGCTGAGAGGTGAACGTGCTAACCACTAAGCCACCGTGCCGCCTACCCAGAGAACATTCATTCATTATCTTCCACTTTTTCCTATATTAGGGTCGCGGGGGGGGTTCTCCATGCCCATCCAGGGGAGAACGTTTCGGGCGCTGGGCAGATACACCCAGGACAGGGTGCCAATCTATCGCTGGGCACACACTCACTTGCACAGACACGCACACATACACACTCTATATGGGGCAATTTTGGAGAATTCAATTTACTTGATCCATGTTTTTGTTTTTGGAATGTGGGAGGAAACCAGAGAACCCGGAGGAAACCCACGCAGACACGGGGAGTACATGGAAACTCCACCCAGATGGGGATTCGAACCGGGAATCCCTAGTGATGAGAGGCGAACGTGTTAACCACTACCCCAGAGCACATGATAATAATAAAATTTCAGCTGATCAGCATCTTCATCATCTCATTACTCTCAGTAAAAGGTAGTTTACAGGTTAATTTTGTTTTAAGCAAACATACAGTGAGACCAAAATATTTAAGCAAGTGTGAAATCTTCCCTTTTTTATTTAATGTGTCACCTTAGTTGTACATTAGTAAATATGACTCATTAAATCACAAACATGTTTTTAAATGTCTCTAATAAATACATTGTTTATAAGTACATTGCATTAGTAATATGTCATATCATTAAGCTTCGTTTTTTTCTGTACAGTTCTTTAGTGTCTTCAGATTTTCATGAACACAAATTAAGAGCTACACTTAATAGATATTTGGAGTTGACAGTTGACTAATCCACCAGTCACCGTAGATCCTTGTAGGTTGTAGTGAAGAAGCCAGATTTGTATAATTGTCATGAGGCTGCACTGCACAGCTTTTTTTTATGAATTATGGAACATTGTTTACTGTACCTGACATTGTTTAAAATATGGTGTTTATAATCTTGGTCTCCCTGTGAAAGCAGTGTGTCATTTTAATTTAGACAGTCAGCTAAGATTTAGTACAACATTTAGGATGTATATTATAAGAATTAATTTTGCAGTTTTAGGCCAAAAGGAAATCTGGTTGCTTAAAAATGTGCCACAGAAATAGCAGGTCAGTTATCCAGCTGATGTAGCACTTTATATTTGTGTGTGGTTTTAAGGCTTGTGTTAACTGGTATTAATAGGACCACCCTTCATTACCATTAGCAAAGAATTATATTTTAGATTTAGTAAATTGCTCTGATGTTACACTGACTAACTGGTGATTTACAACTGCTAATAAAAGAAAGTGATTGCAAAATGTTCATTTAATAGTTTTTTATAGCATATTTCCATATTTTTAATAGCATAGATTTGTAGAAAATATTGTCTTTATTTTTTTTTAAAGGTCTGGTCTGTTCACATATTATTTGTAGCTTTTTACAATGAAGCGTTCTCTTAAATCAGGTTAACAAATCTCAAAAGCCTAAACCCTCAGGAGTAAACTGAGGTGACAATTGCAAGAGAAAGTTTAAAAAAAGTGGTGGACCCATTTTCCTTAGTTGACCAAGGTATAGATATTTTTAACATTAATTAAAAATTAATTTCAGATGTAAGTTTTTCAGCACCACATGACAGAAGAATGAGTAAAAGTGGTAACAGCACTATTTGTGTCACCAAAAGTTTGTGTTAACTAATAAAATCTAGAAAATCAACCAAAATGTGAAATTGAGCAGGGTTCTCAAAACTGTTGCATAAGAATATGTAATTTGAATTTACTCTCAAATCAACTTTTTTAGTGTCTCCGGTACCATTCATTACTTTTAGTTTTTTACATTTTATTAAAAAAAATCATTTATGTATCTAACTGTGTTTTAACTATAGTATACTGTATATTATTTAATCATAACTTCATGCTTAAATTTAATGACATATTTTCCTCATGTAGGTATGTGATCAGATAATAAAAATAAGCAAGCAAAATTTTTAAATGCACATCCTACTGATTATTACATAATTTACCTATAAGTAATAAATTTACCAAACTGGATGCTGGTCACAATATTCAAAGGTGTAGTGGCATCTTCATCATCTTTCTATCTATCTAGCTATCTACCTACCTATGACTATAAAGATGATTGAGTGTGTTACTTCTTAGCTGTGATCAAGAGGACTGTTTCTTTACGCTGACAGAAAAGACAAGTAACTTGATATTTGTCCACACCAGATGACTTTGGTCACGGTCACACAAAGCAGGTGATGCTGGAGTATCTATTGTCTGGCTTATGTATAATTTCGTAAGGTACTAAATAAATAAAATAGTTGTATGTTTGTGTGTTTTAAACTTTTTTATTCTTTTGTGTGACACTATAATAATATTGTGTATTATGGTATATTTATATTTTTAACAGAATCAGTTTTGGAAATAGAAGTATTTATATTTAAAAATTAATTGCTTTACATTTAGCAATGTTTAGCACTGTATATGATATGCAATTTGTTATATAACTATGTTTGCAGTAAGTGTTCATATCAGAAGATATTCCCTCCTATTATGTCCATGAATCCTTCAAAAAAAAACATAGTTTCATAATTAAGTGTAAACTTCTGTTGTACTGGTCTAGAAAAAGAATAAGGAATATTATAACTTCAAACCATATGCCTGTGTTCAAAAAAAGGTCAGCTTTCATTTGCTTTGTTTTATCCCAGGTGAATAACTTGTTAAAGATACAGTAGAAATGATTAATTGCACCATACAGCTGAGTATAGGGAGCAAATTAGCTGTTGTTCACAACCGTGGTATGAACTGAACAAACGTGTGACTTTTTTATATATATAGTAAATGTGAAACAGAAATGGTTATTTTATGGCATGACTAAAAACATTACTGGCACCCGTTGTGTTTTAAAGATACTGACTTGAAAGGGTAGGAAGCATTGTGGGAAGCATGATTTGGACAAACATTTAATGGCTGTCCACAATGTAATCTTCTAACCTTTTATGTGACTCATGAAGGTCTATATTACAACACTGCACACTTACTTACACAGTCACATTTTTCTCACTAAGTACAAAAATAAACATCTTATTGTTTGATTAGCATTTCAGCATCACTCAGTTTTCTAATTTTGTCTTGTAGCTTAAAGTTCAAACACTTTAACTGGTACACTCATTAAAGTACAGTGCAAAGTTTAAAGACAAATAATGAGACATAAGAAAGAACCGATAAGGGAACTGTGATCAGAGACGTTTAGATCAGTATAAAAATGAATAAACAAGTTAATCTTATCTATTAAGAAACATATGCTATTTAGAACCCTGGCAATTTATATTGGATTTTGTCTTTGATAGTATAATTTAGAACATTAAGCTGGCAACGTTGTTGCTCAGATAAACAAACTGCACCTATTTGGTGCAGTTTGGCTGTCAAAATGTTCCAGATTTTGAAAAAAAAATGCTGTAGTGATTTAGATATTTGTCTTGATGTCATAACCTATAGGCCTGACGTCAGACTTTTGACAAAGTTTAAAAAATTGACCTCTTAATATTAAGAGCTAGTAATTAAATAAATAATTAAGTGGACCTAAACACTTGTTTACACAAGAGATGATGAAGTAGGTAGGGCACACAAGGATTGGATTAAACTCCATAATTTTTCACTTGCACGGTTATCGCATGATATTGATTTGAAGAAATTCAGATGTTTAATTCCCTCCATTTAGAAGCTTTTATGTTCATCTCTTTCTAATATACTACTATATTTCTGCTTCCAGGTAGTTTTTTAACCTACAAAACATATGATATATATATTCACGCCTAGGCCTTTAGTAATACTCTGTCTGAATGATTTAATGTCTATTAAAACATATTATAATAACACTTGAGAAAAATCTTGGTTAAATTCTGTTTATTTGTACACAAAATTTATTCTCCTTTTTTCGTTAGAGTTTATTTAGTTTCAATAAGAAGTCCTTTTCTATTGTAATTGTAGCTAATGCTGAGTTGTATTCCTGTAATAAGTTTTAGTTGGCTGAATATGTTCATCAAAAGTACGCTTTAATCAGAGGGCGTGAATATGCTGACATAACTAAGTCTGCTAGAAGGCTTTGGTATTGCCAACTTAATTTTGTTTTGTTGAAGCAACAGGATGATTGACTCTTATTTAATGCTGTTGGTCCAACAAACTTCATTCCAAAAGGCCTAAGAAATTAAGAAAAATAAATATTTTAGTCCTGGCAACTAATGATGCTATAATGTGATTGGTTAAATGCTTAATAAGAAAATACACCTCTAGCGCAACCGGGGGAAACTTCATGAAAGGAAGCGGACAAACCATTTGGTATAATTTAATAAGTATTCATGCACAAAATACAATTAACATCAGTCTGTGGTTCAGATATTTTTAGGCCTTCAGAAAAGGCCTAGAATGCCCTGACGGCCCATAGACTGATCTTATATTTCAGGTTGTACTTTATTTTTTCAATTTACTAAGAATAACTAATTATTTCTTAACTGTACAGGTTTGAACTTCTGATGACTTGAATCAGCTCATCCTGTATGGACATTTTTATATATTTGCAACATATGCAACAATTAAAAGTGGTTTGGTATTTCCATTATTACTTTTTTGTATTTGCATTGGAAAAACATAAAGACAAAAAGTAATTCCACACAGAACACTCCATGGAAACAATATTAAATCAAACACGTCTTGTAAGCGATAATGAGTTCTCCTAAGGTTTTAACAGAGTCAGGCTTCTTTTGAAAGGTGCTCCATCCAACTGCTTTTTTGATATCTCTTCACAGGTTTTCTAATGGATTTAGATCTGGATTCTTTGCCGTTTTCTTTAGTTCTTTAGTTTTGAACAATATTTGGGTGTTTTTTTTAAGTATGCTTTAGGTAATTGTCTATTGGAAGATTCACAATCTCTGACATAGACAACTAATCACATGCTAATTTCCTATCCTATCTAACATAAAGTACAGACATAATGGCTGTCAGACCTGACTTCTAGGCAGTATATTTTTACACTTAACTGCAGTAATATACCCTTAAATCTCAAATTACCTGGGGGCCACTAACCAGGTTGTGTTTTTGATGAGGGGCCAGATTAAAGAATTGCAACAAAAAGCAGTGGGAAAATGGAAAATCAATTATTTATATAATAACTATGTACACATATTGTAATTCAAATACATTCAGTGTTTGCTCAGTGCTTGCTACCAGAAAATTGACAGTGCTTCTTCTGACACAAATGAGTCACATTTGCTTTAAGTGAGTTTGCAGTGGACACTCTGATGATGGACTGGAGATGGGCATTGGTCAGTCTGGATCTGTGCTTGGATTTATTAAGTTTTACAGTTGAGAAGAGTTTTTCACACACATAATACACACACACATACACAGAGTTTTTCACACACACACACACACGAGAGTTTCGAAAGTGACATTTTTGCTAACAAAATGTTTTTGCTGGGAATGGTGAGCGCATGCCTAGCGTAGTGTCACATGCACTTTACATTCTGTACCTGCTATTCTCATTCCTGCCACTGGTGGCGCTCGGAGTTCTTCTCCAGAGTTCTGATTAGTACTTTCTGTTTATCTCTCTATCTCGCTGTTCGGTTGGGTTGTCTGTTTGCGTCTGATCTTCAGTAATACGCTGTTTTCCCTCTCCTCTCTTCTGTTCTATGGATTACCTCTCTGGAGAGTTCGGTTTCCCTGAGTGTCAGCGATCATCTTCATTGCGGTGCGTTACACCATCAGTACGTTTACTGGGGTTTGAGCGCTGTTTTCAATAAACCAGTTGTAGAATGTTGTGCTGTAACATGGGCACTATACTTAAGGTATGCGTTGTGGGAGGACGAATAAAGGTGTGACACATGAGAGATGTACGGTACATGTGGAAAAGAGTAAAGTTCGGAGTTCCTATTATTACACGAGTCTGTGTCTTTCATTAGCACCAGTGACACATCTTCACCACTGACTGTTATACTGTTCATTGCACCGGCTTCGTTTCTGAGTACAACCCGTTACACGCAGAGACAAGTGGGTTGGGCTTACGCAGCTGGTGCTAATCACCAGGCAACGCAGCGTATTTTTACAAAAATAAATACACACAAACACCACATTACAAATTAAGATAAAATATAAAAAATAACATAATAATGCATAAATAATTAGACCAAATTGCGGGCCAGATTATTATTATTAATTTTTTTTATTTTTTATTTTTTAATGCTTATTTTGTTAACCCTTGAGGGGCCGTATAAGACCCGCGGGCCAGCACTTTGAGACCCCTGCCTTTAAAGCATAATCATCTAATTTGTACATTTAATTTAACATTCACTTGTCACTTTAATGTGTATAAACAGTACAGACTACGCACTGATTTTGTGTTTGCTGTATATTCTGCTGTCCGTTGTTGGGACCTACAGAATCTAAGGGCACATGGGGAAAAGAAAGTCAAAGCACTGATAATAATGTACTTCATATTTTGCATTCATTTCAGAATAAAAATTGAATATGAAGCATTGTGAAGGTGTCCTTAGTTACCAGCATCTATATGAAGTGGCTTTAAAACAGAATGAAGGTATTTACCTAATAATTAGATTACTAAATAATAACCAGAGAGGAAATAGAACATCCAACAATTAGGTAAAGTGAAACAATCATTGACTGTTGACTAGATAAAGGTAATTGTTAATGATGAACTTCAAACTGCATTATGATCCACCAAATTATTTATTTTTTCATTTTTTGTGGATAATTCTTTTCTTTCTGTATGCTGTGCTTGTGTGTGTGGGTGTGGGTGTTGATCTAAAAATGTTTGCTTTATAAATTTGGTAATTAATTTAAATGTGCTATGTTTGATCATATGGAAAAATGGACACAGTATAACTTAACAAAAAAAATAAATTAAAAGTTTTATTTGTGCATGTATGTAAAAAAAACACTATTCTGGTTAGAAAAATAAAGACTGCTTCTTGTCTCAGAGAGTCTATGTGGTCCTCTATAAACCCTCTCCAACTCTGGCTGATTATGATCAGGTCTGCCACAGTACTGAAGTCCAGCTCAGTGGATGGGTTAATCACTTGAGTTTTTATAGTTATTGGAGCGTTCACAGTCTCTCTGATTGCATTTCGCTTTGTGTAATGAATAGAACTCCTGTATTTAGCAGTACTCATACCTTAGACTTACCTCTCAAAATTAGAAAAGACTAAAGAAAATGATGACCAGACAAAATCTGAACAAAAGATATGAGATGCAGCTTACTATATGCTGAGCAGAAATTTGTAAATTTGTTGGAGGATATAGTACATTTTCAAAACTGCACCGCTACTCAACTAGAATAAACAGAATAGAATGTGTGTGTTGGAAGAAACCTTGTGAGGATCAAGCCTCGGTGGGTGATATATATAGATATATTATATAGTTCAAATTAGTTCATTATATTTGCTAAACCTATATCATGAAAATCCCTCTGATCCTTAATGGAGATGAAATGTCATCACTATAACATTCTGGCATTGTTGGAAATAAGCTTTTGCCATATTAAAAAAACCCAACAACAAATTAAAGCAAATAAGATGTAATTGATACTCACCTGTGTTCGCCCATCAAAGTAGAGTGATGCATAAAATATTGTGAACCCTTTAGAATTTAATATATATGACTTTTTCATTTCTTTACTACTGGCAGGATCTGATATTGCTTATCTTAATTGGCAAAAGCTTACAATCTTTAGATTTAGCAGGAAATGTAATAGTAAAATAATTCAATGAGATAGTGATCAGAATTAATTGTTACATAAACATTCATTCATTCATTATCTCCCGCTTTATCCTCTATTAGGGTCGCGGTGGGGTTCCCCATGCCCATCCAGGGGAGAACGTCTCAGGCGCTGGGCAGATAGACCCAGGACAGGGCTCCAACCCATCGCTGGGCACACACTCACTCACACAGACACACTCTATATGGGGCAATTTTTGAGAATTTAATTGACTTGATCCATGTTTTTGGACTGTGGGAGGAAACCGGAGAACCCGGAGGAAACCCACGCAGACACGGGAAGAACATGGAAACTCCACCCAGATGGGGATTCGAACCGGGAATCCCTAGCGCTGAGAGGCGAACGTGCTAACCACTAAGCCACCGTTATGTAACTAAGCCTGTTAAATAAACAAATTTTTATAAATAACTTTTAAACTTTTTTCAAGGCTTTAGAAGAAGAGTTTCTTATTAGGCTGAAAAAAGGAAAATCACTTCTAAAGAATTTGAACTTTAAAGTAATAGAGAGAAAGAAGTATATAGGTTGACATTTTATAACCTTTTATTACATCATTACATTCCCAATATTAATGTTATGGAACAGAACATGCTACTTGATGGGTTATAATTAACTAATGTAATTACATATGAATAAGATGAGCGATTGAGATTTTCCTTTGACTCTATATACTTTTTAAACAATACAATAAAGTGGGTGGGATAAACATGGCTGCATTACACATATTACATGACATGATTTTACATACTATAACTTATGCACCACTTTGATCTAGTCTTATCCCTTAAGTCTGCATGGCATATTCATCATCCTGCATGCCCCAGTGGAGGATAATATGCTGTAGAAAGATGAGTGAGCTCCCTTGACATTTCTTATTTAAAGGCTGTCACAGTGATACATCAGTGTAAAAAGAATTGTCTGTCTAGTGTATTAAAGAAATTGGAACAGAAAACTGATTTGCATGCCTTCTTTTCAAACAATTATTAAACTAATCCAGCATGTGAATTCTCTCTGAGGTCTTGTATTATTGCTGTACTGAAGCAATGACATATTTAGAAACCATTTGTATATACTGAAATAAATGTGTAAGGAGAGAGACAGTGTTGCCGTGCTTTATGGTGTTTTTCAAACCACTGAAAGTTTGATTTTAAAGCTGAAATATCAGTAACATTTTTACCAGAGTTTAAGAAACAGCCTATGCATTCAGCATTCATCCCACTGTTTTGGATGCGTGTTTTTATTTCATTTTATTGTATTTTTTTATTTCTTAGAATAATTGGAATGATTTTTAGCATAGATTCAACTAATGTAGTTGACATTTCAAGTAAGGATTCTTGCATAAAGTACATTTGCAAAATGGGTTACATATTTGCTTTGAAAACTGATTAAAATAATAAACCTACAATCAGGTAAAGGTTCATTCATTTATTTATATGGTAATTGTTTTAATTGGATATGAGCTGAATCTTTTAATTTTGCATCAATAATGTTAAGGTGAGTGGGATGAACAAATGTCCTTTCTATGTGGAGTCTGCTTATCCTCCTGATGCCCTATAGTTTTCCGGAACTTTGGTTACCTGCCATGATCTGATATGATTTAATATTTTTAAATTTTCCTATAATGTCCCATTCAATTGTGTTCTCGAAAAACTTCTCAACAGAACAATGAACAATAAACATTTATTTTTGTAACATCTACTCTCACTGATCTCTCTATAAGGAATACTATACTCACATAATTTATGTACACTAGACATGCTGCAACTGGTTACACAAGAAGTAGATGTCCATACTGCAGTTGGTTGCTTAGTTACATAAAGACTTTCAATTTCCTGGCTCCTCCTTTCAGTTACAAATCTGTACTTGATTGTATCATATTGAACAAATCAGAAAAGGATATGTCAAAGGAAACAAATGACATTGTGACTGGCAAGATCTAAACAGAAAGTGATAGTGGTTATATGAGTATTTTTCCCACCCAAATTACAAGTTTCACAGTTTTTTTTAAACAAAAACGGTCTAATTTTCAAAGGTTTTTTAAGGTACCCAAAATCTCCAGAGCAATGTGGACACCTTAAATAAACACAGCGAAAGATAAAGCGACAGAGAAAATGTTTCGTAAAGTAGAAATTTAATTGTGTGGAAGAATGTAACCTCAGTGTTCAATAAATTGTGCTTACTGATATGTTTTTAGTTCTAATAAAAAAAATTAAATAAAAAAATAATTACATTTTTGACAATGTCTGAAAATTGAATATTTTTTTCTAAAAAATGTATCCTGTCTAGCCCTTCTTTGTTGACCACCTTATTAAGACATTTTGCAGAATTTTTGTTCCCTATTTTTTTATTTAATTTCTTAAATACTTTATTCTAATTTCTCTACACTATTTTGTGTGAAAATAAAAAAA
This sequence comes from Corydoras sp. C115, assembly GCA_019802505.1. Taxonomy (NCBI): domain Eukaryota; kingdom Metazoa; phylum Chordata; class Actinopteri; order Siluriformes; family Callichthyidae; genus Corydoras; species Corydoras sp. C115. Next base: position 12,875,499 of record JAFMOC010000007.1, read on the forward strand.
TATATTATTTTCCCTATCCATGTGTTTGCCAATATCCATTCCTAAAGACTTCCAATTTGAGGTTCAAGATTGAAATTGTCAGTTACTTTTGATATTGTAGATTGAATCTGTGCATCTTTAAATATGTTGTCTGATGTGTGGGCTAATTAGAGAGCACAATTTTGATGTGCATCAATGAATGTCTTTGTTTGGGGGGTGCACTCTCAGTAGACAGGTCCTGAGTTGTGAAGTTTTGTCTCCAGTGGATGGAAGTGATGAAAGTCATGTTGAAATCCAAGCATACACTCATCCCCTGCCAGAAAAACAGAAACTGTTACAACTTCAAAGACAAGTGTGAATGAGGGCGCGTGAGACTGAGACAAACAAAACAAGTATGAAATAAAAGAATGTGGCAGAGTTGGTGGTTGTGAGTTTGTGACTGACAGACCTTGCTGTGTTTATTGTTCTTCAAAGTTGTTCTAAATTTCTGTAGAAAGCTAAAAAAGAAGAAAAGAACATCTATTTTTCTGTAAGAATTAAAAAGCGATAGAAAGAGTAATAGGGACAACTGTCACATCTAAACAACTGTTGACACCTAAAATAACATCTGCTTAAGACTTTTAGCTGTTCACAGCTGCCTTAAGCACGTTTAGTAGTCAGGGTGTGCAAGTATAACATTATAATATTGGGTGGCATATCAAGTAGAAACAAAAATAATTTTTGTAATTTACATTATTTAATTTCTATTCATAGAGACCACCAGGGAGCAATTTTAAAATAAATAAAAAAACGAAAAAAATGCAGCCATCACAGTTGTCATTATGTACTACCAGACTAATTTGGAACACGAACTGAGAAAGAGCAAATTGAGTTTTTTTTTGGAAACATCTGTGACTTACACAAATAATGTTGAATGAATATTTCAAGCCCATTTACGTTCTGTCAGTAACAACAACCATAATATTCCTCTCACAGGTTTTATCAGGATAAATTATTTCATATTTGTATATTAAATGTGTGGAAATGAAGGCAGTCAAAGAGAACTTAAAGACAAAAGTTATTGAGTGCTTGTGACTGCTTTTGTACAAAAAGTTGGTATGACTTTGGAAGAACTATAATTCAACCCAACCATAAAGTCTAAAGTAACATCTGTCTCTTTTTCTTCTAGGTTGCCAAACAGCACTGACTGTGTGAAGATGAGGGGGGGCATATGGCTCGCAAGCTGGTTGGGGATTGGGATTCTCCTGCTCCTACACCTTTCTAACTTAAGAGCTCAGGGTACAGAGGGTAAGCCAGGAAATTCATCATCCTCTCCCCTTGAAATTAAACAGAACCTTGAGATGTTTTAATTCTAATAAAAGAAGTTTACAAAGTACATCAGAAAACTAAATTATATGTGCTTTTAGGCAGGCAACTGAGTATGAACACACTGAATATGAAGCTCTGGTATGTTGGGAGGATTCTAGCATCTTTAGAGCAATTTAAAGTGCATATGTTTCTGCTGAGATGATTGAACATATTGTCTTAGGCTTGTTTTTTTTCTTATCCATTTGTTTTTATGCCGTTGATACATGGTTTGTGGTCTTTGTTCTATCTATGTATATAAAGGAAATTTCTTTTTATGTTTTAGGAAATTTCTTTTTATGCTGGTAGGTGTTAGGGTGAGTGAGGGCTATACTGTTTTGGAACAATTCCATCAAGCTTATTTAAGTCAATTATATGATCTTTTAGCTCTGTTGCTTGTTTTAGATTTGTTGTAATACTCCTGGTTAAATATTAATTTTAAGGCCAAGTGGTGGTATCTGTTTTATTTTCATGCAAGAACAAAGGGAAAAATCTGGTATTTGGGTGTTCTCTTTGCCATTCTGGTTCAGAATAGGGATTTACAAATGGGATATACAAATGTTATTTTACACACACACACACACACACACACACACACACATATATATATATATATATATATATATATATATATATATATATATATATATACTGTATATGTATGCAGCATGGTGGCTTAGTGTTTAGCACATTCGCCTCTTAGCGCCAAGAATTACTGGTTCAAATCCCAATATGGGTGGAGGTTCCATGTTCTCCCCGTGTCCGCGTGGGTTTCCTCTGGGTTCTCCGGTTTCCTCCCACAGTCCAAAAACATGGATCAAGGTCAATTGAGTTCTCCAAATTATGTGTGTTTGTGTGTGGGTCTCTGTGTGTGAGTGTGTGCCCAGCAGTAAATTGGTGCCCTGTCCCGGGTTTATCTGCCCAGCGCCTACAACGTTTTCCTCTGGATGTGCATGGGGAACCCCCCCGTGACCCTAGTAGAGGATATATATATGCTTAATTGCATAGTGTTATTAGATTTTTAGGCATGTATTCTCTAATGTGAGTTTTTTGGGATTTACACATAAGCAAGTTATCCATAAGCAAGTTATCCATTAAGTATGGTATTCTTTCAAGGCTGATCTGAATCCATAATTATATGCGATGCAGACTCTGCTAACAATTTGGGGCTGGCCAGGAACTTCATAATATTTAGGACCTGTTAAGACAATGGTATTACAATGTGGTATAAAATTGTGTATTTAAACTTTATTTTAAGTTAAGGCCTAGAAATGACATATCTTGTACTAATTTTAAGTGCCTCCCATTTAGCTCTGGATCATGGTGTAGCAGTTGTTGTCAGAAATATGTACATGCTTTTGTTTACTACTTGTGTTATATATTGTGTGTTTTGTGAACTTTGAATTAAACTGATTTAAACCTGCAATCTCCTGTCGACTGTCCACATTACTCCAAAAGGAATGATTTGTAAAGTGATAGAGAAAAACACATGGGGCTTATTAATGTGATTGTTGAATTTCCATAGAATAACTGATCGTGCTAGGATTTACATCTATTTTGTTTTAGAATGTACTTGGTTAAGCTAATGCCCTGTGCTATCAAAGTTTCAATGTTAACTAGTTAATTTATCATTTTGACATTGCCTCTCAATAAGCTTGCTAACCTTGGGTGGCAGTTCCTTAACATTCCTAATAGAATGACCTTTTCCCATATACCCTTTTCCCATCTAACGCATAGTGCTCTTTAATAAAATTCAAAGTTCAATTTTTTTTTATAAGATACATTTTTAGCTTTTCCAACAGAATCATCAGATAAGAAGGAATGTAAAAATGTGTTAGATTGTAATCATATTTCAGCATTTTCTGTCTCAGTCACCAGAATTTTGCCGTATGTGCTAATACCAAGAAATGAGTATTATGAGTGTTATCATGGTCAGATAATCCACTGACAGCCAAGAATTTTTTACACAGTTCTAGAGTGTCTTTTTTTTAAACATATTTTCTTTATTGTACAGTACATTATATTGGATCCTATTCCCATCCTGAGTTGATTTTCCATGACTTTCATAATTTCAAAGAATATATTTTAATCAGTAAATTAACAACCATGTGAAGCCTGAGTGAAATGTCAGCATCTTATACCTAATAAATACCTATATTGATTTTGATGGCATGATTATTGTCTAACTAATATTCACGATAATATAAAAATTAATCTATCATACTAACTTCACCAAAAATGCAAAAAACACAACATTTTCTTTGTGGAAATAAAAGTAAAAAACATGCATCCCTTTAAGTACATATTGGTATATCCATTAGAATAAAAACTAAATAAAAAAGGGCAAATTTTACAGACAGCAGCTTAATACTATGTAACCCAGTATTTAGTTACTATATTCCACCTAAGGCATTTGCAGTTCTTGAGTGAACATGCCATTATGTTATTAGTCCACATTTTCATCATCTCTCAGATTTACCACTGCAATACATTGATTGCTAGTCTCTAAAGTTGTATGATGAAGCCTCTATAGCTAAAGCAGAACTTTGCAGCTCATCTAGTGTTCAGTCAATTCAAGCAAGCCTCCAGAACTACTAATTTCTATCCATTGGTTTTCAGTAGTTGCAGGCATTCAGGACACAAGTAAAATACTATTATTTAAATGAATATTTTTTGACTGCATTTGGCTTGTATTACAATGCACATTTATCATTCATTTGTTTTGTTATGCATCATCATAGCTGAGTTACATGAATTTATAAATAGAATCGTGCACAGCTGACAAAACTAATCAAGCCAATGTGTACAGTCTTCTCTAGCCCATCAAAAAGATTTTAAAGGTCAGGACTTTAGTGGCTTATTTATCATGCTTTTTATGCCACTTGTTTACAAAAAGGGCCAGATGAACCTTGGTATGGTCATCCTGAAATTTGGCCTTGTCCTTAAGAAACTTTATTACTAGAAAACTAGAAAACCTGTTAAATCATTGCCATATTATAATCTTCATCTCATGACACATAAGGAGAAAATTTCTCTTTTAAAATATAAAAGTAAATATATACTATGTGTACAGCATACATATATACCACAAGGCTTAAAAACGTAATAGATCTATACTTGTTTAATAATGTGGAATCATTACTGAGTTATTCACTTATAAGAGTATGCCCCCACACCACAAACTTACTATGAACTGTGATATAAAAGTGTCCTCTGGAATGTCAGGAAACCTTTCAGAGTTTCATCAAGTTGCATCAGCGTTTGATGCCTTCATAATGGCACTTTGTCTACCTAGAGGTTTAGGCAAACCCATTTGATCTCCTATTTTCCTCCCCTTCACTCTCCTGTTCTGATCCATATCGAATGTTTTAGAGTGATTCTCCAAAGAGTTGCTATAGCTCCTCGGAAAGTCTAATTTTAAACATGTTTGGAAATTATTTGTTCTATTTTTAACCAGTCATTTTTGTTTACATTTTTGCCTTTTTATTTATTGACTCTTGGGCAATTTTTGGGGTTGACTGATTTGCTGTGAAATCTTATTAATCGTTCTTTGCAAGTTGGCCCCAGACCTGACTACACTAGCAAGTGTAGACTTTTTTCTTCATTGCACTAAGAGAATTGATTCATGCTTTAGGGGTGAACTTGTATTCCCTGCCCCTCTATCCACTCCAGTTGTAGGCCTCCTTTAGCTTTTGGCATTTCCGGATTTGCTCTGGACTAACAGATAAATGGATAAAACCATAAGCTGCTTTTCAGTTGTGTGTGTGTGTGTGTGTGTGCGTTCGCGCGTGTGTGTGTGTGTGTGTGTGTGCGCGTGTGTACGTGTGTGTGTATTTGTGATTACTGGTGTGTACTTGTTAAGTTTAAACCTTAGGATTCTATAGACATCCTAAATCCCCACTGTGACAACTTATAGATTGTGGCGATCCGGTGTCTTAGGACAAAATAGCACTTGATGTGTCAACACTGTGTGTGTGTGTGTGTGTGTGTGTGTGTGTGTGTGTGTGTGTGTGTGTGTGTGTGTGTGTGTGTGTGTGTGTATGTCTGTGTGGGTATGTTTGGGTTGCATGTGAGTCACTTTGCCTTGTGTAACTTTCAGTGTTCAAGTCATCTTTCAAATATATTTCACAACTACTTGTATGAGAGTAACCGAATTCAGTCACCTCACTTATTCATGTCAGCAGTGATATACTGAGATGAAAGAAAGGAGGAATGAGACTGAAACTACACATGCTTTCATCTACTTGACCGCCTTCCTGATCACAGGCTTTCTGTCATTGCATTCTTTTCTGGTTATCATAAAAGGATGTGCATGTATGTTAGCAGCTGCTGATGTGTGTTTCTATGTTTTTTTTGTTTTTATTTTACTTGAGCACAACTGGAAGGCTTGTAATACACAGGACATGCATGTTTGCCAATCATTTAAATAAAAGCATTTTTGTATACTTTTATTGGTTAGACTAATTTTAACATATATGCTTAGTAATGTCTATATTTATTACACAAATACAAATGCAATACAATGCAATATTCATGATTCAAATTTGTAGCTTTTTACTTTTTGTCAAAATTAGCAATACATTTATTTATGATTTCTAGTTTATATATCATCACAGTGTTATCATGTATATTTATACAGGCATAAAAGTGAACTATGAATTCTATTTAGGTTGGTAACTTTTGATCAACAAGTTGATTGAGCAATGCTATCTGTTTCACCAAGCAGAAATACTATTTACATTAAAGATCCAGAGAACTACACTGCATAACTTGGCACTGCATAACTTGAATCAAACTTTTTTTTATTTAAAGAAAAACGGGCCTGATAATGTTATAGCCTGTCAATTTAATATTTAATTTACGTAAGAGCTTAGTGTCATTAGTGTCATCTAGCTTTTCCATTCTAAAGCAGCTAAAGTGCATGTATTGATTTATTAAAACATCATGTCAAATGGGCTGCGAAAACATCTAATGATCTGATAAGTATGGTTATGGCACTGCAAGTCACTGATATGTACTTCCAAATGGCTAGGATTATTTAATGTTTCTAATTTACCTATTGGCATGTTTTTAGATGTGGGAGAAAATACATGCAGCCACAGGGAGGACATGCATATTCCAATGGACCTGTGTTCGCCACACCGGAATTCGAACTGGGGATGGTCCTGCTGTGAAGCAGAAATGCTGTATTATTGTGCCGCCCAAAATAAGTTATATTTAAATTGATTTATTTAAACCATTAAATAACATATCACCAGTACGTTGTTGTTACCTGATTAAGCTCAAATGTGTATGACTTTTTACACATTATATAACTTTGTGTAACAAACATTACATGTTGAATTTTCAAACGAAAAAAACAGATTAAGCTACAGTATATCATTTAATTTAGCAAGGCTGTTTTGGGACATTTATGTATATAATACCATTTTGTAATAAACAGTATTACAATATAAAATACAATATTAAATACAACGACATCAATGTTAACACACATATAATGTCATAAAAAAAGAGAATAATACACAAAATGCCATAACAAATATGCCATCATAGAAAGATCACTGGTTTATTTCTCAGGTGGCATGTTCTCCCTGTGGCAAAATAGGTTTACTACAAGAGTTTTTCTTGCCTTTTCATTATCAGTTGCTTCAGTTCCTTAGAATAAGTTGCTTAGATGATGAATGAACAAAAACAGATTTGGTTTGTCATTAAAAGTAAAACTAAAAAAAGTGTATTTTTATTCTTTCATAAATTAAAGCTGAAATAACAGTTTTTTGTTTGTATTGTTCTCTTAAAAAGTGTTCCTATTGCTATCAGAATTGAGATTGGATGTGTGACTGATCCTTAGTAAGTGAATGAAAGAGACAAAGGTGAACATAACTAAGACGTTTTTGGAGAAATTAGCACAAATATGTGGTGTAGAGATTGGGCAGATGCTGGTATGGCAATGGGTGGTGTCTGCAAGGACAGCTGTTTGAGCGGAAGATCTCAGGGACCATGGGAACTGGGTCAAACTATTCTCCTACAGTTTTGACTGAGTTCCAGATCACTGCATGGATGAAGGAGAACAGCTTTGAAGAATGATGGACAGAATGATTGCGTTGCCCTTAGACTGTAAACTATAAAGAATGAAAAAGCTCATTGCAATTTGTGACCATGGTCTGGATGGCATACTAAAGATTTCCAACTGGTCCCCATGATGTGGCAAGTGAAAAATTCCAATGGAATGTACATTAACTAAAGCTAACTCGTAATGAACAGATGTATCACAGGGTGCCTCTTAAATGGGTCATTGAACTCCCAATAGGCAGTGTTGAAAAAACAGTGATTGGGTAAAAAAGGAGTACCCAGTTCCAGATCAGACACAGGGGTATCATGCATGTGTATAAAAAGGTCAGGTCAGTTTTGGTCCCCGGATGAAAAGAGAAGTAGACGTCAAAGTTAGAGACCAGCAGAACTGATGAGAATTTAGATTGTGTGTGCTTTTGATGTTCTTAAATTTTTATAAGTACCAAAAACTGGTAAGCAGGGCTACAAGCCAATGTAGCCTACTCCTCGACATTCAGTTTGATTGCTAAAGGCTCACGACTGCCCATGCTATATTTGCTCTCAGCCAAATTAAATGTGTGGAGGAAAAAGAGAATGTACTGAATCCTCTGGTGTGAAGCCTGTTTATGTGCCACTGCTGGGGGCATCTATCTCCACTGTAAATGGGAGTTTGGTGTCTGGATGTCCAAGAATAGGGACGATGTTAAAATTTTTGACTTTGAGTTGAATTAAGAGCCTTCCAAGTCTACTAAAATGATATGAGTATTCCTATAGAAAGATAACTGAGTACAGGAGCCATTATCTTGGGGTCTGCAATTAAAAAAAAATGTATGTTTTGGGGATGCATTATAATGCCAGTAGAAGAAATAATATAACCCAGGAAATGAACAGATCCTATGTGGAATGGCACATTTATTGGCTTTAATGTGAAAGTAGTCATCTAGCAGGCTTGTGATTACCTGTCTGACATGGCAGTGATAATTAAAAAAACAATGGGAAATAATTAAAACGTTTGCCTTATAGACAAGTACATGCACATTAAGAAGATTCAATAAAACTTTGGTAATTGGAAAATTGAACTTGGAGGGTTAGTGAACACAATGTTATAATGTCCATTGTTTGTAATAATTTGTTTTCCAGTCATCTCTTTCCTGAATACAAACCAGATTGTAAGTGTTGTGCAAGTCTAATTTACAAAAAGAGTATCCCTTTAGTAACAGCTCAAGCACAGCAGGCATATCAGGAAGCTGGTAGGAGAAACAATAAATCAACTCTTTGTAATCTATTCACTGCCAAAGTTCACTGTTAACCTTGGGAATAAAATCTGACATGGCCAAAGATTTAAATGGTCAAATAAGCCCATGCTTGAGAGACTGTACTATATTTTTTTGGTTAGCTTAGTTCTCTGCATTCAAAACAAAATATTGTCAGGCCTGTGGAGTTTTAGCCACCTGAAGCAAAAAATGATGGTGTATTCATTCATGCAGTGTCATGCTGTGAATTCAACTTTTAATAAAAGCCCCTCCAAATTGGCTTAAATGTAAGCTTAATTAGGCAGAAGGTGCGATTTGGACTTTGGCATTCAGAATGCTTGAGGTAGTGTTCGATACAAAAATCAGACTGCTTGATGGGTAGTTTAGGAAACGGAACAAAACATTGTGCAGCCACAGCCATAAAAAAAATAATAAACATAAGCATTTCAAAGTGTATAGCTGGAAATAGATTCTTTGCCATGTGTGACTACACAAGATGCCAAGGATGACTGTAATTCCTTATTTCTGACACAGAAAAGGCACACAGATCCCTAATGCTTGAATGGACAGTCTTCTGCTATTGAAAGTAGCCTTTACTTTAATGTTAAAAGGATGGGGGATAGTCTCACAAAGTGAGGCAGTGTGAATGAGGAAACAACTGGACTCCACATCTGACTGTATCTGCAAGATGGAGGACATACATTATGTGGCAGAAAGGAAGTAAATGATTCTTGCCACCACGGTACAATCAGAACCCACATTTGAAATGGAGCACTTGGACTGGAGAGATGACCACATTCTATCTGCATGGATTTCTCTGTATAATGTTTGGCTCTCATTGTTAAAAAAAATCTCTTGTAGTTTGAACAAGGTCACTGTGGTGTTGGGCCATTTTTTTTCAAAACGATAAAAGACATCCATTTCCATGTGGGTCATCTCATATAATTCCTCACATCAATGCCTGAAACGGAGGAGAATGTACCAGCTCATATTATCTAATATTATCAAATAGAGTTCATAACTGTTTTCAGAGGCTTGTGATCCTCCAAGAAGTGTTTGTTGTTTTCTTGTATTTATTTTTTTTCTATCCTTTTTCCATTATTATCAGCTATTTTACTCGTGTTGTTCAGCCTCATGTTTTTGGGTCCGTCTTACAACCTAATAAATCAGCATCTGAGTGTACACACAAGGTAGGTGTACCTTACAAATTAGGTTGAGTGTACCTTGCAGATTAGCCTTTGCATTTAAACTGTGTAAATAGTGCCAGTGCCCCAATTTATCCAATTGATTTGACTTACTTAAAGCAAACAGAGAATTCAACTTCTCTTTGCACATGGAACCCTGTGTAATAATAAAAGCGGGAACGAGTCAGCTCTCAGAGCTCCAGTGTCTTTTAAGGAAATGCATGAAGAATTGCAGCAATTGTGTGTACAAAAAGCATGTTATTATGAAGATTAATGTAAACTCTAGAAAAATTCATAATTGTGCTGTTATAACCTTTGTGTTACTAGCATGGTTTAGAGCAAACTTGATAAATTCAACCTGCCACTGAAGTTTTTAATATCTTGTTAGAGCAGTTGTAATTTTGCAAAGGCTAGTGGGAGAGGTGCTCTTAATTAAATGCTACTTGAAGAAGGCCAAGGATTTTTGCCATGTTTCTTCCTCATAGTTCACAGTAATTGACATCAGAATCACCCTAAAAAGCTTCTATAAAACACATTTTTTCCCCAAACAAATGTAAAAACCCTAGATGAGTTTTCCTTGGATATTATGCTTGACTTATAGCACATTTTTATTTAGTAATTTAGGATTAATTTAGGATTTAAAACAAGTTTGTAGATGAGAATTTAATCATGATCTAAGATTTTAGCTGTGATAAAAGGGCAAATCCATAAATATCTTAATGATAAATACTCTTTTTTTTCTCATAACAAGGTACACACTATGATCATCCAGAGTAATGTAACCTTTAAGAAGCAAAGCTTTATCCGTAACTGATGAAAACAATGGTTTACTGGATATCTTAAATTAATGTTCAAAATAGGATTCATCTAAAGAAAAATTTTGGGTTTTAAAGGTTGATTTATTGTAGACCTAAAACATGGACCAGATGAACATGAATACTTGTGCAATGATGTGAGCTTGTAAAAACTGAAACAATGACATTCTGTTAAATGCAAGGATGACATTGTATCCTTCCATGTTTAATGGATAAATGATCCATCCCTTCTCACCTGGCAACAGGTGTTTTGCTATCAGTCTTGCAGGGAGGGAAACCTAATCCCTCTCTGTCTTTCTCCTTCTGGCTCTCTCGCTTCTTCTGTGTTTGCTAGTGTGTGTGTGTGTGTGTGTGTGTGTGTGTGTGTGTGTGTGTGTGTGTACAGTGAGTCTGTTGTCTTAAATGACTTATATTGTAATGACTTGTATTGTTAAAGTTCTAAGTGTCATTAGGTTAACATTCAATGTAATGCACATATTTACATATGCATTTTAAAGCAAAAAATACACTTTTTAATGAGTAAAACAAATAATTTGTGTGTGTGTGTGTGTGTGTCTGTGTGCATGTGCATATTTGTTTTTGTATATTTCTGATTCAGATTCTTACTGTACAAATAATTTTTCCAGAAAAGTTGTGAGGCATTTAAAGAAACACAAAAAATAAAGATTGATTTTCATTAAACAGATTAAACTTTTGTTTAACGTTAAAAAAAGTTAAGAGGCATTTTCAATGTTTTTGCTGATGAACCTTTTATTATTACTTTGTATTTTTTTGTAAATATGCAAGAACATAACACTTGCAATGCACACATCGGAATGTAAAAGCATTTACCAAAAGCTTAGTGTCCAGACACAAGAATAGGTTCTGCCAAACATAATGAGAGAATTTACCAGTTCAAATACAAAGCTTAAAAGAAAAGGCTAGTGTAATCAAGCATTATTGTTTGAGCTACTGTCATTCTATCAAGTTGGACAGCCATACAGGTTCAGGAGTACTTACACAATACACAGACACCACTGCATCAAGAAATGCAATCTGAAACTTTGTTATGCAAAGACGAAAATTGGTTGTTTCATTTTATGTGCCAAATAAAAATATTTACAATGGTATAAGGGTGCATCAGTGCCCATTAAATGGGTGAGCTACATATATCTAAAGATACAATTTAGGTGGCATTGTAAAATATTGGTATTTTAGAGACACAAATGCTGCCATCAAATGAATATATTTCCACAGAAGGATTTCTTTCAGCAGGACAATGTCCGACTGCATACCTGTTCAGTTATTTTCCTGTTGAAACTAAATGGCACATTATGAAGAGGAGAATAAGAGAAACACTAAATGTAAAACTAAAATGTTGTTTAGAAGCTTTTGTACACAGTTGATATTCCTAAATGTCTGAATGGGATTAAAAACAGTGCTGATGGGACCCACTGGTAAAGATATTTTTTAGCTTTTATTGACATTCTCTTTCCTTTTATTTTTTTTAAGGTTTAGTTGAATGTATTTTGTTGAATTCCATTTATAAAAAGTGACCCAACTTTTCTGGAAATAGGGTTTGTATGTACTTTTTTATTTTAAGAAATATACTTTCTTCCTGGCAGCCTACTCATCTGAAGCCAACTTTTCTTTGTGAGCTGTGCTTCTCATTTTGTCTCTTCCTCTTTTTCTTCTGCTGCTGACATTATACCTGTCTCTGATGTAGACTGGCAGTATGAGGGTAAGGAGTATTTCTTTCTCTCAATAGATTTCTTTTTCCTGCTTTTTTTTTCACCTTCTAGTCCAGAGTCCTGGACCTGTCTGTTTTTCTCACTATTTAAGTTGCTCACCAGTGAGTCATAGATATTTGATACATTAGTTTATTCATTTATAAGTTTCTTACGAAGTCATTTAATTTGTGTGTATATATATATATATATATATATATATATATATATATATATATATATATATATATATATATATATATACACATACATTTTTAACTGATGTACATAGAGTTGGATATCCATAATGATGATACATTTGTGATATGAGTAAAAATCATAGTAAACATAGAAAAAAAACACTCAAAGTCAATAACAAATGTGCAAATTGTGCCCGAGTATGATGTGTAACCTAAGAATGTCTCTAAATGTTTAATGTGTCAAAGGAATTAGCAGCCTAATGCCTACCACACTTTTAATCAGTGATGTACAATGGGTGTACATTCAGTAATTGGTTGCTTCTGCTTTAATGCTATGTTTTGCTGATTTTCTAAGTGCCAATAAGCATATTTCTGCAACAATCATTGTGGGTTTTTAATGTTTTATAAAATAAAATAATAGAAGCTATAATTTAAAATGTACTGAGGAATTTTTCTCTAGGGTATGTGTTAAATTACCTTTATAAAAAAATTTAAATAACATTATAACATTGAATTTTTTAGATGCAACGTTTGCATAATATATCTGAGAAAATTTGATATAGAAAACACATATGCATTGGGAATTGAACACAAGCAAACTTTTAGGTTTGATTGTTTAAGACAGCAATATTGCATGACTTGTCCTCATTTATTTGTTGTTAATTTTAAACAGTGCCAATATACATTATTTTTCCTTTTTCTCTTCTTAACTTCTTATAAACTACAGGCTACAATTAGTAAAAGTAATAAAAATACCTTATGAAATAGAATTTCCATATTCTGACAAAAAATACAGCGTTTTATAGTAAATGCAATTTTGCTTGAACATTTAAATTTTCTTTAAACATTTTTTAAAAACTTTTGTTCTATTTTTGTTTATGCAGAATGTAAGCTGTTTCGATCAGGCCCCCCTGCTACCATTGTCACCATTGATGAAGAGAGCCCAAATGGTATGTAGCGTTTGCTTGATTTGCTTCATTATGTGCATATGCGCACTCGTTGATTTTATTTTTCTAAACAATGCACAGTTGGCATGCAGTATTCGTAAATCTGAACGTCTTTTCTAAATATGCTTGGTTATTATGTTTCCACAATGAAAATCTGTAATTATTCAATGTAACTAAGCTGTTTGACAATTTTAAGCATCAGTGGCACACACTAAATATCATAGCTTTAGTTTTAGGTTGTTTGATAAGCTTGAAAAGATAAAGTTACCTTAAAGCATTAAGTTGTACATGGGATTAGTGTCTGGTTTTTGTTTCCTCATTAATCTGGTAACATTAGCTAATACATGCTTTTGAATGTACAAATTTTTAAAAAGCTACTAGTATATCTGTCTATAAACCCTCATGTCAAAATACTTTACAAGACATCAGTTAGATGGAATCATAATCAGAAAGCAAAACTACCTGTTGTGCTTACCACTGCTGTTTTGGGTTAATGTAATGACTGGCTGCACATATGTGTGAATGGATTATATGTGTGCACTAGCTAAGACTGCAGATGGTGTTTTGTTGTTGTGGCAGCACGTTGGGTCCCATTAACACACAAATCATCTCTGTGCTGGCAAGGCTACACTGCACAATACACTGAGAGTACCTGCCAATACTCCTCTGCAGCTCCATCCATTCATTTATTTGACAAAACTCATGGTTTTTACAGTTACAGTGTACTGCATGTACAAGTTTCTACAACATATATGTATGTAGCATAAAATGAATGATGTTTGAGGCAGGAATATTGCTTATTTCAGCAGCTTATTCGAAAGTACTTCTAGAAAAGCAGTGGAATTTTTTGTCTAGATTGAAAGGCAAATGGGATATGCCTGAAATGCACATCCACACACACCCACACCCACCCACACACACACACACACACACACACACACACACATACACACATGCATGTGATATGCAATTTAAAGGACCCCAGAAACCCCCTTCACACTTTGGACCGTCCCAACTGATTACCTTACCTGATGTGCAGTTTATTCAAATCACCTTGGCTCCTGTCTTCATGACTAACCTGGCGCAGTATGAGTACCTGTGACCTCAGGCACAGGTACTGTAGGCTGCACAAAATTCTTGCCATTCGGTATTTACTACTACTACTACTGCTATTCCTCTTCTACTTCTTCCAATCCCTCTTGTTCTCCTACTTTTCTCCTCTTCTTCTTTGGCTTCTACTTTCCTCTCCTTATACCTCTTCTTCTTCCTTTTTTTATTGTATTTTTTTCCCATAAGGTTATTTTCATTCCCCAAAAGTGTGGTTGGTATGGATCACTGCCCTCCACCCACTCTTCACCCTCTCTTTCCTCAGTTTTTAAATTTTATTGACTTAAATAAAGTCATCAAAATATTTTTATTATCATATATGTAAAATATAAAATAACATAGAACTGGAAATAAGTAGGTACTATATATGATGTGAAATTCGCTCTGTTTTATTTTAGTTTACTTCTTTGTGTGTCTTTCAACATTTGGTTAAAATTGTTTGGGTAATTGGATCGAGTGTGTTACAAGCTGTCACGCTGCCCTCCTGGGACTTAGATGCGGCTGCGCAAATATAGCGCAGAGCCGCGGCGCTCTAACGCGCAGAAGGGAGCCAGGCACGCAGGTAGAACATAAACAAGAATATTTATTCCAGGTGCAAAACACCACACAAACAGGTACATAAAGGACAAGGTGACATAAACACACAAAGACGCACACGGAAGACATAAAACCCCGGAACTAAATACCCACCACGTGCATAAAACCACCCAATGAACCCGTGACGCTAATTAACCCAAATTACTAACACGAGACAGCTAATTAACAACACAGGAACATAAACACAGAAACCAAAAACACCCACACACAACGGCCGAGGGACGGGTGTCCTAGGCACCCGTTACACTACCCCCGCCCTTACGGTCGCGTAACGCGGGGACGCGACCAAGACACCCCAAAAAAAAACAGTCCTGGGGGGGTGGGAGGGGTCGTCCGCCCCTCCTAAGTCGGGCTCGATAGGCGCCCTCCGGTGGACGCCCTCTGCGGGGGAGGCGTGTGACACGTCCATGGGTCCTGTGTCGGGGTGGACGCCCTCTGCGGGCGCGGTGTGGAAGACGCCTTCCACGGACGCGGAGCTGCGGACGGCCTCCGGCTGCGAGGTCAGGTGGCCGCCCGTGGCGGATCAGGACTGGGCCACGCCCTCTTGCTGCAGGGTCAGGTGGACGCCCACGGGCGGCGTGGTCCGGAGGACGCCCCCTGGCGGCGTGGCGAGGCGGACGCCCCCTGGCGGCGTGGCGAGGCGGGCGCCCCCTGGCGGCGTGGCGAGGCGGGCGGCCCCTGGCGGCGGGGCGAGGCGGGCGGCCCCTGGCGGCGGGGCGTGCGGCGTGGCGAGGCGGACGCCCCCTGGCGGCGGGGCGAGGCGGGCACCCCGTGGCGGCTTGGCGAGGCGGACGCCCCCTGGCGGCGGGGCGTGCGGCGTGCGGCCCCTGCTGCTCGGGCTGGGCGGCGTGCGGCCCCTGAACCTCGGGCTGGGCGGCGTGCGGCCCCTGCTGCTCGGGCTGGGCGGCGTGCGGCCCCTGCTGCTCGGGCTGGGCGGCGTGCGGCCCCTGGACCTCGGGCTGGGCGGCGTGCGGCCCCTGGACCTCGGGCTGGGCGGCGTGCGGCCCCTGGAACTCGGACTGGGCGGCGTGCGGCCCCCTGGGCCTCGGGATGGGCGGCGTGACGCCCCTGGGCCGCGGGCTGGGCGGCGTGACGCCCCTGGGCCGCGGGCTGGGCGGCGTGACGCCCCTGGGCCGCGGGCTGGGCGGCGTGACGCCCCTGGGCCGCGGGCTGGGCGGCGTGACGCCCCTGGGCCGCGGGATGGGCGGCGTGACGCCCCTGGGCCGCGGGATGGGCGGCGTGACGCCCCTGGGCCGCGGGCTGGGCGGCGTGACGCCCCTGGGCCGCGGGCTGGGCGGCGTGACGCCCCTGGGCCGCGGGATGGGCGGCGTGACGCCCCTGGGCCGCGGGATGGGCGGCGTGACGCCCCTGGGCCGCGGGATGGGCGCGCGCGCTGGCTGGACCTCGGCGGGCACGCAGGCAGGACGGACCTCGGCGGGCACGCACGCTGGGCGGACCTCGGCGGGCACGCAGGCTGCGCGGACCTCGGCGGGCACGCACGCTGGGCGGACCTCGGCGGGCACGCACGCTGGGCGGACCTCGGCGGGCACGCAGGCTGCGCGGACCTCGGCGGGCACGCGCGCTGGCATGACCTCGGCCGGCACCTCCGGCTCTCCATCCTGAACACAAAACATGTAGACCCCCACCGCAACGCCCAAACACAAAGAGACAAACATGTCGGACACGGGGATGACAGACTGGTCAGACGACACATAGGAGGAAGGGGGACACAACACATTCGCGCACTCAGGCGGCGGCTCCGGTAACGCCCCCTCGCAGCGCGACCCAGACGCGGCACGGACCGGCGCGGTCGCGTCACGTGACTGCCCCGCAGTCCACGCTTCGCGCTCCGCGGCTGCGCTGTGCGCCCGCTGCGGCTTCAGCCCACACCGTCGCCGCGCTCTGCGTCTGTGTCTCGCCACCGGGGGTTTAACAAACCGGACTGGACCCTCCGTCCAGAACTCCTCAGTGTTGCGGAGGGTGTGTACCGTGTAGTCGCTCCACTCCGCCATCACGCTGTTTGAGCCGTTCCCCCGGCTCCGGGAGGGCGGGTTCCGCATCACAACGCACTCGCGGAAACGGCGGAGCGCGCCGCGAGTACGAGGCTATACGGCCCCCCCAAAGAAAAATTAAAAAATAGCCTACCTGGGCTCTGGACTCCCAAAACGATTGGCGCGTTTTTTCTGTCACGCTGCCCTCCTGGGACTTAGATGCGGCTGCGCAAATATAGCGCAGAGCCGCGGCGCTCTAACGCGCAGAAGGGAGCCAGGCACGCAGGTAGAACATAAACAAGAATATTTATTCCAGGTGCAAAACACCACACAAACAGGTACATAAAGGACAAGGTGACATAAACACACAAAGACGCGCACGGAAGACATAAAACCCCGGAACTAAATACCCACCACGTGCATAAAACCACCCAATGAACCCGTGACGCTAATTAACCCAAATTACTAACACGAGACAGCTAATTAACAACACAGGAACATAAACACAGAAACCAAAAACACCCACACACAACGGCCGAGGGACGGGTGCCCTAGGCACCCGTTACACAAGCATAAAATCTGTAAAACCATGGGATTATAAGAGCAGTATTTGGTAACATACAGAGAGATGAGGTTTAGCAATGTTTTAGGAATGATTTGTAATTTTTTTTATTGTGAATTTAAATTTTTCTTTTATTTTTAGTCTCTCTCTATCTCTCTGTCCTCTCTCTTTCTCACTTCCTTTCTCATTATATTTGGGTGTGTATGTTTGTGTGTCAGAAGTCAGTTTTATTAAATCATGTTCAACAACACTTTAAGTGTAATAAGTGACACCGGTCAAGTCTCCACATGAGCAATCCAAGGATGACTGGCTGATAGCTGACCCTCACCTCCACTTTAAATCTGTCTGTCATTTTTAGTGCACATCTCACTGCTGTCACACTGTACTTACACACATCCTGCTCCCCTGTATTATACTTCCAGACTTCTTCATACAATTCCACAGCTCCTCTTACAGCATACTTTCTCTTGATTATCAAACATACAGTGCAGCTTCTTCTGGCAATCTCTATTCTTCTCCATCAGCATTCGCAAACAAATCAATGCATCAGAGGGTTATTTGATTAGAATAAGAACATGACACAATTGTTAAATTAAAAAAGCTTAAAGCAATTATATAATGTTAATGTCTCTCTGAAACATGCATGTTAAGAGTTCCAGGCCATTCCTTAGCTTTTTTGTTTGTTCCCGGTTTTCAGTTAATTAACTTATTATTCCTCATTTGGTTGTACTTTAAAATAAGCTGGTCGCTCCACAGTGCGCATTTGAGCGTCTCACTCAGTGCGGTTATGTGCAGCTCTAGATCGTGACGGACACTGCTTTGTGACAGAATGCTGGTCTCCCAAAGGCGTATGTGGAGCCCCTACAGGGTAAGCTTCCCTTTTTGTTTTGCGCCTCTGCTGTGGTTCCGCGACTAGCAACAGCACGTCTTGCCATTTCCGCCGCTAGCGCCGTCTGAGCCATTCCGCTCCGCCTCCTTGTGTTGAGCAGTCTGGATTCTGAGTCTAGCAATCCGCTCCAAGTTTTATTTGAGCACCTTTTGTTTTAATTTGTTTGTTTTAAGTGGAGCTTAGCTCCTAGGCCTTTGGCTTTTGGTTTTGTTTTCTCCCCTCGGTTGGTGTAGTTATGGGGGTTATTTGGGGAGATAAATTTCCCCTTTCCTCTCCTCATCTCCCCATCCGTGCGATGGGGTTCATTCAAAATCCCTGCCTTTTATCCTGAATAGTCGCATGATGTTCGATTGTGTTGCTGGTCTGGAGTTGTTTGACCTGGAGAGGGTGTTGTTTTACCTCTCCCGATTGCTGAGGGCGCCCACAGTAGGCAGAAGGCCTTATTGCCTCTCAGCATGACTGCCTCACCACAGCCAGTAGGTATGAGGCAGCGCTATTGGAGTGGTTTCACCCGAGGTTCTCATCTAATGAAGGGCAGAGCCCAGAGCGCCCCCTGCGCCTAAGTCCGCGCCCAGAGTGCCCCCTGTACCTCATTGCATGCCCACAGCACCCCCTGCGACTCAGTCAGTCCCACAGGCCTCTCCTGCAACTCGGTCGGTCTCCCGGGCTCCACCCACGACTTGGTTTATGAGAGCTCCATTCTGCTATGGTTCGCAGTGGTGCTGGCTGTGCTTTTTTGAGCTCGGGAGGCTGAGGAAGAGACAAAGAGTAAGGGGAAGGCTACCAGCCTTCCCCCAATGTGTTCCTGCCGTAGAGCCAGAGGATGAGCAGCGATCCTCGGTCCCAGTGAGGAGTCCTCCATCCTGGCCAGTTGCCCTCCGCTCCTGGCCCAGTTGCCCTCCGCTCCAGACTAGTTGCCTTCCTCTTTGGATGAGCAGTCCTCCTTTCCAGACCAATTGTCCTCTGTTCCGGACTGGTGGGTTCCTGTTGCCCCGCAAGACCTGGGGCCACCTATCTTCACCTTCCTCTCCTCATTTGCCTTCGTTGTTTTTTTTTTTTTTTTTTTTTGCTTTTCCTATGTCACAAGCAAAAATGTTTTTGTTTGATCCGAGTTTTCTCTTAATTGAATTATTATCCCTCATTTGATTTCCTCATTTGTTAAATTAACTGTTTCACTTTATTGGTTCTCGTGGTGGTCAAGTGGTCTGCCTTGTGTTATTTATTCTTCCACTTTTGTGTTAGTCAGCAGACCAGCATTGTTTATTTTTGCCACCCGTTGACCAGTCCTTTGTTTTTGTATGCGGTTTGCATTAATAAAAGCCTCTATACGCATAACTTGTTGCCTGACTCCACACAGCACGTTCGAGCACCTCACTCAGCGCGGTTAAGTGCAGCTTTATATCGGGACAGGCACCGCTTTGTGACAATGCAACTATAACTCCGGTGTCATTTACTTATATTGCTTCCCATGTTCTGGTGGACGGGAGGAAATATATTTACCCATGTCCTGCACTTAAGCACAATTTTAAGATACTTGTATGATTTTTTTCATTTGATGTTACTTGCACTTTCACTTTACTACATATTAGGGGAGGTTGTACTTGACTAAATGAATTTACCAGCTTTAATTACTAATTCACTTTATGAGATGTTTCTGTAATTTTGTAACAATTAAGTTCTTGTAGCACAAAAAATGTGTTTTAAAAATTGATAACTACAATAAATAGAAGTTTTCCACTTAACAAAGTTTAAAAAGAACTTAAGAACATTTTTGACCCTCTGCATACGTCTCTCAATTCAAAACGTCTGGTTTGTCTGAAGTATGAACCCTTCACAGTAGTTCAAGTGAAAGGATTATTTGTCACATACGTAAGCAAAATATTACATTTCAAACAGTGCAATGTGTGGGTATGAATTACACCTCTTTTTTCACAATACAACCTTTGCCATTAATATTTATAGCAAATGTAATATTTTATTGATTTCTTTTTATTTACACTGCATTTCATAAATCTTTTGTAAGCAGGTTTAAAACTCTCCTTTCTACTTTATGTGCCGATACATATGGAAGGAAATAACCTTATGTATTGATAAATGTTAGTATAGTGGACTACAGCTGATCAACCGATGTCAGACAACAAGTTTCTTAATTCTCTCAGTTCCCTGGAAACACCGGACAAAGAAAATTATTTACCTTTGTTAATAATGGGCTGCGTCTGTAGAGACACACCTGCCTCCGGAGGGTTGGGAAGGTTACAGAGGAAACACGAATCACTTAGTTGCAGCACCACTGACTGCTCTGCCAAAGCCTGTGTTTTTTGTGTTCAGTTTTATGTGTTTTATTTTTCTACTATATTTTTTATTTTTATGTTTTTTATTCAGACTTATTTTTCACTTCAACACTATGACATGCTAGTTCATTGGCAGCCTCTAACATTTTGCAATGGTATTGCCATCTAATGGCATATGCAAGCTCTTTGTCCACCAAACATCTTTATACTAAACTAAAATACTTTGTTTATTCTCTGTGGTCTTGTTCTCTGCATCTGAGAATGTCCAGATATTTTTTTGTAATAAACAGAAAATTTAATAATTTTGGGAATTTAATTACTTATACTACTGTATATATAGGCAAATAAGGGTGTCACATCATAAGTGAATTAATAAGCAAAGTCAATCTAGGGTAACACCAAGGAATATAAAATTATTCATGCTTTTACAATAGTTCCAGAATCTTAAAAAATACTCAATCCACATGTTTTAGCTTTTTATGCAGTTTTTTTTGCCATTTATAAAAATCCAAAATTATTTCAAATGTATGTTTTAAATCATTCAGTTGCTGAGAAAACACTGTAATTGACCAAGATCTAGATGAGGTTTGGGAGAGGGTACAAGGGTTGCCATGGCGAAGCCTTAATTCTGTTATAAGTAAAAAAAAAAAAAAATGTTGTTGTTTTAAGGTGTGCTTTGAAACAGTGTTCTGTCAGCCCTTTTTTATCTTACTGCCTGAAAGAGTTGGAAGGGTGATTTATCAGCTCATACTTGATTGTGTTTGTAATGCCATATTTTTAAACAAGTACTCCAAAGCATGCAAGGGAAAAATATTCTTGTCTGTCCCAAACCCATCACATCTGGCACTTTTCAACGAGCTCTGTGTTGTTGTCATTTGGTCATAAAACACAAACACATTAAGTAGCAAGTCTAGCAAATTGCATGTGCTTTAGATAGTTGTTTTAAATAGCAGTCTTACAAACACATACTGCTTATGTATGCAGTACCAAATTGTACTTAATATTTTGATTGTGAACCTTAATGACATGCAGTTTTATGTCTATTTTGCTTTTGGATTATTTATATCAATATATTATATCATACTTTCCTAATCGATTTTGGTAAATTATCAATTATTCAAAAATATAAAGAGCCACTCATCCAAATTAAAGATATAGCGGTGCTGTAGCTCATAAGGTGAAAGAAAAGGAAACCGTCTGGACAGTTCACCAGTCCATCACAGGGCACACACAAACAAACATATGTTCAGGTTTCCACACCTAAATGAAATTTATTGACTTTAATTCAACCTGATCTATGTCTTTGAAGTGTGTGAAAATACTGCTCTTGGCAAACATCGGAAAAACATTCACACACAACACAGAAAGGACCCTTTCTGCATCCCAGAAATCGGAAGCTAGGACCTTTTTGCTTAATGGTGCTTAAAACAACACTGCCACAAACTTTAAATTATTTATTTATAGAAATGTACTTTTTGCTGTTTTGGTATTTTTAGGATTTCACACATATTTTGGATGGAGCGTCCCATTATAATTCTTTGCTGTATTATGGCTTATTATCTGCTTCTTGATGACTTTGGTTTGTTGTTGAATTTACAACATGCATTATTATCTGCTGAATCTAGATACCTGTTTACAATCTATATATTTATTTATTTATTTTTTATTGTGCTACTTGCTAATGCCTTGGATTCATGTAAATTTACTTTGTAAGTATGTTTATTGTAAAAAAGCAATATTTAAATGAAAATGAAATTCAACTGATATCAAATAATTAAAAAAAAAACAAACATAATGCTAATTTTATTTAATACAAGATACAGTTTGATTAATATTGCAAATTAAAGATTAAAGATGTTATATATACTATATGTATATTAATATAATATTGAACAGCCCATTTTTTTATATTTCTAAAAATAGCCCATTTATCAAACCTTTGCAGATGCAGATGCATAGATATAATCTGCATGTCCTAAAAATAAGTTTTCTTCTCATTAGCATCTTTGATTTTAGGATAAATTTGTCAAGGCTGTTTGGCTTTCATAAGTTGACAGTTATCTGAAATCTGCTACATCTGGTGATCCTCTTTGATGGACAGTAAAGTATTTAGTAAGCTGCTTACACCTATTTAATACATATGTACATCAACACTGGCCACAGAGACCTAGTTTCATTAAAGCACCATTCATTCATTCATTATCTCCCGCTTTATCCTCTATTAGGGTCGCGGTGGTGTTCCCCATGCCCATCCAGGGAAGAACGTCTCGGGCGCTGGGCAGATAGACCCAGGACAGGTCGCCAATCCATCGCTGGGCACACACTCACTCACACAGACACACTCTATATGGGGCAATTTTTGAGAATTCAATTAACTTGATCCATGTTTTTGGACTGTGGGAGGAAACCGGAGAACCCGGAGGAAACCCACACAGACACGGGGAGAACATGGAAACTCCACCCAGATGGGGATTCGAACCGGGAATCCCTAGCGCTGAGAGGCGAACATGCTAACCACTAAGCCACCGTGCCATTAAAGCACCAGTGATCCTATTTATATTAACAAAGCTTTTTAAGAAGCTGCTTGTTCCATAATGCATATGCACCAAACATGGTGCGATACATTGAGAACAATTACCATTAATAGATTTATTTGAATGTAACTTTTTTAAAAGGAAAAAGATATATTGATTCATGAGCTCAGGAGGCAAAAACTTGTGGATGGCATGGAGTGGCAAAAGGTCTCTACATCTCTGCTGGTTGACTTTGGATTTTAATGCTCCATTAAAATGCTAATGCCATAATGCATGCTTCCAAACTCTCCTAGGATTGTCTGATGTTTTTTTTAAGCAAATTTGAATGTTTTAATGTTAGCCCTGTAATATTACTGGGGATTTAAAAAAAGGTCTTTAAAACCATGTGTCAAAGTATCATATGCATTAGGATATGCATTAGGTCCACAAATAACACATATTTTACTGTCTGAATTCGGTGCCAAATAATGCAACTATGCCCGAATCCACCTATAAATTTAGTGCCTTTTGCAATGGAATCTCAGTTAGCTTGCTTGCTCGCTACCCACACAGTCCTTTTCATTTAGTTAAAAAAAAAAAAATCCTTTTTTTTTACTACATAACTATCAACTTTCATAAAAACTTCAAAACATCAAGGTGCTTTTTTATAGACATGATACAAAACCCCGATATGCCCTGGTGCCAAACCAGCTTTTGCACACCACACTAAATCCTGTACCTTACTACACCTGGGGGGTTGACATCCATTTGCCACTCTATTTCACTCACTGACAGAATATCTTCTGGCAGTTCCAATGTGTATTCCCTTTCCTTATTTGAGTACACCCTATTAAAATATGCCTTTAGGTCCTTCTTTTCAATCTTTAGTCTTCAAGACTCCCTTTAAACAGAATCTTGACAAACTTAAAGAGTTTTCTTTTAAATGATTCCTATTACTTTTCTTTTTCCTCCTCTACCTTATAATCTCTGCTATTCTCAGTTTTTCCAACATGTTTATTTTTTTGTTCTATATGCAATATTTTGATACCCTTTCTCAGGATTCTAATCTCCTGAATGAGTCTCCAACTACCTTAAATTAATTATACCATGTTGCATTTTTCCTGACATACTAAATTTTATCATTCTGTACTTAAAAACAACTTTACTTAGCCTGCTCAACATGCTGTTAGCTGTTTTTTTCAAACCAGTCACTATACCCGTCATCATGCTTTTCCTAACACTTCTCTTGTCTCCTACTCAGTTCCTTTGTCTTCCCCTAATTGTTTCCCACTAGCCCTCTGACTGATGATGATCTCTTTTCTCTCTTCAATATTTTTGAGTTTTAAAATTATGTTCCTTATTTTTGTCTTCCTGAAAACTTTCTGGAATTTGCCTCAGTAGTAACAAAGGTATCGGTATCTTGCTGACTGATATGTGTAACCTGCCACCGGACATATGACTGACTCACACAACCCTGTAAGAAGTAGTGTTTAATTTGGGGTCCCTGCAAAGCAATTTTTAAAGCAATTTTTCTCTTAGTAAATTCTCAAACATTGCATTAATGTCACCTTACTCCACACATATATGCTACTTTTACTATCAGCTTAACTGATTCTATATGTAACTCATTTTTGTCTACACATAACTATTCCAAAGGCCATGTAATTCACCCGTGAATCATCTTCCACCAGAGCTCTTGCAGACTCCTGGGATACCATATGTATTTTTCATAGTAGTTATTCGTGGTTGAACACATGCAGGGAAACTTGAATGCTGTTGCTGAGTTACTAGCCCACAATAGCCAGATTAGAGTCTAAACTGTCCAAACTCTCCAAACTGTCACTGGGTCTTTCCCCTCTTGTCAACTGCCTTTTTTCAGCGGGCATTACTTTAACTATATTAATATATTATAGAACATGATATCATATGTAGTATAAACCCTGCATCTATTTACTAAAATTGTAGTGCCATTTCTATTATCTTCAATTCAATTCTACCATCGCTAATCACATGGATCATCAGGTGGGCCCTGTAACATAGTTCACAATTTTCAAAACAAATATTTAAAAATTAATAACATATGCTGAAGTCTTCAATGGACTGAGGTCACAAAGCAGCTTCGACTCATATCAATCTAATCTAATCTAATCTAATCTAATCTAATCTAATCTAATATAATATAATATAATCAAAAGAGTCAAGTAAATCACATTAAAATTTAGAACAATAAAATGTTAAATGTGATGAAAATAAAATACCATTTAGTTTTAAAATCTCCATTAAACAAGCTGTTAAATAAATATTAAAACTTCATTGTTTACTTTTTGTCAATTCATAATTATATATTTTATGAAAAAAATATTTTACTGTAGTTCAAAGGAATCCCAAACAATAGATTTGGATTTACTGCACTGCCTACACCTTTTACACATAAAAAAAATATTTTGTTGTATTAACTCCTGAACTGATCATAATCCAGGTGCCTGCAGGCACTGGATCAAACTGCTAAAATGTAAATACACAGTTTCAAGTGAAAGGTCAGTAGCACTGCTATTTTATGTTGTATAGTTAACTTCTACATGTAAATTTTTGTATTTCTGAATGTCAAGAATTTGCTTTATATTTAATTTGAAACGTTGGATTTAATGTTTTGTAGTTGTAGTATGTGTATGTTTGCATGCATTCCTATTTGTATTTATTAATAATAACATTGTAGTTGCAGAGTTGTAGTTAAAACATGTTGTGTTATTTTTATATACCCTAACCTGTGAAAGTAAAAGTGAAATATGTGCAACATGTTTTTTAAACAGGGTATTATCTAAAACTTTCCATTTTGGAGCAAACATACAGTACACATGTGACTGTAATGTTTTATAATTTACATCGCATCGAGTTTCATTGTCATTTATTTTACGAAACATGTAAAATCTTTTCCACAGGCACTTGCTTTAAAAATAACTAAATAAAATAAAATAAAAAAATAGAAAAATAATAAAAAACTAGAAGCCGATTGGATAATGACTTTACAGATTTAATCATATTACAGACTGGCTGGTATTTCCAGAGCTATTGACTTGTGTTTTTCCCTCATTTGTAAGACGTTTTGGAAAAAAGCATCTGCAAAATGTCTAAATGTGCTTTAGTTTATGCATTAGTTTAATTATGCATTAATGTTTTTTTGGATTGAATTGAATATGTATATGGACGGAATGATGGCTTAGTGGTTAGCACGTTCAGCTCCCAGTGCAGTTGATTCCAGGTTCAAATCTCAATCTGGGTGGAGTTTCCATGTTCTTTGTGGGTTTCCTCCGTGTTCTTCGCTTTCTGCCCACAGTCCAAAAACATGGATTCGTGAATTCATTTGTGTGAGTGAGTGTGCCCAGCAATAAATTCCTGAGTGTATCTGCCCAGTGCCCAAAACATTCTTCCCTGGATGGGCATGGGGAATCCTTCTGCAACTCTACACTATTGCAGCCCGACTTGTACTCAACCAGCCCGAGCGAACTCATGTTACTCCACTACTCATTTCTCTCCATTGGCTCCCTGTAGCTGCTCGCATTCAGTACAAGTCACTGACTCTGGCCTACAGAACCATTTCTGGATCTTCCCCCTCTTATATTAACTCTATCACTTCAAAATACACTCTGACTCGTTCACTTCGCTCCAGTGATGATTGCCGCCTGGTGATTCCACCTCCCTGAGGAGCTAATTCTCACTCCGTGGCGTTCAACACTGCAAAATGGTGGAACGATCTTCCTAACTCTGTCCATAAGGGAGAATCACTAGGCAGTTTTAAGAAACTACTGAAGACACATCTTTTTTTAACAAATACCTGTTGTAAAAAAATAAAAATAAAAATAAAGGGGGGGGGGGCAGCATCAAATAACAATCAGCTTTGATGATTTTACAGTGTGGTTGGTTTTCTTCATGACTACTGCTTATGGTGTTCTCACGGAAAATGAATGAATGAAATTGTTGCTGGTGGTTAGTATTACAATACTTAAAATAAAGACTTCTGCGGTTCTAATGCAACATGTAACTTATCTTCATGTTTTTATTTCCTTGGTGTATAATCAACTAGATTTGAAAAAGCAAATGAGTTTTAGCATCTGGACGGATTATAAATTTTCTCAAGAGAATATACAGTATACAAAAGAGTAACCACTAGCAACATCATATTTAATAAAAAAAATTACACTTAAAACATGAGAGATATGAGTGTTTTTAACCAACAAAGACATTTACATCTTGAAAAGAATGCCTTTGAAAACATAATAAATACATTCTTTCAAATAATATCATGGTATAGGCACTGTTTCATATTTGATTTGCTTATAATAATCTAATGACATGTTTGAAATACTCATTTTAAGTTAGTGCTTGCATACCAGATTTGAATGATATTCTTTGCTGATAATGGCAAAGACATTACATTCTCATCCCCATATTGATGAATAAATGAGAATTCATGAGAAATGGCTGTGTGTTTCTCTATCTTATGTGTGCGTGTATCTGCATCTATGTGTGTGTAAATGGGTGAGGACGTAACCATAGTGACCGCGGCTGAATAAGACCCACCCTAATTTCAAAATGGCAAGAGCATGCTGAGATTCACATCTAAATATTGCAGTATAGGAAAATAGGGGTATGGGAAACTACGTATAGCACATGCCAGCCAGTCAAGTTTAAAGATAAACTAACATTCTAAAATTACAAATTGAGACTGTAGTAAAAAAAGCATAGTCATGTCATTACTCTCTGTCACAAAGTTCAGGTATAAACTGCAGTGAGCATATTAATAAAAATGACAGACAAAAATGTTTTTTACAAATCTATTGATAACTGACTACTTGTTGGTACCACTGAGAATCACTTTTCACCACATGTACTATTTTATACAAAAAATGCCTTTAATGATCCATGATCTAGTCAGTTAAATTTTAAAATATTGTTCACATTAGCAAAACAATATGTGCATCATTTAAAACTATTTATATGCACACAGCTCCACACAATGTATTACCTTCAAAAGCCTGTAAGAAATTTTGTCAGTGAATGTCATTAACAACACGATTAGTCAAAATGATTTGCCATGTTGTGTTATAATATTGCACAAGGCACATTGATTTTTCTGTTCAGCTGATGTGTTGTTTGTTTACTTGCATGTTGCTTTTTTTCATTGTCTACAAAATCTATTTATCATTCTCTACAGAGTCTTTAGACATGGAAATCACGGAATAAAAAGCTGATATACTGTTATACAGTAACTAACTAAGGCCATAGAAACTTACTTTTTTGTATATATGAAGTAAATACTAGAATTTGGGGCAATTGTAATACTATACAACATACAGAGTTGGGATTGGAAGTCTTAGTAGATGTTTTGTTTTTCTCTAAAATTTAGGGTGAAAAGGTGTATTTGTATTTGACAAAAAGCATGATAGTACCCCAGCCATGAAGTTCACTTAAACCAAGTTAGTCAAAGATGAGCCATCAGTCATGTGTTGGAGATCCTTTGAGGTGAATCACTGGAACAATGGGCATACATTTAATACATTTAATAAAATTTGTTATGTTCCAAAATAAAGGTCCTCAATGGAACTGACAATAACCTCTGGGACATGACACAAACCTCTCTCTGGTAAATCTGTAAATAATCTTAAATTTAGATTTTTGAAAAAGAGTCGGGAAATGGCGATGGAGTCATTTTGATGGTAACCAACAATCTTATCTGTGCACAAAATAATTTGATATTTTTAGTATCATGTTTGTTTTATGGCATTAAGAGATTTATACTTAGCACACCTTCACAACTTTTGCATTTTTATACTCACATTTTTCTGTCCAACAATGTTTATTTATTAAACACGCAAATGAACTATAACTAATTTAGAGACTAGTCATTTAGTGACATCATTCTAGCAAATTTTAGGGCTGCCAATAGCTAGTTTCCTTACTGAGCAGTTGGCAACAGCGTAACCAGCATCAATATTGTTAAAATAGTGGGTAATTGCACTGACCTGCATCTTTTGCATTTTTTTTTTAATTAGACAGTTGGATTTTACAACTGTCGCTTGTTGTACAAACAATTAATTCATTCTCCAGTTATTTTTCTTGTTTCTGAGAACCGTCATGAGAAATTGATGTTTTAGAATTTTATCAGATATTCAAGGTTAAGACAATGGAATATATCATTAGTGTAAGAGCAGTGTTCTATATAGCCATTTTATTGATAAACACAGATGTTGTTTGATGTCTAAAATTATTGTCTAAAAATGTAGCTCATCAAAGCTGTTTTAATGTTGTTGGTTTCAATAGTAGTAGGTATAGATTACTTTGTCAAGCTCCATTAATATTCTTTGTTGTATTTTTTTTTTTTTTTTGCATTTCATGTATTACTATTTTAATTAATGCAGGAAACCAACTTTCATAGGAAGGGTGGATAGATGAACAAGCCCTTGATTTAGGATACAAATATTAAATTCAATGTTCAGTATTCATTTATTCAGACCTTTTACCAGGTATTCAAATCTGTTGTCAGGTTTTTGTGAACAAAAAGTCACTCAGTCCTTCATGTGAAAGCAGTTATGTCTTACTTGTTTCTCTAACATCTAAGCATACTATGCGGCATTGAACAATGTTTCAAATCTGAAGGCCAATTGGCAAACTGTGGTGAAGACTAAGCTAAAAGAAAGAGCAAGAAATAACAATAGACATCCATGTACACTGATGTAGAGCCTAATTCTTTCTCTCTCTCTCTCTCTCCCTCCCCCCAACATGTCTCTTTTCCATTCTTTAAGGTTAAGCAGTTTATTGACAATATTTGTGCAATGTTACAATCAATAATGAACCATATATTAAAAACATACAGTAAACAATATAAGCAAAGAAAATACACTACATAGATGGTTGGCATGGTGGCTTAGTGGTTAGCATGTGCGCCTCTCAGCACTGGGGATCCAGGTTTAAATCCCAATCTGGGTGGAGTTTCCATGTTCTGTGTATAGTGTGTTTGTCTGTGTGTGAGTGTGAGCCAAGTGATAGATTGGCGCCCTGTCCAAGGTGTATCTGCCCAGGACCTTCCCGTGACCCGAGTACAGGATTATGGAGACGATAATGGATGGATGGATACATGTGGATTGTACACAGATAAAATATGTTATTCAAATGAACAATAATAAAGTATCTGGCAACTAAAGCAAACATAATAAAGAAGAACAAGTTCACTGCACTAGATCCAAATAATTGTTTTTACAAACCCAAAAATAGTACAGAAATCAAACATTGGTAACCTTAAAAAGTCAAATAACAGTAATTAGAATACAAACTGAGTTTAATACAAGAACAAATTCAAAAGAATACATCTAGTGTAAGTGTGTTTGGAGTGGCATCTCTGTTTAATCTATTCTATATGAATGGGCAGAATATCTCGCTTTCTCACCTTTTCTCCCTCTTGCTCTTTCTTTTAAGCAATGTTTTATTTTTTTTATTTTGCTAAAATAGACATTTTCGCTGACATTTTAAAGCATCAAGGTGTGATTTCAGTGTAATATTTTGCTAGATAGCATAGTAAGTATAAACATTACCTGGCTGTTAAATAAATTATATATTATTTATTTATTTATTTTATTTTTTATTTATACTTAAATATACAGCATGCTCAGATTTAAAGATGTCTGTAGACTGGATTTTTCCACTTTTAGACTTTTATAACTAAAATAAAGTTAATTTCAGGCTGGAGACAATGAGCAGTATTGAGCATGACTATTCAGTCTGCTGCTGCTGATGATTGTTGCTATCTTACACCTAGCCAACATTTTTTTGCACCTGCACCATTTAAATAGCAATGGTGCTTGCAAAAACCAAAAAAAAAAAAAAAAAAAAAAAAAAAAAAAAAAAAAAAAATATATATATATATATATATATATATATATATATATATATATATATATATATACTGTATATATATACAGGAGTGCACAAACCCACAGCACATGCCAATTGGTAAATAAAATATCATTATTTTACATCACAAAATTTCCCCATTGCCTACTGCACCGTTGAAATAGCAATCCAGTAAAGTCAGACCTGCACCTGGCTCCTAAAGAGAATGGCAACTGACATACTGATTGGTATATTGCATGTTATGCTCAAAACACACAAATGAATAGTTAAAATAATTAGTAAATACCTTTCTTCTGTCC
Source organism: Corydoras sp. C115 (assembly GCA_019802505.1). Taxonomy (NCBI): domain Eukaryota; kingdom Metazoa; phylum Chordata; class Actinopteri; order Siluriformes; family Callichthyidae; genus Corydoras; species Corydoras sp. C115. The sequence goes on from JAFMOC010000007.1 coordinate 12,907,132, forward strand.
TTCTGATAGCACAGACACATGTCGACCTGGGAAGTGCGCGATTGACGACGTGCTAAAGATTGCTGAAATATGGCCCTGAGTTTCATCCTTCTTTAATCTCTGTACAGACATACAAATACATTTTCTTGCATTGTTATGTTTTAAGATTAGTCTGGAATTAATCTCAAACTAAAATTCATAAATTAAATTACATTACAGTAAATTACAGTATTTAAGCTAAGCATGGATCTCGCAAAAATTATTTTTAGAATTACTTGTGAAAGTTGTATTACTAAAATGACTAAAATATTATTTTTTTTTTCTATCAAATCACCTATTTACTGTCCCACCCCTCTACTCTAAAATATTTATTCATTGTCTTGTTATTGATACAATGTTCTGAAAGTGACACTTAAAACCACAGAAACATCAGTACAAGTGTTAGCGTCGTCCGTTCTTCCCCGGAGGAGGGCGGCCAACGCGGAGTTGCTGCGTTCAGCCGCTCGCGCCTAGTGAGCGCTCCCGGGATACCGACCACGCGGGGAAAAATGCGTGCGTCGGTCCACGGAAAACGCTCCCGCGGAATACGACCTGCACGAGGAAGGTGTGTAGCGCCGTACCGTGGTTGCACGCGGAAGGAGAGAAAGAGACACCGGGATAAAAGCCAAAAGGTAGAATTTAATAAAAATTGGTGTAGGGACACCAACAAAAAGGGGGAACAAACAAACAACGTAACATAGGGTATTTAAACCACAAAACAAAGACGTGCGTAGAAGATATGGAAAACTCAGAATAAATACAAAAGGAACTAAACACGTGAACAAAACAAACCAATCACCCAACTGAAACAATTAAGGAGGAAACGAGGGACAAGTGCCACAGGCACCTGTGACAACAAGTAAGGTTTAATAATAATTATCATATCTGTTATTTATGAAAAAAGACAAAATAAAACATACATATGTTTTAAAGAATTGTATTTTTATTTATTCTTAACATTAACTATAGTATTTTTAACAGTTGTTGGACTCTCAGTCCTTTATGTTTGAGAAATGTACTTGTTGCACACTGCACAGGGCTCTATGCTGTGGTTTATGTGGCAGTGTGCCTGCACCTGACACTGCATTATCTTTCCAGGAGCAGATGGGGATGTTGCTTTATTACCATTGCCTTTCCTGTAGAAAATGTAGTTTCACTACAAGGGCATTTTAAGTATTCCTAAATAAAAAATTGCTTTGCACATATAGTTTATTACAAAGTCAGCAGCAATTCAAAAGGTAATACTGAATTTATTAGGATTTGGAAACAGCTGCTTGTCAACAGTAATATGTTATTATGACTTCTAACATAGATTACAGTTATGTACAAAATGTGGCCAGATGTTCTTTGCATGTTCTTATCTTGTTCTGGGTATGTTTTGTTCTAAAAATACAAAATTTAGTTTTTTATAATAACTGATGAACAGATCTAGAATGATTCATTTATATTCCTATTTGTTTTATACATTTGTTCATATACAGATGTATATACAGTATGCAAATTCGTCTGGCCTTGGTGCACACACATGCCATCACAGATGAAGGGTTCTGCTGTTTGTTGGTAACAGTCTGGTATTTTTATCTTCAACATGAGGAATCTGACATTTGCTTTTCCCAAAACCAAACTAAAACTTATCAAACTACAGAGTGAGTTTCAACTGCTTTTCAGTCTAACTTAGAAAATCACTGGCATTTCTGGATAATTGGATATTGTTTTATTTATTGCATGATACAGATTTTGGATGCATTTCTTGGGGCTGGATTGTGTTAAGTGACAATTTCCCAAAGTGCTTCTAAACTCATGAGCCTATCTTCATCACTTTAGCATCACTGTGATAAAATAATGTAATTATTTTTTGAAAAACAAAGTCCTAAAATGATCACACACAATAAATAATGTCAAGAATAAATGAACAAATCTATACAACCTTTTGTACACATTTTACTTAAAAATCCCCTGACTTTCTGATTTTTTTCAAATTTTATGAAGTGTAAATGGTGAAAGATCCAATTTTAAAGATCTTTGCAATCTTTTTTTTTATTTATAGTTTTATTTGAACTGACATTTTTGCAACATTTCATTATAATTTATTATTGTTATTATATTACTATATTCCAAATTGGATCTAATAAATTGGATGCAAGAAGCATAAAACATGGTCTACATGCCTGCCCTGAATGGGACCTTCCTCTGTGCTTGATTAGGTTCTCACGTCACCTTAAAACCCTAATTATGGTACATGGCTTTGAAAATAGAATTAATGAATGAATATAATGTCAGCTGACAGTCTTTATATAATGTGTTGCATGAATAATTATTCTTGTTTTTTGTGAAATGGAAACAATAATAATAATAATTATTAATAATAATAATAATTATTATTATTAATATTATTATTATTATTATTATTATTATTATTATTATTATGGGGCAGCACGGTGGCTTAGTGGTTAGCACATTCGCCTCCCACAGTCCAAAAACATGGATCAACATGGATCTCAATTGTATTCAATTACCCCATATGAAGAGTGTGTTTGTGTGTGTGTCTGTGTGAGTGAGTGTGTGCCCAGTGATAGATTGGCGCCCTGTCCTGGGTGTATCTGCCCAGCGGCCGAAACGTTCTCCCCTGGATGGGCATGGGGACCCCCCCCCCCGCGACCCTAATAGAGGATAAAGCAGAAGATTATTGGATTATTATTATGTTCTAACCAACTTGGACTGGTGGGTTTCAGTTCAATCTAGAATTTTAAAAAAGCACTGCATTTACGTGAAGGTGCGACATAAATCTCTTGTGTTTATTTAAGCAGTACTGTGTTTTTATTGAAATGCTGTCCTGAGTAGGACATCTTGCATCACTATTTCAAATTCAAAAATCATCTTAATAGGTAACCATCTAGAATTTATAACTCTAAGGACTTACATGCAGTGGCATCAGTAAGCCTAGGGAAATAAAAAATGTTATCTGTTCATCTGTCTGTCTGTCTGACTGTCTATATATCTGTCTGTCTAATTTTTACAGAAATGTTTATAATGAAAACATATCCAAGACATGTAATTTGACACATGAATTAACACTAGTAAAAATAATTTATTATTGATCAAAAATGAATATACATTTTGGATCCTTGGCTTACTATTAATAAACCAGATCTATAAGTCACTGTTTGTCAAGAATACATTTGGTATGAGTTATTTGGTATTAGACAAATTGAGCACACCCACTGTTTTATCATGAGTTTGGATTTTTTTATTACAGTTGTACTCTGACAGATTACAAAAAATAGTTACAGTTTTATGGATTGTACTTAATTTGTTTACATTGATGTATTGCCGCTATAGCCAGGCCTCACACTCTCATACACATGTAGGCATAAATACCTGCCAAATGGTGGTGGTATGAATGAACAAGACACAGAAATGCTGTTTGAATCATACTGACCAGTGCACCATCACACACACATGATCACATCACCATCAACTCAGTCTCACCGCAGTGCAAAAAATCATTCACCGTTTAAATAATATCTGTTGTGTTGTGATCCTCTGGGGATCCTGACCATTTAAGAGAGATAAATAATAAAGTATGCAGAGTACTTAGGTTAGTAAAACTGATAAAATAAGTGTAATACATACTGCATACAGTATAGACTTTAAAGTCGATAACTCTTACCCAACTCTTATAATTTTTCCCAGCCTTGTTTTTCTTCTCCTCACACTTTCCCCCCCTAGTCATTTCTATTACTTCGTTAATTAAATTGTAGAGAGAGAGAGAGAGAGAGTAATGTAATTCTAATTTTGATGGAAGCAGTCCACTCTGCAGCTGTTGTTCATATCTTAAAGTGCATCTGTCTTTCTATCTCTTGCTCTCTCTCTCACGCTTTTTGTGTGTGTATGTATGTATGTGTGTATATCTGCACACACATACACACACACACACACACACACACACACATATATATATATATATATATATATATATATATATATATATATATATATATATATATATATACACACACACACACACACACACACACACACATATATATATATATATATATGTACAGTATATATATATGGGTACCTTATGCTAGTGTATAAGATGCACAATGTGTCAAAATTTGATTGATTTATGACCCTAATTTGACAGGTGGGCGGGACATCCGGTTTATGGAATGTGGGGTGGGACATCCGGTAGGGTTGTCCCTTGGTGGGGGATGTAACCCCTCCTATTTCACAACCCTCCTCCCAGACCCCATCCATCTCCTACCCCTAATTTTATAACATATAAAAATGTTATAGCGTGTGGTATAAAAGTAAATAAAATCATTTGTTTTAAAGTTTATAAAAGTTTATAAAACCACCTAGAAGGTTTTTAAAAACTATAAGACACTGGTTGGCAATTTAAATCATTTGTTTTAGTTTGTAAACAGTTTTAAATGTTTGTTATAAAACAGAGCGTGTACTTCTGTGTATTCTTAAACAATGGTTTTAGTAAAACTTGTTGTATTTTTAAAAATGTTAGAAGACAAAGCACAGGGTTACAGCATTAGGTTTTAGTACAACATGGTGTATTTTTTAAAAAAAGTGTTAGAAGACAAAGCACAGGGGTGCTGCATTAGGTTTTTAGTAAAAGTTAAGCTTTTAGTAAAACATGGTGTGTGTGTTTTAAGCTTTTGTAAAGGTTTGTAAGTTATATTTAATTGTTGAGATTTAACAAAAGTAGCAGTAAAAAAAATAAAATGATAGTTCAATTTGCACTAAGAGTTTAATTTGCTCTATACTGTTTGTAAGTTTGTAAGCTATATGTTACAAGTTTGTTTTTAGTTAAAACTAAAGAGATTCGTTTTTATATTTTTATTTACACTAAACTGTGATTATAAAAGCGATTTTGTAAAGCTATATGTTACAAGTTGCTTTTAGTTAAAAACCAAAGAGATTCGTTTTTATATTTTTATTTGCACTAAACTGTGATTATAAAAGCGATTTTGTAAAGCTATATGTTACAAGTTGCTTTTAGTTAAAAACCAAAGAGATTCGTTTTTATATTTTTATTTGCACTAAACTGTGATTATAAAAGCGATTTTGTAAAGCTATATGTTACAAGTTGTTTTTAGTTAAAAAACAGTTTTAGTTTAAAAAAAAAAAAGGAGTTTTATTTGCACTAAACAGGATCCATCATTATAAAGCGAATGTAAGTTATATGTTACAAGTTTTAAAAACTAAAGAGCGCAGTGTTTTTAATTTATTTACCACGCTGGGAAAGGAATGTGTTTTTTAAAACTGGCGCCACAGCGTCTCACAGGTGTTCTTAAGATAAAGTGTATTTAACACTTTATGGTGGGGTTATAAACCATCGATCCTTATCATGTGCGAATTATTTAGGAATACAGAGAGTTGTAAAACACCTGTTTGTCGTAAATACCACGCTGTAAGCAGGACGCACACACACACACACACACACACACACACACACACACATACACACGCGCAAACCACCGCTCCTTTCAGCGTTTCTCTGTAAAACACGTATACCTCTAGTCATCGTTGTTTTTTTGAAAAAGACGAAATGGCTGATGAACACAGAGAAGCCTCTTTGACTGTAACGCCTTTGAGCGAGCTGTTTGAAGAACAGGATCCGCAGTACGCGCCACGAAGGAAAAGATGTGTTGTTTTGACAACTTGGTGTGTTTTAAGCGTTTGTTAACCTTTTTGTAAAGGTTTGTAAGTTATATTTCATTGTTGAGATTTAACAAAACTCGCAGCAAAGATGCATGTAGTTAAAACAGTTATTAAATTATACGTTTACCAAAAGTCATTTACCAAAAACTGTGTTTTAAATATGCGACGTGTTTTTAAAGTGATTTTTGTTTTATTCACCCCTGAACAAGAGCCGACATTATATAACTCTTACCGTATAACAGGTATGCAAGTTGTTATAAAACAAAGCGTTGGCATTTGTGTTTCTTAAATAAACCTTTAGTTAAAACTTATCCTATATTTAAAAACGTATCCTATATTTAATTTGTAAAAATGTGGATTTGTAAAAAGTTTGTGTTTTTTAAATAAATCTTTTGTTGAGATTTAACAAAACTCGCAGCATATTGAAAGATAAATTTAGTTAAAGCAAATATTAAATTGTGCGTTTACCAAAAAGTCGTTTACCAAAAACATTTCACGAGAGCCGTGTTTTTAAACAAGTGGGCTTTGTTTTAAAGTGATTTGTTTTATTTGTCCTAAACACGAGCAGTCATTATAAACCAACTAAAGCTGGTTGTTTATATTTTAAAACCTATTCTAAAGAGATGTGTTCCATGGAGTGCATTCTTACTAGCAAACGGTTGATAGGTGTTTTTAGGGTGTTTTTAGGGTTTAGAAACATCAGGGGCTTTAGCCAAGATCCCTTATTCCCCTCTGTCCTCTTTAAAAAGTGCTCTTTCATGAATGTGTTTACACATATTCAAACTGTTGTTACATTAATATTGCTTGATCATTCATTAGTTATATTGGATAAAATTAAATTACATATGAAATATGTCTGTCAGCAGTGGATAGCACATTCAGATCTAATAAATGACGTTTTTTGACTAAAATTGTTTGGAATAAACGAACCTGAGCTTCGGCAGAAAAGCATTAATCCGTTTTAGGAGTCAGTCGCAGATGAGAGTTGAGGTTTTGCTTTGAAATACCGCAACTTGCTACAGTTTGCGCCATCAGAAAACATTCTGACGGTTTCTGAAAGCTGAGAAGCTGCTCTTTACAGCCAACATACAGTTATTACAGTAACTTTACAGGCGAAAAAAAAAATAAAAATCTGTCTCCCTCTCTCACACACACACACACACACACACACACACACAGAGCTTAGAAGCACAAACGGTGACTCCATCGTTCGGTTCCGCTGCTGGCGGAGAGACTGCAGAGAAAGCAGCTCTCATTTGGTCAGGGGCTAATGGCAAAAAATCCGGAAGCTTTAGACCCCGAAAGCCCAGGTCTAACGATGCGCCCGGCTGATGGAACTTATTTTTGTTTTAAAACTGTTAATTATGTTTTAAAACTGGCGAGTGGTTGGTGCTAAACCCTCCCGTATGTCTGTTTCGCGAGCTGGTCATAAATACCTTGCAGTCATGAATACCTTGCAGTCGTATTGAATGTTTTGTTATCTGATCAGGGAGTCGCAAAGGGGGAAAAAAGTTGTAAAACGGTGGGATGTGAAAAACATTTGGTGTGTAGCGAGAATCGTAAAAAAAAAAAAAAAAAAACATCTCACCCGAAATACCTCCTAATCTTAAAACCTTAATTCTTACTGGTCTGTATTTAAACATGCAAATATTAGCCTGTAGTACTCTCACTACATAGCAAAAAATCTTGGGGTTTTATTCTAACATTGTCCTTTTTGTGTGTGAAGTTGAACTAAAATACTGGACATCACTTTTTTTTGGCAATTTGGCTCATTTGATAATTTAGTTGTAATCTGAGTAAGACAGTTTGATACCCAAAGATTAAGAAGGCCTATTTGAAATAACCTGAGGGAAACAGTGCTGCATTTAGAACCCTAACTATCTAGTTATTTTTAATTACTAATTTAAATAAATAAAGGAACATTGTGTGTAGATGCCTACACGACTTCTTGTTCCACCTGTTTAGCAATGTATCACATATGTAAACAGACTTACAAAGCAAAAACTCAAATTGAAATATAACAAATGTTAACTAAGATCACAGTGAACACAGGGGCAGCAGTGAACTTAAACAAGAATACTATATATCAGGTTAGCTTTGTTAGTATTATCATCTTTAATTATGAAACAATGTGATCTATGAAATTACTGTATTCCATTCGATTAAAAACCCATCATTTCATTTTACAATTTCATACGTGACATTTTTATTTTTGTGACAAAATGAATGCTAAGTAAGATGTTGGGTTTAAGCATTAGTTTATGGAATATGGAACCTGGTAATGGTTTAACTAAAATTATCTGTGCAGTCGCAGCAGATCCCTAAAAGCTTTTGCATTGCTATGTTGAAAAGGCAAAATGGCAATGTGGCCTTATACAAAAACGTTTCACTGAATGATTACACGAAACAAGTTTGGAGCATTATGCTAGCATGTCTACATTCAAAGACTTGGGAGCCAGTTCAGGCAGGTAAAGTATACGCATGAGATGCTTATGGAATACACCCACATAAGATTCACATGTGAAACCACCATCAGCTAAAGAAAATACAACTCGTTACAAAACTACATAAGTCTAATGCCAAAAAAAAAAATGACAAAGCTTCATATTGGTCATCTATGGTAGAGAAACAAGGGAGCTCATTTAAGCTAAGTTTGTTCAAAGCTGTTTCCTTCTGTTACGTGTGTGATAACAATCGGGGTGTTTTGCAGCTTAGGTGATTTTATAACCTAATTAGGTATGTCGGTTTTAAATCAGAGATATGTCACGAGGAATTTTTTATAATGTTTTTAAAAAGGCAAATTTAGGCAGAAATTTTGTTTGCAATATTTCTGTTTCCATGTATTACACTATTTACTGAAGTGGTGTATATATATATATAATACTAAATCATTGCACACAAAACAAACGAAAATACAGCTATAAGTATTGGGGAAAATAAAATGTAAAACACCCTAATCTGTAAATATTTTATTGTCAGAAACCTTTTTTTTTTTCAGAATAGGTGTGACATACCTAGGTGCGTTAATAACAAGTGTTAATGAATGAGAGATCATGTCCTTAGTACTGCTTAACATTAACGGTCATTTGTGCTATAACTAATGTTAAATAATTATTTTTTGGTTACCATTTGGACAGATATAACTATAGATACACATTCGAAAATATAAAAATGAGGAGGCTCGTATACATTTGTATACGTTTCATGGTTTAATAGTACATTTCACATGACTCTTTATAATAATCTGTGCTTTTTAAATATTCCACAAACATTTCTGTATATATGTCTGGATTTCTTCGCTAATTGATCAAATTATTTTAAGTGGTAGTGAATGCTATCGTTGTCACAGTATTTTATTGTCTATGTAAACCAAAAAGAATAAAGCTCAATGTGTTCCAGTTTCATCTTATTATTAATAGTAAAAAGCATAGTAAAACAAAAGTTTCACATTCATCAGGTGCCTTCTTAAAGGATTGTCCTCAACATACCTCAAGTAAATATACAGCTGTCAATACACCAAGTAATTTGTCAAAAAAAAAAAAATTGTGACCATTTTAAAATATAAAAACCCACTTAAAACTCACACTTTAAGGATCAAGCCTTTGTATTGACATACTAGTCCTAATTAGTTTCCCTTGACTTTGCTGGGGCTTGTTTTACAGTTTATACAGATCATATAAAAGTGATCATTAACATATCTACCAAATCTATATTTATGTTGTATCTCAACATACAGGCAAGCAAAGATTAAACTAATTATTTATGCTCATTTAACCCATCAGATAAGATACAAAGTATATAGTAAGAAGTTGTACACATAAATACACGATTATATTTAAACAAGGAAGGGTGTTATGCCACTTATGTTGTATCTGATGTTTTCAAGGGCCAACATCAACCCAACTCCGTAATTTACAAAATTATCTGGAAAGTATTTAAAGTTGTCAATCCGGTGGTGGGTGATGTAGGCCTTTGTCCTCTATCCGTCCAAAGTTAAAGTGTACTTTAGCGGGGGAAACACTGTTTCTACTAAAATAGTCCTGTTTTTTTTTAGTATTCCTCTCTGGTTTCCTCTAAAGAGTTTACAAACCAAAGGCAGCTTTAAACCACGATTACCGAAATTTCCTTAAACTCGATCTGACTACGCATTCTTTTCGACACAACCCATTTGATTGTGTCGATATTGATGTAGATCAGCCTTTGTTTTTTGTTTTTTTTTGTATAATTATGAACAGACTGAACAACGCAGTATACTTACAGTATTATTTATGTCATCTGTTAGTTTGTTACAAATGATAAAACAAAATAGTCAAGATATATTAATATGTATATAAGCATAGTAAAACTTATTAAAATATGTCTAAATGTAAATTTAATTGACATTGGTTGTGTGCCACGACAAATTCTCCTAAGTGTTTAGATGAAATTGTGTGTCGAAAGTACCTTTTTCAGTCCATGCTCTTTTTTTTTGAACCACCTGTTCTGGTCAAAAACAGTTGGACTAGATTTTCTTTAAGTTTCTTCCAGCACCCCCTTCTCACTCACTTTATGTAAATTCCTATACTGGTGGAAATTATTCTGTATCTTTCCATAGAAACACAGTATATTACTAAAGTGTCAAGTTTTAATAATTAATACAGAGGCAAACTGCTGCCCTCACAGAACTGTATATAATTTGGGTTTTTAAGCTTTTGAAGGTCTTGTTCTATTGAGGCAGCAGAGCCTCATATGTACGACGTTAATGCAAAAAACACTTTAGTTTATACTGGTGGAAATAGAATAATGCACCTACAAAATAATACATGCTCTGTGGTGGTACTGTAGTCTATAACTGTAGAAGTCCATATTTATGGTAAATTATGTTCATAAATGTTTTTCAGTAAATATGTAAAATGTTGTGTAAATGTGTATATGATTAAACTATGTATTTTAAAGTTAGTAGCAGATGTTTTAAGGTTGTGGAAAAATTAAAAGCAGAATATTGTAAAGAATATTATAGTCACCGAAGCAACTCTGGTTTCTGCTCAGAACTGAAACGGTAAGCTATACTCTGGGTTGTTGTAAATGAATTTTGATTTAATTTATTGCACAATTCAAAACAGTTATATCATCTTCTATTATCATTTTTTTATCACCTGTCTTTCTTTTCCCAGTGTATTTAATCTTACGTCTGGATTTCCACATTGTAGGGGGTTAATAAACTATCATCAGTCAATCAATCAGTGTTGCTAGGATTGCTAAAATATAGGGTTCAAGACCATGGGTGTGTTTGCATCTACGTCGTCCATATGACGCTCTCTTTGCATCAAGCCTTAATAAGTCACAAGAATCCTTCAAAAGCTTAAAAATCAAAAGTTTATACAGCCTAACAGTGGAGGAAACAACACAATTGTTTGCTACCTTATGCAATAGATTATTAAAACTTGACGCAGGATAATATTATACAAGTGTTTCTATGGAAAGATGACAGCAAGCATGCTATCATTTCTACCTAGGTATCTGTGAAAGTGGCTTACATAAAGTGAGTGAGAAGGGGGTGCTGGAAGAAACTTAAAAAATCTAGTCCAACTGTTTTTGACCAGAACAGGTGGTTCAAAAAAAAAAGAGCATGGACTGAAAAAGGTACTTTCGACACACAATTTCATCTAAACACTTAGGAGAATTTGTCGTGGCACACAACCAATGTCAATTAAATTTACATTTAGACATATTTTAATAAGTTTTACTATGCTTATATACATATTAATATATCTTGACTATTTTGTTTTATCATTTGTAACAAACTAACAGATGACATAAATAATACTGTAAGTATACTGCGTTGTTCAGTCTGTTCATAATTATACAAAAAAAAACAAAAAACAAAGGCTGATCTACATCAATATCGACACAATCAAATGGGTTGTGTCGAAAAGAATGCGTAGTCAGATCGAGTTTAAGGAAATTTCGGTAATCGTGGTTTAAAGCTGCCTTTGGTTTGTAAACTCTTTAGAGGAAACCAGAGAGGAATACTAAAAAAAAACAGGACTATTTTAGTAGAAACAGTGTTTCCCCGCTAAAGTACACTTTAACTTTGGACGGATAGAGGACAAAGGCCTACATCACCCACCACCGGATTGACAACTTTAAATACTTTCCAGATAATTTTGTAAATTACGGAGTTGGGTTGATGTTGGCCCTTGAAAACATCAGATACAACATAAGTGGCATAACACCCTTCCTTGTTTAAATATAATCGTGTATTTATGTGTACAACTTCTTACTATATACTTTGTATCTTATCTGATGGGTTAAATGAGCATAAATAATTAGTTTAATCTTTGCTTGCCTGTATGTTGAGATACAAACATAAATATAGATTTGGTAGATATGTTAATGATCACTTTTATATGATCTGTATAAACTGTAAAACAAGCCCCAGCAAAGTCAAGGGAAACTAATTAGGACTAGTATGTCAATACAAAGGCTTGATCCTTAAAGTGTGAGTTTTAAGTGGGTTTTTATATTTTAAAATGGTCACAATTTTTTTTTTTTTGACAAATTACTTGGTGTATTGACAGCTGTATATTTACTTGAGGTATGTTGAGGACAATCCTTTAAGAAGGCACCTGATGAATGTGAAACTTTTGTTTTACTATGCTTTTTACTATTAATAATAAGATGAAACTGGAACACATTGAGCTTTATTCTTTTTGGTTTACATAGACAATAAAATACTGTGACAACGATAGCATTCACTACCACTTAAAATAATTTGATCAATTAGCGAAGAAATCCAGACATATATACAGAAATGTTTGTGGAATATTTAAAAAGCACAGATTATTATAAAGAGTCATGTGAAATGTACTATTAAACCATGAAACGTATACAAATGTATACGAGCCTCCTCATTTTTTATATTTTCGAATGTGTATCTATAGTTATATCTGTCCAAATGGTAACCAAAAAATAATTATTTAACATTAGTTATAGCACAAATGACCGTTAATGTTAAGCAGTACTAAGGACATGATCTCTCATTCATTAACACTTGTTATTAACGCACCTAGGTATGTCACACCTATTCTGAAAAAAAAAAAGGTTTCTGACAATAAAATATTTACAGATTAGGGTGTTTTACATTTTATTTTCCCCAATACTTATAGCTGTATTTTCGTTTGTTTTGTGTGCAATGATTTAGTATTATATATACCTAACCACTTCAGTAAATAGTGTAATACATGGAAACAGAAATATTGCAAACAAAATTTCTGCCTAAATTTTTTTTTTTTTTTTAAAAAACATTATAAAAAAATTCCTCGTGACATATCTCTGATTTAAAACCGACATACCTAATTAGGTTATAAAATCACCTAAGCTGCAAAACACCCCGATTGTTATCACACACGTAACAGAAGGAAACAGCTTTGAACAAACTTAGCTTAAATGAGCTCCCTTGTTTCTCTACCATAGATGACCAATATGAAGCTTTGTTTTTTTTTTTTTTTTTGGCATTAGACTTATGTAGTTTTGTAACGAGTTGTATTTTCTTTAGCTGATGGTGGTTTCACATGTGAATCTTATGTGGGTGTATTCCATAAGCATCTCATGCGTATACTTTACCTGCCTGAACTGGCTCCCAAGTCTTTGAATGTAGACATGCTAGCATAATGCTCCAAACTTGTTTCGTGTAATCATTCAGTGAAACGTTTTTGTATAAGGCCACATTGCCATTTTGCCTTTTCAACATAGCAATGCAAAAGCTTTTAGGGATCTGCTGCGACTGCACAGATAATTTTAGTTAAACCATTACCAGGTTCCATATTCCATAAACTAATGCTTAAACCCAACATCTTACTTAGCATTCATTTGTCACAAAAATAAAAATGTCACGTATGAAATTGTAAAATGAAATGATGGGTTTTTAATCGAATGGAATACAGTAATTTCATAGATCACATTGTTTCATAATTAAAGATGATAATACTAACAAAGCTAACCTGATATATAGTATTCTTGTTTAAGTTCACTGCTGCCCCTGTGTTCACTGTGATCTTAGTTAACATTTGTTATATTTCAATTTGAGTTTTTGCTTTGTAAGTCTGTTTACATATGTGATACATTGCTAAACAGGTGGAACAAGAAGTCGTGTAGGCATCTACACACAATGTTCCTTTATTTATTTAAATTAGTAATTAAAAATAACTAGATAGTTAGGGTTCTAAATGCAGCACTGTTTCCCTCAGGTTATTTCAAATAGGCCTTCTTAATCTTTGGGTATCAAACTGTCTTACTCAGATTACAACTAAATTATCAAATGAGCCAAATTGCCAAAAAAAAGTGATGTCCAGTATTTTAGTTCAACTTCACACACAAAAAGGACAATGTTAGAATAAAACCCCAAGATTTTTTGCTATGTAGTGAGAGTACTACAGGCTAATATTTGCATGTTTAAATACAGACCAGTAAGAATTAAGGTTTTAAGATTAGGAGGTATTTCGGGTGAGATGTTTTTTTTTTTTTTTACGATTCTCGCTACACACCAAATGTTTTTCACATCCCACCGTTTTACAACTTTTTTCCCCCTTTGCGACTCCCTGATCAGATAACAAAACATTCAATACGACTGCAAGGTATTCATGACTGCAAGGTATTTATGACCAGCTCGCGAAACAGACATACGGGAGGGTTTAGCACCAACCACTCGCCAGTTTTAAAACATAATTAACAGTTTTAAAACAAAAATAAGTTCCATCAGCCGGGCGCATCGTTAGACCTGGGCTTTCGGGGTCTAAAGCTTCCGGATTTTTTGCCATTAGCCCCTGACCAAATGAGAGCTGCTTTCTCTGCAGTCTCTCCGCCAGCAGCGGAACCGAACGATGGAGTCACCGTTTGTGCTTCTAAGCTCTGTGTGTGTGTGTGTGTGTGTGTGTGTGAGAGAGGGAGACAGATTTTTATTTTTTTTTTTCGCCTGTAAAGTTACTGTAATAACTGTATGTTGGCTGTAAAGAGCAGCTTCTCAGCTTTCAGAAACCGTCAGAATGTTTTCTGATGGCGCAAACTGTAGCAAGTTGCGGTATTTCAAAGCAAAACCTCAACTCTCATCTGCGACTGACTCCTAAAACGGATTAATGCTTTTCTGCCGAAGCTCAGGTTCGTTTATTCCAAACAATTTTAGTCAAAAAACGTCATTTATTAGATCTGAATGTGCTATCCACTGCTGACAGACATATTTCATATGTAATTTAATTTTATCCAATATAACTAATGAATGATCAAGCAATATTAATGTAACAACAGTTTGAATATGTGTAAACACATTCATGAAAGAGCACTTTTTAAAGAGGACAGAGGGGAATAAGGGATCTTGGCTAAAGCCCCTGATGTTTCTAAACCCTAAAAACACCCTAAAAACACCTATCAACCGTTTGCTAGTAAGAATGCACTCCATGGAACACATCTCTTTAGAATAGGTTTTAAAATATAAACAACCAGCTTTAGTTGGTTTATAATGACTGCTCGTGTTTAGGACAAATAAAACAAATCACTTTAAAACAAAGCCCACTTGTTTAAAAACACGGCTCTCGTGAAATGTTTTTGGTAAACGACTTTTTGGTAAACGCACAATTTAATATTTGCTTTAACTAAATTTATCTTTCAATATGCTGCGAGTTTTGTTAAATCTCAACAAAAGATTTATTTAAAAAACACAAACTTTTACAAATCCACATTTTTACAAATTAAATATAGGATACGTTTTTAAATATAGGATAAGTTTTAACTAAAGGTTTATTTAAGAAACACAAATGCCAACGCTTTGTTTTATAACAACTTGCATACCTGTTATACGGTAAGAGTTATATAATGTCGCTCTCTTGTTCAGGGGTGAATAAAACAAAAATCACTTTAAAAACACGTCGCATATTTAAAACACAGTTTTTGGTAAATGACTTTTGGTAAACGTATAATTTAATAACTGTTTTAACTACATGCATCTTTGCTGCGAGTTTTGTTAAATCTCAACAATGAAATATAACTTACAAACCTTTACAAAAAGGTTAACAAACGCTTAAAACACACCAAGTTGTCAAAACAACACATCTTTTCCTTCGTGGCGCGTACTGCGGATCCTGTTCTTCAAACAGCTCGCTCAAAGGCGTTACAGTCAAAGAGGCTTCTCTGTGTTCATCAGCCATTTCGTCTTTTTCAAAAAAACAACGATGACTAGAGGTATACGTGTTTTACAGAGAAACGCTGAAAGGAGCGGTGGTTTGCGCGTGTGTATGTGTGTGTGTGTGTGTGTGTGTGTGTGTGCGTCCTGCTTACAGCGTGGTATTTACGACAAACAGGTGTTTTACAACTCTCTGTATTCCTAAATAATTCGCACATGATAAGGATCGATGGTTTATAACCCCACCATAAAGTGTTAAATACACTTTATCTTAAGAACACCTGTGAGACGCTGTGGCGCCAGTTTTAAAAAACACATTCCTTTCCCAGCGTCGTAAATAAATTAAAAACACTGCGCTCTTTAGTTTTTAAAACTTGTAACATATAACTTACATTCGCTTTATAATGATGGATCCTGTTTAGTGCAAATAAAACTCCTTTTTTTTTTTAAACTAAAACTGTTTTTTAACTAAAAGCAACTTGTAACATATAGCTTTACAAAATCGCTTTTATAATCACAGTTTAGTGCAAATAAAAATATAAAAACGAATCTCTTTGGTTTTTAACTAAAAGCAACTTGTAACATATAGCTTTACAAAATCGCTTTTATAATCACAGTTTAGTGCAAATAAAAATATAAAAACGAATCTCTTTGGTTTTTAACTAAAAGCAACTTGTAACATATAGCTTTACAAAATCGCTTTTATAATCACAGTTTAGTGTAAATAAAAATATAAAAACGAATCTCTTTAGTTTTAACTAAAAACAAACTTGTAACATATAGCTTACAAACTTACAAACAGTATAGAGCAAATTAAACTCTTAGTGCAAATTGAACTATCATTTTATTTTTTACTGCTACAAAAGCTTAAAACACACACACCATGTTTTACTAAAAGCTTAACTTTTACTAAAAACCTAATGCAGCACCCCTGTGCTTTGTCTTCTAACACTTTTTTTAAAAAATACACCATGTTGTACTAAAACCTAATGCTGTAACCCTGTGCTTTGTCTTCTAACATTTTTAAAAATACAACAAGTTTTACTAAAACCATTGTTTAAGAATACACAGAAGTACACGCTCTGTTTTATAACAAACATTTAAAACTGTTTACAAACTAAAACAAATGATTTAAATTGCCAACCAGTGTCTTATAGTTTTTAAAAACCTTCTAGGTGGTTTTATAAACTTTTATAAACTTTAAAACAAATGATTTTATTTACTTTTATACCACACGCTATAACATTTTTATATGTTATAAAATTAGGGGTAGGAGATGGATGGGGTCTGGGAGGAGGGTTGTGAAATAGGAGGGGTTACATCCCCCACCAAGGGACAACCCTACCGGATGTCCCACCCCACATTCCATAAACCGGATGTCCCGCCCACCTGTCAAATTAGGGTCATAAATCAATCAAATTTTGACACATTGTGCATCTTATACACTACTGACTTCACAAATCATGTTGTAGTTATAGTTATGGTTATGTTACGGTTATGGTCCATTGTGTTTGTAGTATTGGTTTAGTTTGAGTACTCTTTACAAAATAAGAAAAAAAAAACCCAACAATGCATAAAAACCATTGTGGGTTTGTGTGTGTGTGTGCGTGAGCATCTATCTAACCTTAGACTGTGAGTGCTGATCAACAAAAAGAAAGAAGAAACCTCTTTTCTGTTCAAGGGCAGATTTTTGTTTTCTTGCTTACCCCCGGTCTGTACTCATTTTGTTAAAAGCATTAGTTTACTGGGGTGGGTAGAGTGTTGTCTTATTGATGTTGTATGCTGATTCAGACCAAATTTGTCGTCAGAAACTAACCATATATCAATGAGTCTATAAAATATAATTATCTTATTGTACAATTGGACATGTAATTTAAAGATTTAACTTTAATTTGTACAGCATTACCAATGATACAATACAATGTTATGTACTATTAAATAACATTACTTTCTGATACAACAATCTCTCCTTTTGGCTTAGTTATTACTGTATATTTATTTAAATTGTCTCAAAGTAGCTTTACAAATTTACAAACACACTACTATCCAAAAGCTTTAGAACACATCAATATTTACAATTAATCTTGCAATTTACACTGTTAACATGTTTAGAGAATACCCTAAAATGTTACAAAGGAACACAAGTAAATTTAAATTACTAAAAATAAATAAATGCATTTTTTTCCCAGGAACATGACAATAGTTTGAACATTAAAGTTATACTAAAGGCCTTTTTACAAAACACATCATTGTTTAACAATTGACCCATGACAGGACTGAAATATCAATAAATCTTTGAAATTTCATGCAAACAATTTGACAGCACTAAGATAATCAGTTCAACAATATTTAATTTCTCTATATTAATCAAACACTAAAGTAAAAAAACATGTTTTAATATACCTTAAATACTCTTTTTTTCATATATATATTTTTTTCAATAAAACAGGGTTTACAAAAACAAAAACTCTGGTTCTAGTCACAACTCTTGTTTATGTTATGAATTTTTGGAGCATCATGACAGATTATATTATAATAATCAAACATTGAAGTTAAACAAATAAATTTGTTTCTCTGCATAAAAATGACAATAACAGCATAACAATGGGCACTACGTGGTGCATAACAGGGTAATGAGCGCACGCTTCATCAAATTATTAAAACAACTTAAACACATTATAAACCACCTTTGTGTTTATATGAGTTAAAGGCATTTTATAGATTTATTATTTATTTTATTTATTCCATTTAAAATTTTTTCCCTTATTTAAAATAACATTACTTGATGATCCACATGATACTATGTACTTATACATTATTAAAAATACATTTGGTTATTTAAAATGTTTTGGGTAAAAACTGCACTTGGGTCCTACCGCTTGCCAGCCATGAAAAATGGTGACACCAAACATGGACCCAAAAGAGCTGGACCCATTGAAAGTAACCGTGCAGCACCAGTGCACAACTATGTACTCTATTACCTGTAGCATGAACAGGCAGAATGAGGACTGGAGATAGAATATTCCAAACCCAGATATAGATTTTATTTACGCAGCTTAGTATTTGGCTTACTTGTGAAACGGCAGACTCAGAGATAAATAAAAACATCACTTTTCAATGTGCTACCGACTAAGGCTGCAACTAAGGCTCTATATTCCATGCTGCTCCTCCCTTTAAGCACAGGCACACAGTTGACACAAACATAGCATAGGCCAGATTTCTTACATTACCTGCTTCCCTGGTTCTGTCTCACATTCACAAATTGCTGCTCCACCATTCTATTACCATGACCAGTAATAATGCAGCAGTTGACCATTGCAGTGAATAATAAAACTACACCAGCACCAGCGACTGCTTCTTGTAGGTGCACTGGGTTCTGGCTGTGATGTTTCTAAATATTTGAGTAGCAATCCTTCTAGTTCATCATGAAACAGTCCTATGTTTTTTTTTTAAATATTACAACTCTATTACTATTGTTTGAAAGGAACTACCCTAAATGTGCCAACAATCATGCATTCACTGATGCTGTATGACAGACATTTTTAACCCATTGCATTTTAGGTCTTTTTTTTTTCCTTAGCATTAGAAAGTTTATAAAATGGATATAGCAGCTCGTCTTCTATTGCTAGCTTAAGCGAGAAGTGTAAGAATCTGCAGCAAACTAATAAATAAAAAGAATAAAAAACAAAACAAATTATGTTACAAACACACACATACACACACACACACACACACACACACACACACATATATATATATATATATATATATATATATATATATATATATATATATATATATATATATATATTGTCACACTCGTCTACCTGGGGCTAAGAGCGGCTACGCATAGGAAGCGCAGAGCCGTAGCGCTTTAACGCGCATAAGGGAGCCAGGCACGCAGGTAGCAGGAACAGAATTTATTAAGGTGTAGTGACACCAAATACACCGGTACATAAACGAGTGGAAATTAAACTAAGACGCGCAACAAGGACGGGAAAACACACAAACACATCCGACCACGTGCACCAAAACAACCAATAACAAGAAAGAGTTAATTAACTAAACTAATGATAAATGAATGTTAATGAACTCAAAGGAACGAAGGGAAACACAGAAACGGTGACAGGTGACATATATATATATGTACATATATACATATATATATACTGCACATATATGTACTGTACTTTTCTTGGCATGTACTGCCAAAAAAAATACTGATTCTTGCAATTAGTAAACTAGTAAATTATCTGAACACTACAAATAAAGAAGTCTATTTAAACATACTGGAACCTGTAAAATATCCCATAAAATATCAATTGAGTAGTGAATTGTGAAAGATGGCTATAATTCTAAAAGACAATGCAACATTTATCTTGCAATTCTTAAAATGTTCACAGTTCCAAGAAATTGACAGCCAAACAGTTTTTTAAATAGAATTAATAACTTCAGATTGGTATGAGGGTTGCTTTAAATAAAAAATAATGACAGTTGATAACATCTAGGGTGCTCAAGAATCAAGAAGATGAAGGGGAGGTGAGGAATTGTCCTGTGCTTGTTCATGTCAGGAATGTTTTAAGTGGGCTTGTTTAGAATGGGTCAGATTCCTGCTGTGCTGTTTCAAGTCACTTGAAATATGACATTAGGTAGGAAAATGTTTTGAAAGGAGAAAATTGTTAACAGAAAATCATGGGATCAGCAATGGTTTCTCACTATAAATAATAAATAAATAAATAATATATATATATATATATATATATATATATATATATATATATATATATATATATATATATATATATATATATATATATATATATTATAACTAAGTTTATTTAGGAATATCTTATTTAGGAGTATCTTTTTGAATTGCACATTTTTACTCAGGTTAACTACAGTAACTACAAAAAGATATGTGATATAATGTTATTCACCTTACAAAAAAACTTTTTATTACCACTAACAAATTTATAAAATGAAAAAAAAGATATTAGCTGTTTATTTAGCCACTGACATCTTATTAGTCCTGCTGTGGCTTTTTGGAAAGCACTATTGCCTCACAGCAAGATGGTCCTCAGTTCAATTCCTAGGCATCCAATTTTTCGTTCTGCACAGATAGCCTATTCTGTACAACAGATATTTGCACTCTTTTCAAATATATACTATATACATACACACACTATGTGTATGAAACATGTGTATTCATGTATACTGTGTAATATGTTTATTTAGTGAAAATTGATTGTCTTCTTTTAATGTGTAATTCTTGTAGTCCAGGAGAATAATTTCATAGTACAATGTAACTGCCGTTTCTTGTGCTTATGACAGTAAACTCTTGAATCTTCAATCGTATTATTATTTTCAGTTAAACATGCCACACTGATGCCACAATGTAATGTATTTATTGATGGATGACTGTTGATAAAAAATGTAATTCATGCAGAATTTGTAAAGAATTTAGTTTCTAGCATTATAAATAGACTTCAGTTCACACATCTCTTACATATAAATGTATTACAGTAATGAGACAGTTGTTGGGATTTAAATATTAAGTGTAGTATGTGCAAAGAAAATATAATGTGGGCTTGTTCTGTGTTTAAAAGGTGAAAGCATCTTTAGAAAGGCATATTTCAATGGATCAATTGCAATATATTTGATGGCATATACAGTAGCATAAGTGTATTGAGTGTATGTTTACATCGAGTTATTGGTGTGAATCGGATACTGGAAAGCCCAGGAGGCATTGTGTATGTGCATGAAAACTCACAAATGTGTGTGTAAGCACACACATTTGGCTCTATAATGTGTTCATGTACTGCCATGTCCAATGTGAATCTCTTTTTAATAGCTTTTGATTTTTCCATTGCACCCCACCAGTTCCGCCATCTACAATGCACCATTCAGAATAAGGCTCACGAGGTACTGTCCTTCTTTGGTAGTATTCTGACTCTAGTATTACTTGCAGACTCATCCTTGTTTACACTTCTTTCAAAAATAATTAAAGACAATCTCTGTTCAGAAGTGAATGCTTGCAATGTAGCGATTGTTTTGGTATTGTTAATGTGTTTTTCCTTCAAAATTCTGAACTCATTTACTAATGAACTCATACAAGATGACATTAGTCATAATATGACCTTTGCCCAGGCACTACATTAGAGATAGTGGGGGTTCAGGTGCCCTTCCACTGTTTTTAACACTATTAGTATTTTTAATTTGTCTGCATATTTGGCAGCATGAAATCACTAATATAGTCTTCTACCTATTACATTAAAGTCACTTTTTCAATGCTTGTTTGTGTACATGAAC
The DNA here is from genome assembly GCA_019802505.1 of Corydoras sp. C115. Taxonomy (NCBI): domain Eukaryota; kingdom Metazoa; phylum Chordata; class Actinopteri; order Siluriformes; family Callichthyidae; genus Corydoras; species Corydoras sp. C115. The sequence goes on from JAFMOC010000007.1 coordinate 12,929,294, forward strand.
AGTTTAAAACACTATAATGTTCTTTTTTTAATGTTTAATGTTTTTTTTAATGTTCTTTTAGTAACATTTTGTATGACATGTTCATAATGGACTCATGCTGAGAGACTCCATTAAAAAATATAAAAATGGACACATCAGAATATAAAGTGAATGTAATTTATGAAATAAAGAGTAGCATAAGGAGCAATGAAATATGTAATGCTATGTTATTATGTCAAGTTCATTCATTCATTCATTATCTACCCATTAATATTATGTGGCACAGCAGGAGTTAGTACAGTTATAGACACACCGACATCATCAATACTGCACCCTTTTTCATTTACCTGAGCTAACTTGACATAATAGGCGGCACGGTGGCTTAGTGGTTAGCACGTTCGCCTCTCAGCACTAGGGATTCCCGGTTCGAATCCCCATCTGGGTGGAGTTTCCATGTTCTCCCCGTGTCCGCGTGGGTTTCCTCCGCGTTCTCCGGTTTCCTCCCAAAGTCCAAAAACATGGATCAAGTCAATTGAGTTCTCCAAATTGCCCCATATAGAGTATGTTTGTGTGCGTGTCTGTGTGAGTGAGTGTGTGCCTAGCGATAGATTGGCGCCCTGTCCTGGGTCTATCTGCCCAGCGCCCGAAACTTTCTCCCTTGGATGGGCATGGGGAACCCCCCGTGACCCTAATATAGGATAAAGTGGAAGATAATGAATGAATGAATGAATGTATAATTTATCAAATGTTTTTATCTGGCTACATTTTTTGAGGATTGATCACAGGTTCACAATGGGATTGAGTTCTAGGCGGTTTCCTGGTCATTCACTCAAAAATTCAATGTTTTGCTGCTGTGGCCTCTACTGACAAAGGCAACAATGCTCTAATTCCATTTTGATATGTCAAAATAAAGCAACAGTATGTCCTTTTAGGACAGGCTCTTTAAATAAGATTTTCATTATATAATAGTCATGAAAAATGAAAACAGAAGCACTTGATATTTGGTCTTTACTGTGCAGACCTGAATGCATCTGTGTTATATTGAAAATGTGTGGAAAATGGTGTGGTATTACCGGCACTGCCGGACTGGATATCCGTGCCCCATATTGGGTCCTTTTGTTATTGTTATTTGTCATTTGTAAGATCTGGTGCAGCTGTATGTCTTGTCACGTGAATGTCTCTTACATGTTTAAAATCTCTTCCTTCCCTGTGTTTAGTGTTGGAACTTGTGAGTGTTTTATTATGTTCATGTCACGTGCTATATGTCTGTATTCATCTGGTGTGTTCTGCATTTAAGACTATTTTTCCATCTACAGAATCATGGTAGAATTTGTTTGGGGTGGGTTTATCATAGTTGTAGCAGCCAGTGTTATGAGAGATTCTAGGGGTTCTGGCAACAGTTGGAAATTATAGGAGTTGTGGCAATCATTGTTTCTATTACACACGGACAGGCACAAGTGAAAGTATTCCACTTGTAAAACAATTTGTAATTTTAATTTACCATTTGGTTTCATTGGCGGCACGGTGGCTTAGTGGTTAGCACGTTCGCCTCTCAGCGCTAGGGATTCCCGGTTCAAATCCCCATCTGGGTGGAGTTTCCAAGTTCTCCCCGTGTCCGCGTGGGTTTCCTCCGGGTTCTCCAGTTTCCTCCCACAGTCCAAAAACATGGATGAAGTCAATTGAGTTCTCCAAATTGCCCCATATAGAGTGTGTAAGTGTGCGTGTCTGTGTGAGTGAGTGTGTGCCCAGCAATAGTTTGGCGCCCTGTCCTGGGTCTATCTGCACAGTGCCCGAAACGCGACCCTAATAGAGGATAAAGCAAAAGATTATGGTTGGATGGTATCATCATATAAGCCAAGCTAAAAGGTGATTGACACAAAAGCAATCGGGCCTCTGTCCTAGCTGTCCTATTTAAAAATATAACTATATATTTTTATATATAGTATATTATAATCTATTTATAAAATGTTTTGCTTTAAAAATGTTAATAATATTTTAACTAATATTAAAATCTTCACTTAATTTACTGATTCATATTTAATTGCATTTTTAGGGGGTTGTAGTTAGCAGTATAACCTTTTCTTATGATGTGTTTTAATGGAATGCAAAATAAATTGCAAAATCTTTTTGTGTGTGGGTAGGGGGGGTTAAATGCTGAGATGATGACAGCTGTATTGCTAGTTTCTAATTATTAGTGTATTTAAATGCATTATATGAGCAGGTTTTTTTTATTATAACAGTGAGTGACCTCTGAAGTGACTTTGTGTACACAGGGTGCTTGGTCTCTTGTACCGAAATGGTTGACATTTTGTAAAATTTATTACTTTTATTATATTTAAAGTAAGTTTAGTTAAGGAGGCATAAGGTGGCAAGAGACATAATATCATAAGACAGAATCAAAATAGGAACAATGGCTTCTTAAAGAAACCTGGTCTCATGGGTTTTTTAGAAGAATTCAGGAGAATGGTTTTATATTTACGTTATTTATAAGATTTGGAATCACTAGCAATATCACTGAAATAATTACTAGAACAATGATAGGATAAAAGATGAATCCGATTATGACTTGAATTCACCCTTTGTGCTATTTTAGTCCTGTTCTTTTGTACTTCAAATTCAAGAATTCAACGTTTTTTTTTAATAACATTTCATTTCTATGCTCTTGCTTACGCATCTTATGTGCATTTTTCTTCAGATTTACTCTTGTTTAAAACAAAAATAATGTACAAATTATGTATGTGTATATAATTAGATGTGCTGTTGATCTAACAGAAACCAAGTATGTCAAATCTACAATAGCTAAATGAATTCCATTTACTCATTAACGTCAATAATCCCTCTGATCCATGGTAAAATTGCTCACAGGTGTTCACTATAGCATCCTGGCAGGGGTGCAGTACCATTAGTTCAACAGGAATCAGAGTCTCTCTATTAGAAATGAAAGATGTTCGATCAACAATATCTGATGTTTTTTTTGATTGAGGTTAGTCACAAAAGTCCTTCTTAGCTTTACTGCTGATGAAAATGTTGAGATATTGAATGAAAACAAAAGAAATGTGAGCTAAGTAAAGATAAGTGAAATGTGAGCTAAGTAAAATGTTATTGAGTGATAAACAGATTTAAACACACGATATACCATCCATCATCTTCCGCTTTATCCTCTACTAGGGTCATGGTCCTTCCAGGGGAGAACATTTCAGGCGCTGGGCAGTTACACTTAGGACAGGGCTGTAATCTATAACTGGGTATGCACTCACTCACACAGACACACACCAACGCACTCTAAATGGGACAATTTGGAGTGTTCAATTTACCTTGATCCATGTTTTTGGACTGTGGGAGGAAACCAGAGAACCCGGAGGAAACCCACATGGACACGGGGAGAACATGAAAAAACTTCACATAGCTTGAGGATTCAAACTTGGTATCCTGAGAACTGAAAGGAAATCGTGACAATGTGACATCAGAATGACTTATTTACAGATGAAATTTTTTTGGTTTTGAATCCAGCTATAAGGAGCTTATAGGAAGTCACATGACATCTACTCTTTGATCTCTGAAATGCAGCCCTTTATCTAACTGATTGATTAAACATCATTAGCCAAATGATACAAATGTGGTGTCATTTGTGTGGGAGTGGACTAAGACTAATTTCATGCTTGCAAATAATTGCTCTCAATGGGAGCATGTATAGATTAAATAAAAGTAGACTTTGTAATCAAACCTTTGACTCATTTCCCTCCTACTGATTGGTTTTGAGCTTGCTTTTTATTTCGTATCCACTTTTTTCTCTTTTGGACTCATCAATTCTCTTTATTTTATATTTATTGGTTCTATTACTTGACATACTTTGTTCATAAATATGTTTTGATGTTGATAAATGTTGTTTTTTACTGCTTCATTTCTGCTGCCATGTTACACAGCTATCTAGGGGTTGTATGACAACAGCTTCAACAACATAATGGGCATAATGGGACTATTAGAATTCAGGGGTATGTTTTTGTAATTAGTTTCCTCAAAAAGTTTTTGTTCTGAATATACATTTGTCCTCATTTTTCCACTCATGGAAATGGCAATATTTCAAGTATGGATCAGTGAGTTTTCTTTTGGCTATGTCATGTGTAATTCCTACTCCCCGCAGTTACATTACAGATTCCCTCTTGCCCATTTCAAGAAGACTTCTAGGACTATACCTCCCAGGCTACAGTCTGAATCGTTTTGAACATTTTGGAAGTAAACTTGATTGATCAGCTAAGTGAGCCTGACTTTTTGCTTGAAATGGCCAATGAGTCATTAACATAGAGGCTTAGAGAATATATTCCTGATTTTATCACTGCTGAAGTAGTAACCTGGTCTGAAATTTTCATTTTTTGAGATTAAATAACATTATTTGCCCTACTGCAGGGGCGCTCAATACGTCGATCGCGATTGACCGGTCGATCGCAAAGGGGTGTCAGGTCGATCGCGATGGAGGTTTGAAAAAATAAAGCGTTTATCACGTATCAGCGCTTCTTTTTTTTTTACCACACAGTATCTGAAGCGCTTATACACATACACACATATTCACACACAATGTGATTCATTCTAAATCGCGATCTCTTGCAAGCGAGCGATCAGTCTGCCCCCCCCCCCCCGTCTCTCTTGCTGTTCCCAAAACTGGCACGTGGCCACGCCTCCGACTCTAAATCCGAAGCACTGCCTCGAGAATCATCTCCATTAGATAGCTCCTGTTTGTGTTTTTACACTTTAATTGACTGACAAGACGAGTGAAGGACGAGTGAAGCTCAAAAAGAACTCAAATGTTCCACTTTCATTTAGAGTGGGGGGGGTGAATATTATTTTGTCAAACTGAAAATGCATTTGCTTTTATTAATGTTCATGATCTGTTCGGGGGCAGCACGGTGGCTTAGTGGTTTATCATGTTCTCCTCTCAGCACTAGGGGTTCCCAGTTCGAATCCCAATCTGCGTGGAGTTTCCATGTTCTCCCCGTGTCCACGTGGGTTTCCTCCGGGTTCTCCGGTTTCTTCCCACAGTCCAAAAACATGGATCAAGGTCAATTGAATTGCGAGCGACACTGGCACGTGGGTGGCCACGTGCCAGTGTGCCCAGGGATAGATTGGCGACCTGTCCTGTGTGTATCTGCCCAGCACCCAAAGTGTTCTCCCCTGGATGGGCATGGGGTACACCCCCCCCCCCCACGACCCTAGTAGAGGATAAAGCAGAAGATAATGGATGGATGGATATTTTGTTTGGGGAAATGTGGGTTACAGTGATTGTTGTACATTTGTGCTGTATACTGTGTGTTTAACTAAAATCAGGTTTTCTCCGTGCTATTTGCTGAAATGTGTTTAAAAAAAGAGCAATTCTAACAGAATTGACAATACTAACATGATGTGTGTAAACAGGTTTCAATATAAAAGCCTAAAAAATAGAGATTGACCCCGGTAGATCTCGATCACCTGTCCAATGGAAAAGTAGATCTCGGCCCAGAAAAGTGTGGGCACCCCTGCCCTGCTGAGTGAATCTGTCATGTTGGAGAGCACCTTTCATTCTGTTGACTGTGATTTTAAATTTGTCAGCTTGAAAAACATATATTGTCCTCTTCAGTCAGGGAATGTTTGACAATAGACTCTGAAGTCAGTCTGAATCTTTAAAATTTACTTTAAATCCATTTTTTTTAGCTCAAATTGCATTTTTTGTTTTGTTGACTGAATAAGTGAGACTCAATGTTTTAGCTTGGAGAGCATTTTTTTGTCCTTTTGACTCCATGAATAAGACTGAATCCATCTGCTAAAAAACATTAATTCAGAATTTATCAGCTTAACCATTGCATGTACCTTAATGCTGCACATATAGCAAGTTTAGAATATATCAGCTGTGTGTATCTGTCAGTTTTTGCTGTGCAGACAGGATTTCTTTTTTTAAGGCGGGCTCGGCGACATGCAGCCCAGTGGCGGGCTCGGCTATGTGCAGCCCCTTGGCGGGCTCGGCGACCTGCAGCCCAGTGGCTGGCATGGCTTGTGCACACTGGCATGCGGGTGTGGCTGCTGTGCACAGGTATGCTGTCGTGGGTGGCACACTCTGGCAGGCTGGGGTGACTTGTGCGCACTGGCATGCGTGTGAGTTCAGCATGCACAGGTATGTTGTCGGGAAGAGTGCCATCAGAAGGGCCAGCTGCCTTGGTGCGTACAGCGCCCTGCATGTACACCCCAACTTCCGCACCCGGATTGCCATCCTGCAGACAGAATATATACACACCAACCGCCAGAACCAGAGACAAAGCAACAGAGGAATAAGACAATGTGGGGTCAGACAGGACAGGGAGAACACACGGTTCAGGGACTCTCACGCCACACACCTCATCAGCACAAACAAACGGTAATGCCCCCTCGCAGTGCGACTCCGGCGCAGCGCACTCCGACTTGGTCGCAGACATACAAGGCTCCGAAGCTGTGCAGCGCAAACGCTGCGTCTTGGCTCCGCACCGGCCGCGGGATCCGCACCTGGGTTTCGCCCCAGGGGGCTTAACAAACCAGACCAGCCCAGAACTTCTCAGAATTTAGGAGGGTGCATATCGGCAGAATATGCCCATACAGATACGACTCACCCACCTCGTTATCGGCGATCTCGACAATATCGAAACCCTCATACTCATACCCACTCCTCCACAGGAACTCATCCTCGGAGTCATACCACTCCGAAGCTGCCAAATCAAAGCCGTCTTTGCGGCTCCGGCACGGTGGACACCGCATACCGACGTACTTATGGACACGATGGAGGGCGGCGTGAGTAAAAAGGTTTACGGCCCCCGCAAATTTTTTTTTTATAAAAAAGCTTAATTATAAGGATAAGTACATTTAAAAATAAATGGAATAAAAAGATGGAACTGGTATAGAGTACTTACTTAAAATTATATTAGCAAACAGCTAGTACTGTTTAATAATATGTACTGGTTTCTAAATGTAATGGTCATGAAATTGTTCATGTCAATTGTCCATACCACCACTATCATCATTTGTAAGACAGAATCATTTGACCTCTTATGCAGTTTTATTTTTTTTTACTTCAGTAAGGTACTAAAATCCTCTTCTCATCTCTGTTTATATTACTGAATAGCTGCAGCTATTGTGTGTTCACTGTTCTGGTGGGACCGCTCTGCTAACAACATGATGGACTGATGGGCTGACCCTTTGTGCTGCACTGCATTTGTGTTTTAGCTTGTGTAAGCTCTAAATGTTAGCACTGTTGTGGTTTTACTTGAATTCTGTCACTTTTAATAAATAGTGTCATTTGCACTAGGGATACCCTTATGGTTATTTTTATGTGGTATTTTCTTACATTGTGAAACCCCTAGGGATTTTATCATTTGCAGAACATACTTATGTTTTATTCCAGTTGGGTGCCCTTTTAAGACCACCTAATTTTACTGTCCACTCTTACAACTGTAAAAATTTGCAACGTGTACTGTCATGTTTGTTTTCCATTTTGTTTAATGCAATCCCTGGCTTGTTTCCATTATCTGCTGTCATGTCTGTTAAAGGTCTTTATGTCATTTATTCATTATTGTTCTTGTGTTTTCATAGTAACTGAGCGACCTATATAGCCATAACTATATGTTAAAACAAATCATATAGCAGTGCTTCTGCTACATAAATCATGCAACATCTACCTGAATTAAACATTAAACCAACATCAGGACCAAAAATACTTGAAAGTTCAACGAAACACCATCGAAATATGCTTCATACAATTTTTCATACAAATATCAGTCCCTGCAGTTGGTAGTCTAAATGACTGGTTAGGCTAGACTGCCCACCCCCTCCTCTCTTGTCTTTGGTAACTTTAATTATTTTTTGTAGGGTGTGCACACTCTCCAAGGTAAACTCCATTGTGCTTACGTAGTATTAAGAGCAGCGTAGCACCTGCTGTATGTTTCTGTTTGTAGGGGTCGTGTGCATCTGATTAACTTATATTTATTGTAAGGAACTTTTCTATGCAAGATGTGCACGTGGGCTGAGATATTTCATATTGCTTTTTTAAATTTCTTTTTTAGAATGAAACTTTTATTTGTCTCTTGTGGTTCTATCTTATGTGGTTGGGTTCAGCATGCCCACGTATTTTAACATGCCATCTTCTGTAACATTGAATCTTTAATATTCTGCTCATTGCTGTGTCTTTCATGCTTGTTTAAATGTAAACCAAAAGTCTATGATAACTCAAGCTTCAAACTTAAATTACTGGGGGATTTACTAGATATAAAGCTCAAAACAAGATTATTGTTTAAAGGTTTGTAACTTGCTCTTATTTATCTATCAGTTGAATCTTATCATTTTTTAAATCTGATCCTTACATAGATTACAGAGTAACATAATCCACTGCCAAATCGAGCATCAGATGTATGCAGAAAAATTGATGTTCATTCTGATAATTTTTAAGTCAATAAAATTCAATAATCTGCTTAAGATATTGAAACACTGATAATGGGTACATTTGCCTTGCATCTATTTGTAGTCTATTGTTATACCTAAGCCATACCATCTCCAGAATTTAAATTAGGGGAACTTAAAAACTTAAAAAGCAAAACAGACCTATTTATTATATATTTATCCTGCTCTATAGTACAGTAATACGCTTTAGAAGTGCATGTCAGATGGTAAAGAAGCATCCAATGCTCTAGATAATGTATTCCCACTGCTTTGAATCTTATTAGCTGTCTTCCTATTAAGTGCTCTGCTATTTGAAGTAAAAAATATTGGGCTTCAACAAACAGTTATTGTGGTTTTAGTTGTCTCCATGTTGAAGGTTAATTAGTTATACAGTTCCAGCACTTTTACTCTTGTTTATTAAGTCTTTGCTGACCTGGCATTTAAAGGCTGAGAAGTTGTTGCTCTGGAATGTTTAGCACTTATAACTGTTATTGAAGGTTACTGTTTTAGTCACATTGTTTATTTAATATTTACCCAGACATAATCTTAAACACATCAATAAGTAGCAATGCAATTTAAAAATAACAATGTCTTCTCATTATATTAACATATTATTTTAAGAAAATAGTCCATATTCTCAGCGAACTGTTATTTACCATTTAGCTAAATGCCTTTTGTAAATACGGAGCTAAAAATAAATACTTGTCTTCACTTTTTATGATTTGTGGGTATAAGAACATACAATTAATACCCAAGCTCTAATTATAGGTTACATATAACTATGACTTTTTAATTAAATAACAGTTGCCAATAAACATTTGAAATAAATTTAGGATTACATGTGTATTTATATGTAAACAAAGCAGGGCTCACTAGCTATATCCCAAAATTTAAATTCTACAAAAACATTTGGCTTGAAATCTCAAAATAATAATAAAGATTTAAGTACAAATTGAATGTTTTTGATAAGATATTTCATAAAACATTACATTAAATTAAACCAAGTCATAAGTTATAAAATGATAATAAAAGAGCTGGATATAGTATAGAGCTGGATATAGCACATTTTGTAATCCTTGTGGATTATTTAAGATACTAAGTATTTGTAATGTACAGGGCATTATCGTATCAAAATAGTCATTATGCACATCTATTATTCACTTTCTTTGTTTTCTTTTGTTTGTTTTTTAGGTACAGTTTTGGTGGAAAATATGCAAATAAATGGTCGGGCACAAGATCCAGGGCGTACCATCTCACTGGCACTGCTGGAGAACTACGACCGCTGGGTTTTATTGGACCCTGCTCTCCAGAGACTCTACCTCAACAGCACTGGAAGAGTTTTAGACAGAGACGTGAGTGCACACATGGAACATTTTGATAAAAAGCAAGATGATGTGCTTCAAATGGCTAACCAGCTAATAAAGTAAAACGTAGATGTAGAAAAATTAACTCCTTAAGCTGAAATCAAAATTGTCAGACCAGCCCAGAATCTTCAACCCACACAAAACTTACTTAACTGCTGCCTTGAATTTTTTGTTCTGTTATAATAAAAAGCAGGAGTTTTTTGCTTCTTAAAGGGTAAAAGGTCGACAGGTTGCTTGTGAACTGCAATGAAGATACACACATCACACATACACAACATTTTTAATGTTCTGACTAGAAGAGCTAGGGGAAAAAATTTCAAACAAACAACAAACCATAACTGAACTAGAAGAGCTCAGTTAATAACAATAAAACAAAATGTATTGATTATTAAGACACACAGCAGATAAGAAACAGCCAAAACACGCATCACAATAAATACAACACTGAATAACCAAAGGGGAAATAGAGCTTAAAATATATGAACCAGGATGGAGCATAAGCACACATAAAACAAACCTCGGTGAGAAACCGAAAACAAAGGGCTTATATACAAAAGGAAAATAATAAGAGAACATAATTTACAATTGATAAACTATAAATATTGCTTGAAAGTGTTGTTCTGGTTTGGTGTGCAGTGTGATTTGTGGTCGTGTGTGTTCCTGGTGCAGGTCTGCAAGGGTTTGGATGAGGCCCTTTAGTTGGGGAGACATCACAGTTATGGATCTTCCTTACTCTGAATGTTCTGGCACCACTGTTGTAAAAGATTAGGGAACTGAAGATGCATCCAGGCATGGGGGGAATTTAAAACTAGTTTTATTGCCTCGATAGGGAAAAAAAACAGATAAAAACAGCCTTTAATTGAAATTATAGGTGTAGTAAAGTACTTTTCAGCACAGTGCCAGATACGCAATGTCACACACACACACACACACACACACACACACACACACACACACACACACACACACACACACACACACACACACACACACAAGATGGGTATTTCAGCTTTATTCTGCAGGTGTCCTCTTTAAAACACCTGCCACACGGACACTCTCACAGACAATTGCTCAGATTGCTTCCCAGGCGTGTGTGCCTAGCACTTCATTCACCATCTGCATAAATCACATTTTTACTACATTAAGTACATATTTCAGCAGTTATTTGACACTACCCTATGTGCTTTCTCTGGGGACATGCAGATGTCTGCTTTTTGGAGTGCTGTAGTGTAACCAATCGGTCAAAGTTCATTTATTCATGTAACTTGCAAACCACATGCTCTTTTATCAAGCCAGTAAGTACTGGGACAGTCATAACAATACATTGTCATAAGTCCTGGGACAGGCAAACTGGGACAGCCAACGAAAAACCTTTGCAATAGGTTTTTAAACAGGCTGACTGCACATAGTGAAAGGTGTTAGGTAGTTTGGGGTCCTCTGTGTGTGAGGGGTTCATGTCCATTAAAAAATCAATGTAAACGAAACTAATAAAGTTGGTTGAAAAAAAACAAAGTCTCTATGGAATAACAAATTACAAATCATACAGTAAATCATAAATGTCAATTGAACGGTAGCATATGCTGTTATTTTACTTACTATTTAGTTTTGATGTGTTTATAAAGTGGTTTTCATGAAGAAGTCATTAGGACAACATCATTTTCAGATTTTATTATTCTTATTGCTTTGTACAAGTGCACGAAAACAAAATGGAGTTATCATCAACCATAAGTGCAAATATTTGTGTTGTGTAGATATAATAAAGTGCAAGATGGCAGTATTGTGTAATTACAAATATGGTGCAAAAAAGCTTTATTGTGCAGTGACAGACAGTTCAAATGTGGCAGTATTGTGCAAAAGTAATATGCAACTAATAAACACTCTTACCACCGTTCAATACTATCTTTAAGAACAAGTATCTCTGTTGAATATTAAGTAAAGAAAAGTAAAATAAATCTACAATACTAAAACTAACCTAAGCATGGCAGATGCCATCAGTACTGTGACACCACAAGGAACTAATTCCACCCTAGTTGCTTCAGCTGTAAGCACCACCCACAAAGGAAAACCTCATCCGTCAAAAGGGTGCGACCTATAACAGATTTACAGCACACTTGCTTTTGCTTCATGGACTAGTGAGTGTTGGGAGCTTACTGTCGCACACAACACTATTGTATCCACTCACCAAGGTTAGAACTCAGGCTGCCCACTTACAGCATGCCACTTCTGTCAGCTAGTATAAGTGGTGCAATGTCATGTATGTGTGTATTAATTCAGCACTCATTGACTTAATCTTAATTATCCTTGGCGCTAAATCAATAATTGGCATCAGGTGCACCTGTACAGGGCCAGCTTTGTCCCTGATGTTACAGAGGCAACTATGGGGCAGACGGCAAGCAGAAAAAAAAAATTGACAGTTACAAAATATTCATATTATAATGATATGCTCACGGTGTGATGTACCAGTCTTCCAGAATTATCACAATCTGTAATTTTGTAGTCACAAACATTCTTAACATGTATTTTTTTTTGTTTCTGTTTTCAGCCTCCTAACTACATTACCACCATAGTGGTTCAGGTTCAGTGTACCAACCAGCTGGTGGGCACAATTATCCTGCATGAGGTGCGAATTGTTGTGCGTGACAGAAACGACAATGCTCCACAATTTTCTCAGCCACGCTACTATGTGGCAGTCAGTGAGGTAAGATCTTCATGAATACACAGTAATAAAATGGAACTTTCTATTCACCACTAATTCTTTCCTGACGTTTGCTTTTAACCAAAGAAAATTTATGATCATTTTCATTGTAAGGGTAGTCCAGCTCCTGTTCTATCCTTTCATATTTTTGTTGGTTCCCTATTTTATTCTAGCATAGCTCTATTTTATTTAATGCCATGCAAAAGATAATAAACTATGATTTAATATCAAGGCAAAATTGCATATGCTGATGACACATTACTTTGCCATGAGTGATGCAGCTGTGCGTCAGGCTCCAAGAGTTTAATTTTCAGCCTTGAATTCTTTTAAGATGAGACAACATGCAGCTCAGCACCATTAATGGGCTGTATCTGGATGATGGCCAGTTGAGGTTGTTGAGCTGTTATCTGGATAAAAGTGATGGACTGATTACTGCTACTTGTTTAGACCAGGATCCAGTGTACCAAACACACCACACCAAACCTGCCATTTTAATATGCTGACCTAATTTTATTAAGTAGCCCTTTCAACAAAATGCCTTAAAAAATTATTTTGAACACCTTATATATATATATATATATATATATATATATATATATATATATATATATATATATATATATATATATATATATTGTCATGAAACGTCCATTCTTCCCCGGAAGGAGGGCGGCTAACGCGGAGATATGGCTGCGTTCAGCCGCTCGCGCCTAGTGAGCGCTCCCGGGTACCGACCACGCAGGGAAAATTACGTGCGTCGGTCCACGGCGAACGCTCCCACGGTACACGACCCACGCGGAGAAGGTGCGCAGCGCCGTACCGTGGTTGTGCGCGGAAGGAGAGTCCAAGACACCGGGATAAAATCCAAAAAGGTTTAATTTAATAAAAATTGGTGACGGGACACCAACGAAAATGGGGAACAAACAGAACAACATAACACTGGGTATAGAAACCACAAAATAAAGACATGCTCCGTATGGAGGGGTAAAACAGATTAAATAGAAAATCAACTAAACATGTGACAAACCCAACCAATCACCCAAGTGAGATAATGAGGACCGACAACGAGGGACAGGTGCAGCAGGTGCTCATGACACACAGAGCAGGTGCTCGTGACATATATATATATATATATATATATATATATATATATATATATATATATATATATATATATATAAAATATTATATATATATATATATATATATATATATATATATATATATATATATATATATATATATATATATATATAATATTATATAATATATATAATATATTGTCTGTTTAAATATGAATGTTAATTAATATGAAAATTTGACTAGTCCAGGGTATTTTCATATCTTTTGTCCTATGAGTGAGATAAACTCCAGCCCTCATGCAACTCTATTTTTGATAAGTGGGCTAGATAATGAATGATCATTAAATGCTACTTATGTTTTAATTCCCTGGAACACCTTGAGGTCTTTTGACAAATATAGCGCACACTAGATTATGTGGACATAGTGAGTTGTAATTATCTCTGAGTTATTGGTCAACAACATGCTGCCCTGGATCATATCCACAGATCACGAAACTTTGGCAAGAACTTGGTGTATAAAAATTGTCATGTGCCTTGAAAAGGACAAGTATTACATTTACAAGTCAATTTTTTATAATGCAAAAGTCTGGCAAGATCTGTTTTAGAACCATGTCCAATTCATTTTTTATGTGAAAAAAAATACTTTATTATTTACTAAATGGAATACATTAAGAAAAAATAATAAAACCTGAATTGTGACCTGTACAAAAATAATGGCATATTTATTTTTAATGTCTTAATATTCTAGTGGGCGGCACGGTGGCTTAGTGTTTAGCATGATTAGTCTCATTATCACAGGTCTATGGGTGAATTTGCAATTTGTTATTTTAAAGAGCTGACTATTAGCAGTGGTAATATTATAAGATATCAGTGATACGGCAAATCATTTAGTTACTTAAGTGTTATTATTCATAGTGGAAGTGTAAAGGGATTATTGGGAAGACTCTTTTCTGTTCCATCACGTGATCCTTATTGGCTGTCGGTTGTGTTTGGGGTGAGGAAATTAACTTGCCCACATTTTCCAAACTTAACCTAATTTAACACCTTTAAAATGAACTAGAAGAATTGCAAGCCTAAAAGGAACTGGAGATTACAAGCCTGGATGTCTTATCCATCATCAGTGTCTGACCCCTCATCTGAATGAATTCCCACATAAACATCCCAAACCCTTTGGGTGAAAGCATTATCAGAAGAATGAAAAATGTGATTAAAGTGGGACCAACTCAATATCAATGCATATGGATTTAGAATGGCATTTCATAAAAGTTCGTGTAGGTGTAATTTGTGTCCTTGTATTGTATCTTTTGTAGCTATTGAAATATCCTAATTGCTCATTGGTAATGGTTGGCAAGTTTCCAGTGTAAGCCCTTCAACAAAGCCTGTAATCCCTAGTTCCAGGGACTGCAGTAATCGCAATGTATAAGAGTGTCAGCTAAGGTGCAATAAATATAACTGTATGCAATAATGTTTTTCAAAAGAACATAAAGTTCAAAGCAGCTTCACATTTCAATTTAAAACAATTGAGCAATTACTTAAAATAATGTACTATCATGGAAAAAATTAAATAGGCTCTTTAAATTCTATGGCAATATGGATTAGAACATAATAAAAAATGCGATCTTTACAGAAGGTTTAGAAATAGTATGAACAACACCACCACAAGTGACACTGTATTAAAAGGGTAAGTGACAGTCAATTAATGCTAATCAGACGCTCATGATTAAGCATCATAAAGTTATTACAGTAGAAGTTTTGGCATTTTGCTGGTCTGGAGCATTCATATGCAGGTTAACATAATAATTAAGATATCAGAAATAATCATAGAGACACAATTTTTTCTGACCATCAATCTAGGAAGTGTTACAAGTTTTTCCAAACACTTTAAAGTCCATTATTTCAAGAAGAAAATATATAACACAGTTGATGGTCTTTTCAGGAGTGGATGTCTCAGCAAATTCATCTCAAGGTCAGGCCGTGCAATGTGTAATGAAATTGAAACTCAAGAGTTATAGCTGAGACTCTACAGGCCACTGTTAGCATGATAAATAATTTCATGACAGTACAATTAAAAAGGATTAAAACAATATGGCTATGTTATAAGGAGAAAGTCTCTTCTTTCTGAAAAAAGCAGCATTTTTTAAGTTTGCAAAATGTAATCTGAATTTTGCCACAGTATTTTTGGATCAATGTCCTTCAGACAAATGTGAAAAAATAGGTGTTTGGCCATAATGCACTGTGCCACAGGTGGTGAGAACCAAACACAGCATTTCAACACATTATTTTATTGTCAAGAACATTGGAATGAAGGGTTGTTTTGCAGCCACAGGATTTGGGCACCTTAAACTTAAATCTGATGCCTTATACAGTGGGTTGCAAAAGTATTCATACCCCTTGAACTTTTCCATATTTTGTCACATTACAACCACAAACATAAGTATATTTCACTGGAATTTAATGTGAAAGACCAACACAAAGTGGTATACAATTGTGAAGTGGAAGGAAAATTATACATGAATCAACATTTTTTTTACAAATAAAAAACTGAAAAGTGCGACGTGCAAAAGTATTCAGCCCCCTTTTCCCTGAGTGCAACCAATTGCATTCAGAAGTTGCCTGATGAGTGCTAATGACTCAAAAGGGTCCACCTGTGTGTAATCTAATCTCAGTACAAATACAGCTGCTCCGTGACGGCCTCAGATGTTGGTTAAGAGAATATTGGGGAGCAAACAGCATCATGAAGTCCAAAGAACACACCAGACAGGTTAGGAATATGGTTTTGGAGAAGTTTAAAGCAGGCTTAGGTTATAAAAAGATTTCCAAAGCTTTGAACATCTCACGGAGCACTGTTCAATCCATCATCCGGAAATGGAAAGAGTATGGCACCACAGTAAACCTGCCAAGACAAGGCCGTCCACCTAAACTTACAGGCCGAACAAGGAGATCACTGATCAGAGAGGCAGCCAAGAGGCCCATGGTGACTCTGGATGAAATGCAGAGAGCCACAGCTCAGGTGGGGGAAACTGTCCACAGGACAACAATTAGTCGTGCACTACACAAATGTGGTCTTTATGGAAGAGTGGCAAGGAGAAAGCCATTGTTAAAAGAAAACCATAAGAAGTCCCGTTTACAGTTTGCCAAAAGCCATGTTGAGGACACAGCAAACATGTGGAAGAAGGTGCTTTGGTCAGACGAGACCAAAATTGAACTTTTTGGCCACAATGCAAAACGCTATGTGTGGCGGAGAAATAACACTGCACATCACTCTGAAAACACCATCCCCACTGTCAAATATGGTGGTGGCAGCATCATGCTCTGGGGGTGCTTCTCTTCAGCAGGGACCGGGAAGTTGGTCAAAGTTGATGGGAAGATGGATGGAGCCAAATACAGGGCAATCTTGGAAGAAAACCTGTTGGAGTCAGCAAAAGATTTGAGACTGGGGCGGAGGTTCACCTTCCAGCAGGACAACGACCCTAAACATAAAGCCAGAGCTACAATGGAGTGGTTTAAAAAAAAGAATATTCATGTGTTAGAATGGCCCAGTCAAAGTCCAGACCTAAACCCAATTGAGAATTTGTGGCAAGATCTCAAAACTGCTGTTCACAAACGCTCTCCATCCAATCTGACTGAGCTTGAGCTGTTTTGCAAGGAGGAATGGGCAAGAATTTCAGTCACTAGATGTGCAAAGCTGGTGGAGACATACCCTAAAAGACTTGCAGCTGTAATTGCAGCAAAAGGTGGCTCCACAAAGTATTGACTCAGGGGGGCTGAATACTTTTGCACGTCGCACTTTTCAGTTTTTTATTTGTAAAAAAAATGTTGATTCATGTATAATTTTCCTTCCATTTCACAATTGTATACCACTTTGTGTTGGTCTTTCACATTAAATTCCAGTGAAATATATTTATGTTTGTGGTTGTAATGTGACAAAATATGGAAAAGTTCAAGGGGTATGAATACTTTTGCAACCCACTGTATATTATGCCCTAATATACAGCAAGTAAAATAAGTAATTAACACAAAAACATATTGCTCATTAAAAATACTTCTGATAGTGTTTCTGACTTAAAATATTCATTAGATGGCAGGAACAACCAAAGAAAGCCACTAAATGTATTCTAAACAAATAAGTCCATCAATTAAGTTATGTGTAGTAAAATTAAATGACAGGGGATAAAACACACTTACTGAAGTGTATTAAATATTCAGTAGAAAAGCTTATGCTGTTATGCTTAACACCTTCGAGATGTCTTGTTTGCTGTATAGAAAATCTAGTCACATGCATTGGTCAGGTGTAAATTGGGCCTGTATGTGACTGTTCTGTAGGACCTAAACTCTCTTCTTTCAGCATGAGTCAGGTCGTATGATTCAACTTCCTTGAATATAAGTCTTGCTTGCTTTATTGCTGCTTGTTTGATCAGTGTTTTTTGGGTACAGGTACTATTTACTCTGGGGCCCTTTGTGGCTTTGCTTAGCATTGATTGTTTTTTCTTCCTGCTTTGTGTTTCTTTTTGTCTTTAATGTACAATATTCAGTGTATTTTTGCCTATCTGCCTGTTTCAAGCTAAATAGCCCGCCTTGTTTGTCTCTGTCTCTTTTTCTCAGTTTCTGTTATTAAAGTGCAACTTGTCTTGTATCTCCATGCATTTAAATCTTTCTCCCGTGATCAAGCATAACAGAAACCAAACATTACTAAATAATAATCACTATTGGGATCTTATTTGGTAAATCGTAACCATTTGGCATTCACTGCACATATCAGTATAGCAATGCACATCTTTATATCGCAGTCTATAGACTGAATACAGAATACTAATTATTATCGATTCTCTTTTTGCCTTATTATTCATTAAAGCACCAAATTAATCAAAATGATAGTGAAACACAAATAAATCTGACTTATATCATGTAAATTACTTTAAGGCATGCCTATGAACTTCATCCTTTAAATAGTTTTTGTGTCACTAGTTATAGGCTAATGAAACAGAATTGAAGATTTATAAATGACTACATTTCATGTACAGGTAATGTACATGAGATAGAACAGTAACAGAGCAACAGAAGCCTAAAGTATAAACAATGCAAAGATATAAATAGCCTTAATGGCTAACTACACTGTGATAATGAATAAACACAAACATGTAAAACACATTAATGGAACCAATTAGAAGGGACAATGAGTCAACAAAAATGAACTGAATGTCAAACCTAAAGTTCAAGACCACAGAGAGCTGAATCTCTCTCTGACCTTTTGTCTTATTATATGTTATTTTATAGTTTATCATCACGCATTTTAATGACTGAGGCAAAGTTTTTATGTAATATCTTCATGCTAATACTTTTTTGCTACACCTCACCTAAAGACCAAAACTAATTCTGTTAGATATGAATTCTGGCAGTGATTAATTCCTCTCTTACTCTGTAAGAGTAAAAAACACAAAGTCTTTATTACTAAAATATTGTTTCACAATATTTAAACAAGCATATGGTTATGGTTTAAACAAGCATATGGCTTGAAAATATTCTAGAAAAAATAATTTATTACACTTAAACCTTGATGCAGACAAAAGGACAAAATAAAATCTTCAGCGTTCTCAATGACTTACTTAATTATATCTAGTATATATGAATACATTTAGAAATTGATGCCTGAAACATAATTCATTTGGGCAGGTACTGAATCTGTTACAGTAACATTGTTCATGGAGGTTACCTGGTAACAGGCAAGGTCTTTCAGATTAAGCAGAAGTATCCACAAAAAGGCTTAGTCTTCACTAGAAAGCTTGGTTCATCAGGTTTTCTTTTGTGTAAGAAAAATTCAGCAGTTAGTTCACAGATCTGTGTTTCTGAAAAAAGAAAATATTTACAATTATTTATCCATCCATCCATCCATCCATCCATCCATCCATCCATTATACTCCGCTTTATCCTCTACTAGGGTCACGGAGGGTGTGTGAGGGGGGGGGGTAGATACACCCAGGACAGGGCGCCAATCTATCCCTGGGCACACACTCACTCACACACTCACACTCTATATGGGGCAATTTGGAGAACTCAATTGACTTGATCCATGTTTTTGGACTGTGGGAGGAAACCAGAGAACCCAGAGGAAACCCATGCGAACACGGGGAGAACATAGGAACCTCACACAGATTTGGATTTAAACCAGGAATCCCTAGTGTTACACGGCGAACATGCTAACCACTAAGCCATCATGCCGTCCGGGACAAATTATTAATTCATTCATTATCTTCCGCTTTATCCTATATTAGGGTTGCAGGGGGGTTCCCCATGCCCATGCAGGGGAGAACGTTTCGGGCACTGGGCAGATACACCCAAAACAGGGCGCCACCGTATCGCCGGGAGAAATTATAATGTTTTAAAATTATTTTAAAAATCCAAGGGTGGATAACCACTGCTGAATGTGCATGACTGTTCAACCGCAGTATTCTGTGAAAAACTGTCATGCTATGGTGAAGCATGTACCTTGGAACATCATTGTCACTTAACCGAGTCTAGTACTGCATCAAGAAATGTAACCTGAAGAAATATTATGCAAAGTAAAATCCCTATTCAAATTTCATGCAGAAATCCCAGCATTTTGAGTACAACCTCATCTGAGATTACCAGAAAAAAAAGTGTAAATATTGTCAAGACATGTCCACACATATGTTGAATTTCATAGGCCAACAATATAACTCAATCCACATTGTATCAATAAAAAAGCACAATCAGCATCTGTAATGGTATCTGTAATAAGGTCTCATGGCATAGGTCATTTTCAAATACCCTTTATGGTCAAAATCATTAAGATACACATCTTAATCTCTTGAAGTGTTTTTTGTTTAGTCCCACTGGCCTAGATTTATGATAAACACATACCTTGCAATGCAGTTAAGACATTTGTATGTAAATGTAAATTTGCAGTCTACAATCAACAATCCTTTCAGTGTATTTAGATTAAATCATAAAAAAATGTATAATGCAACCATTAAAATTTTCATGTTCATTGCATTAAATTATTTTAATAAAATAATTATGCCCTTGTTTTAATAGCTTGAGAATAAACTTTTAATAAATTATTTTGCCATTTGTTATTTTTGATTGTATCTCTTATTACTGATTCCCATTTATTCCTTCATTCATTCCATTTTACTGTAAGTATTCAGCCATACATTTTTTCAGAGTACTTTTTAAAAATAAAAATAATAAAAATCTGGTAATGTATTATTAGTTTTTTTATTAAGTCTGTACAGTTAGGCTTAAGCCTTATTTTATTTTTTAGCTTAGATCTGTTTGATCTAGGAATGTTTTATTAGTTGTTAATTAATTGTAAGTGCTTTACTATTGTTTGTTTATTTATGTTATTTTAAGTCAGTGTTTTTCTCCTAAGTATTTTAAGAAAGTCCTAATTACTTATTTATATATAGAAAGTACCTATTTCTGCCTGTGTTCTGATGGCTTTTTTGGTGTATATGTTCCAATATACCTTATAAATATATCTTTTGTTGTCAGCTTTTGTTTCTTATTGTATATTAATAAATATCTATTGTTATGTATTTACTTCTACCTCTTTTATGTTATTACTGGTTTGTATGGTTATATAATTTGGTTATAAATCCTAAAATGTTTTTAAAAAATGGACAATTAAAAAATGCAAACAAATGCATTTTGTGGCATTACTTTTCCTTAACACACAAAATGACAACAGAATTAGTCATTGTAATAACAAAATTAAGAAATTTTGAATCTGATACCTGCAACGCAAAAGATTAGAAAAATGGCAGGAACACTGCTTCAGAAAGTTTCACAATTAACAAAAATTTAATCTAGATGTTAGAATTAAAAAAGAGCATGTGTGACAGCATGTGGGTACATCAGTGCTCATGGCCTAGGTGATTTTCATGTGTGTAAAGCTTATATCGTGAAATCTTGACTTCATATTCTGCCCTTCAGTTTTTTTAACAGTAGAACGTCAGGTCTTATTCTGCCAGTGTTTCAAGAATTTGGCTTCATAAATGAGTGTGTGCTTGACTGGTCTGTCTGCCGTCCAGGTCTGTCACTTAGAGAGAGAATGAGAATAAAACAATGAATATACACCATGAATGAAAGAATTTATATTTGCAATTTCCAAACAATTGAAATGTATTTAAAAAGGTGATGTGACCCAGTCATAAATCTGCCTCTGTCTCAGCTTGTTTTTTAGAATTTCTAACTTTGATAATTTTTAACATTCATCAAAATATGTAATAAAACAAAGTCTTTCTGGCATTTTATTTGTTATGTAAATGTAAATTAGTTAATGAACTAATCACATATTTTATTATTTGTAACATTTTAAAGAAATATGTGTTAGTAAATGTATGTTTTTTGTACACTGTTTTGGGAACTTCCAACTTTTATGAATAATACTTCAGTTTTAACAGTAGAAACTTTATTTGTCATGCGCTGTCTGTACATTTTAGTTGTCTTATAATGTTAAATCATGTTTTTTTTCCGAAAAAAAAAATCTTTAACCCATTGAATGCAATGTGGCAGATGCACTCATTTGCATAATATTGATCTCTACCGAACCTTTTCAGCTGAGAAGCAATATAGCCAAAAAGGATCCTTACTAATGATGGAGCCAAGAGTAAAATGAATAATGCAAAGTTATATTTTTGCATTATTTTATATTAAATGAAGAACACAAGATGACCTCTGGCAAGAAGGGAATGTTAAATTGGGGACAAAAAATAACAGCAAAAATATGTCATTGACAAATAAAACCAATTATTTCATTTGTCCCTTACGAAATGTCAAGAGAGCAAACCACAAATCAATATATATAGCTATATGTTTGTATATATAGATTTGGTTGGTTCAGCAGTTTGATTTGGTCCAGCAGCTACACTGAGGTGTGAAAACCTCTAGCAACATTCCTGTGTTTGATTCAATGATACCAGCTCAGTACACACCAGCACAGCACCACCACATTAATGTCACTAGACTAATGCTTTGAATACACACATATATATAGTCAATTGTCATATACAGCACTATTTGTGCAGTGGATAATTCTCAGCACTGCAGTATCAAGACAATGCTATTGGAGTTTTTAAACACCTTAATATAACTGGTTGACTACGAATAATTCACCAGCCAATCCATACCCGCAGGGCAATGTCAGGTCTCATTTTGCATAAGTGAGAATCTATTTTTTTCTCTGTGTAAATATTTATAAAAATGGAAAAATAGATAATGGCAGCATAATCATAGATCAATTTGTTAATGGGCGGCTAAGTCGAGAGATCAGAAGCAGTAGGCATAAGGGCTCTAGAAGCAATCTAAGTAATTGTCTATTTGTAAGTGTGGCAGGTGTTTTAAAAAGCATGGGAAAAATGTTAAGCTTTTAAAAACATTTCAAACTGTGCTGTATTTATTTAAAAGCTGCACATACACAAAATCATTATGTCTAAGTGTGATTTGTACTAAACTATTAGCATAATATTAAATTATTAATTCATTCATTATCTTCCTCTTTATCCTATATTAGGGTGGCGGTGGGGTTCCCCATGCCCATCCAGGGGAGAACGTCTCGGGCGCAGGGCAGATACACCCAGGACAGGGCGCCAATCCATCGCTGGGCACACACTCACTCACACAGACACACTCTATATGGGGCAATTTGGAGAACTCAATTGACTTGATCCATGTTTTTGGACTGTGGGCGGAAACCGGAGAACCTGGAGGAAACCCACGCAGGCACGGGGAGAACATGGAAACTCCACCCAGATGGGGATTCGAACCGGGAATCCCTAGCGCTGAGAGGCGAACGTGCTAACCACTAAGCCACCGTGCCGCTGGATATTAAATGAGCTTAATTAATTTTTTTACATAAACAAGACATTGCAACATAGTAGATTTAAACTGGATTAATACAGAATGTATTATATGAAATATGGCAGTGTATCTTTATCAATTATGACTTTTTGCCTTTTTTTCTGATAACACTACAGCTATCTCCTGTTGGCACTACCATCTTTACTGGCTTCTCAGGAAACAATGGAGCTACTGATATTGATGATGGACCTAATGGCCAAATTGAATATGGCATCCAATACAATCCAAATGACCCGGTACATTAAAGCTAATATATTATTATCTGTTATTTCATGTTGTTTTTATAGTTTTATGCAAACATTTGGGTAACTACATATTATACTGATCTAAGTGGTAATGATATTAGCATTGGTTAAATATTCAGATAAATGTCATAATGTTAGTACACTTAAAATGCCTTTTTGTCTGTTTCTTTAGCTAATGTGTAGTGTTATAATATCATTTCTATTTTATGATCACTTTTTTGTTTTATAATAAAAAAATATATATGTTCTTGTCTTATAGGAATCCAATAAAACAGTTCGGGTGGCAAGCACATTGTCTGGAAACATTGTTCTAGCTGAGAGACTGAACTACGAAGAAAGGACACGTTATCTAATTGTTATCCAGGCAAATGTAAGCATCATAATTCCATTAATTTAGTTCTTCCTTATGTTTTTTGTCAATGCCTTATGATGGTTAATAGTTTTTCAGGTATTTACACATAACTCATTTTTATATAATTAAAGCAATTAATGAATTGAATTAGATTTTTAATTGGCTCAAGTTCTGATGAAGTTCTGATGAAATAGATTTTGCAAAGAAAGTTAGCTAATATTCGAATTTAATGTAGAATTAGACTGCATGTTGTTACATAATCTCACTGTTGTAGTGACCTTTAATTACTAAGCATGAATTTTTCTGCTTTACTGACAATCTGTAATAAAATATGTGCAATACTACTACTACAACAGCTACTACTA
This sequence comes from Corydoras sp. C115, assembly GCA_019802505.1. Taxonomy (NCBI): domain Eukaryota; kingdom Metazoa; phylum Chordata; class Actinopteri; order Siluriformes; family Callichthyidae; genus Corydoras; species Corydoras sp. C115. Next base: position 12,953,682 of record JAFMOC010000007.1, read on the forward strand.
CTACTACTACTACTACTACTACTACTAATAATAATAATAATAACACATTTCCATCAGGTATATTGTATTTTGCAATAATAACTACAACATGTGATTTCTTAATTTTTTTAAATTGTCACTGACAAAAATAAAAAGAGGTGATTTCAGTTTTTGTCTAGTTAATGTCTTTTTAAATATATAGACAAATTTATATTGGCATTGATGTACCTTTTTCATCATAATTTTTCATCATAATCACAATTCTGTTAATTTTATTTTATAACAGTTTTTGAAAAGAATACATTGATTTGCTACTGAAATCTTTGCTCATTGTTGCTTTATGCAAGATTAAATCTGCTCAAGTGAAAATAATGTCATGGACTGTGGTTTCTAAATGTTCCACTAGAGACATACAGGACAGCCAGTGTGGCAGATATGTCACAAAAGGAACAATTCCTAAGGCGACCGTGGATAGTCAGTGCTGAGTTCATACCTACTGCCTACTTATGGCAGACTGTCTCTTGCTAATTGCCAACTCTTCATAGTTATCTCTAAATTCTTTGTTATGTCAGAAATATTATTTGTGCAATCTGCCCACATTCTTACTCTTTTGTGTATATTGTTTGTCTTGGTTACTGTTTAAGTTTGTCTGTGTTGTGCTGGAGTTCTAAGTTAGAATTAATAATGGAGTAGTGGAGTTTTTGCACGGTGTAGTGGTGTTGCAGTTTAACACACAGCAGATGCATAAAAAAAGCCCTGTGACATTCAGGAACAATTTTAGACCCCCCAATGCCCACACCCACACACATCCAGCAGGTTTGCTCTTTATTAGACAAATTACAGGGTTATCTTCTTTTTTAAATGTAAAAACTTGTATTTGTGCCTTGTGCAGGCTTACCCACAAGACAGATAGACCTACCATTATCCCATATAACTACTGATTTTGAGTCCATGTGACCTTTAAATAAATTAGATTTTTATAGTTTAAACTATTTCTCTTAAAACATTTTATTATACAGAGTCCTTTATAAGAGGCCATCTCTTTTTGAATTATTTTCTATCCTCAAAAAGGGGTAAGTTTTTCTAATTGTGACTTGATTGGTGTCATTTCTAAACCTATGCCTAACACTGGTTTAGTGTTAGAGTTTGGAATGAGTTTGAACTATATGCTTTGTGACTTCAGATTTGCTTCAGCTCTCCACATTGTGACAATTAAAAAACATTTTTTAAATTTCTTTTTGATTGAATATTTGTTTTAAAGTATTTGTAAGCACAATAACATCAAGTTCTTTTACCTATTTATGGTCACAGCACACAGAGAGCAATCAATTAGAGCACCACACTTTACTAGTGTACATCATTATCTATTCAATCTCTTGACTTCACCTCACACACAAGTGGTCCTCGAGCTCTCCACATGATTTAACAGTTTTTGGGATTCACTACTTTTTATTTGAAGATTCATTTGCAAATTCAGTTCTATGACATCCTAATGACTGCACTCTTGCACAAAACATTTCAAAACTTTTGGGCAGCTTTTGAAAGGATTAAATACTTTTGTTATGTCAGTTGTCTGAGGGACTCTAAATAGACCTTTGTGGTAAAAGCAGATGCTTCAGAAGTTAAGGGGTCATGGCAATATGTTCCAATATCTGAAGCCAGTGGCAAACTGCTATTCTTATAAATTCCCTGTGCAGAAAGTAATTATAGTGTGGGAAACAGAAAGCTATCAGTTATAAAGATCAGGTTTTAAGAAGTGGCATCACTGATTAGAAGGGGCGCAGCAGCCTTTCCAAGTGCTTATGGATTATAAGAACACCAAAAACAGCAAATGTCTTAATGTCACAATAAATCCTTTGTAATGTGATTTAACTCACGATGCAAAAAGTATCAAGGAAAAACTAGCAGAACAGTTGGCATAATTGGGAAACAAGGACTAAAGAGACAAGTACATTGTGAAATTTTAACCCAGGTCATCTAATTGCACACCACATCATGTTAACTGTTTGTGCCTCTAAGCCAAATAAGACACACAAACTGAATGGTGGTGTTGGATCAAAGATTAATTCTTTATAAATGATTGATCTTTGGTTTGTATCTTAATCCTCTATAGAAAACCTTACATCCTGTCACCTACATGCTTAGAAATCTCACACTGAGAACGGGAGAAAGGGAGCGTCTGAGTCAGCAACAGTACATGAAAAGGTCATGAAGCAGTTTAGAATTTAGCCACACTAAATTCTAAACATTATGTTCAATTAAAACTATTTTTAAATCTGCCACATCCTGTCCGCACTGTTTGTAGTCTGAAGACATTCGAAAGTGTACTCAAATGATGGTAATGCATAACGTGCCCGAGTATTCATAACCTGATAAACTTCAGTGTGGGTCAAACACATATCTAAAAGCAGTTTCATTTTCGGGCGGCACGGTGGCTTAGTGGTTAGCACGTTCGCCTCTCAGCACTAGGGATTCCCGGTTCGAATCCCCATCTGGGTGGAGTTTCCATGTTCTCCCCGTGTCCGCGTGGGTTTCCTCCGGGTTCTCCGATTTCCTCCCACAGTCCAAAAACATGGTTCAAGTCAATTTGAGTCTAAATTGCCCCATATAATGTGTGTATGTGTGCGGGTCTGTGTGAGTGTGTGCCCAGCGATAGATTGGCGCCCTGTCCTGGGTGTATCTGCCCAGCGCCCGAAACGTTCTCCCCTGGATGGACATGGGGAACCCCCCCGCGACCCTAATATAGGACAAAGCGGAAGATAATGAATGAATGAATGAATGAATGAGTTTCACTATCTTCCTAATTTGCTAAAAAAAAAAATTATGCACCCACTTTTGTTGATGTCAGGTTTAGCCCGAGTCATGACTAAGGCCTGTAGAATCAGGCTTACAGCCCTGAGATCTCCGGGAGCCATAATCAGATATTGTAGCTTGGGACTTAAGGATAAAGAGATGTCACTGGGTAAAAGCAAGAAAACACAGTAAAGGATATATCAGAGAAAGATGGAAGGGCATGAAAAGCCACCCACCGTGCAACCTCATCAGGAAGAGCATAACCTTTCCCATATCGGAATAGGAAGTAAAATGACCTTTGACGTTAAAAATAGCTAGCTGCCATTGCAAGAAACAGGCAGGGAGGACCCCAGATACGAGGTAGAGATTGGCTTACCCTCCAAAGTACAAAAGCCACAAGAGTGCCAGATCTCATCAAAATTATTCGCAACACCAAAGGGGCATTAACAGTGTGTTTGAATAGGAATGATCTTTAAACAGCAGACAAGCCTGTGTCAAATCCACAAGTTCAACAGCCTAAGGAGACTTTAAAAAAGAGTTAGCTTTTCAAAACTGCAAAACTGCAATGGATTCAGTGTCATTGGTCTTGGAGCAGGAGCCTTTAGGAAAAATGTGGTGTTCATGTTCAAATAGTGTTGAAGAAAGATCAACCTTAATACTAGATGATTAATAAATTGTGTCTATGCAAACACAATTTTTTTCGGCATAAAACCAGAGGACAACTGAAAATATTCAAAGGAAGAACTGCAGAAGAATAAAGGGACAACAGACAGTTGTTGCTGTGGAACCATTTTCAAAAACCATAAAAGTTGAATGGCATGCCATATTGAGGTCACACCAGGGTGAGAGCCAAACATAGTGGTGGTGAGATGCTTAAAAGACTCCATCATCTCTAAAGTCTATGTCAACGGCTCAGAGAAGTCCTCACCACATTTAACATGACAAATCTTGTCATGGTATGAGCAGTTAGGTACATACTCTCTGTAGTAGTTCACAAGTACAAGAAATCTGAGCATGGCCTTGGTTTTGTTGGAGGAATACAGTAAATAGTCAATATCAAATGAAGTAAATATCAAATGTTTTAGGCTATCATCATAATGTACTCTTTCATTGGCAGTCAAGAAAACAGGTGTGATAAGTCTGATACAAATGTAAATTGGTTAACAAGACCTTAAATTCACATTCAATTAAAAAATTCACAAATTTGGAGCCAACAGAGCAAACAAAATCATCAGCATATTAAAGTGGCATACAGCTACAAGAGGATTTCTACAATACCTATGTATCTCTTAAAACACAGCTGAGGAGTCATTCAATTCCCATGTTTCCCCCTAAAACAGGGGTCTCAAAGTGCCGGCACGCAGGCCACATCCGGCCCGCGATGCAGTCTTACACGGCCCCTCACGGGTTAACAAAATAAGCATTAAAAAAAAAAAAAAAAAATTATAATAATAATCTGGCCCGCAATTTGGTTTAATTATTTATACATTATTATGTTAATTTTTATATTTTATCTTAATTAGTAATGTGGTGTTTGTGTGTTGTCTTTATTTTTGTGCTTACGCTGCATTGCCTGGTGATTAGCGCCCGCTGCGTATCCCAACCCACTCGTAAGCTGCACGTCTCTACGTGTAACAGGTTGTCCTCAGAAACGAAGCCAAAGTGGATGAACAGTATAACAGTCAGTGGTGTAGATGTGTTGCTGGTGCTAATGAAAGATACAGACTCGTGTAGTAATAGGAACTCCGAATCGCTTTACTCTTTTCCACATGTATCGTACATCTCTCGTGTGTCACACCTTTATTCGTCCACCCGCAGCGCATACCTTAAGCATAGTGCCCATATTACAGCACAACATTCTACAACTGGTTTATTGAAAACAGCGCTCAAACCCCAGTAAATGTACTGATGGTGTAACGCCGCGATGAAGATGATCGCTGACACTCGGGAAACCGAAACATCCAGAGAGGTAATCCTCAAAACACAGGCAATATAAAACAACGTAGCAGGGGAGCGCGTTACCGAAGATCAGACGCAAACAGCCAACCCAACCGAACAGCTTAATAGAGAGATAAACAGGAAGTAGTAATCAGAACTCTGGAGAAGAACTCCGAGTGCCACCAGTGGCAGGAAGTGGAATAGCAGGTACAGAAGGTAAAGTGGATGTGACACTACGCTAGGCATGCGCTCACCATTCCCAGCAAAAATATTTTGTTAGCAAAAATGTCACTTTCAAAACTCAAAAAATAAAATAAAAGTTGACTTGGAAAAAAAGTACATATGTGTGTGAAAAACTCTTCTCAACTGTAAAACTTAATAAATCCAAGCACAGATCCAGACTGACCAATGCCCATCACCAGTCCATCATCAGAGTGTCCACTGCAAATTCACTTAAAGCAAATGTGGCTCATTTGTGTCAGAAGAAGCACTGTCAATTTTCTGGTAGCAAGCACTGAGCAAACACTGAATGTATTTGAATGTACAATGTACAAAATGTATTTGAATTACAATATGTGTACATAGTTATTATATAAATAGTTGATTTTCAATTTTCCCGCTGCTTTTTGTTGCAATTCTTTAATCTGGCCCCTCATCAAAAACACAGCCTGGTTAGTGGCCCACAGGTAATTTGAGTTTGAGACCCCTGCCCTAAAAGTAAGAACACATATTTTATGAGTTCTTATAGACAAGAACACTAAAAAAGGCTAGCCATGTTATGAATAGCCATGTTATTAATGCATATAATGATGGGTGGCCTATTTGGGACAAAGTTGCAACAGGTGTATTCACATCAGCATGGATATGCAGGAATAATTACCACCAGTATTTTCACCTGTTCTTAAATTTGCATCATTGTCAAGTGAAAGAGAGTCGTATTTACATGGCATTGTCCTACTAAAGATGCACCTCCTGACCAGAAGGAGGCAGTGACATGCTCATATGTAGAGTTCAAAATTGAACATCCATTTTCAGGGAGGCTGTAAGAGTGACAGGACTGAAAGCTAGCTGTTTGTTTGTTTGCTGAATTTTATATAAGAGTTTGGAGGAGTTTCTAAGAAAATTGTGTTGGTTTCTAAACCTAAACATAAGAAACCTTCGAATGGGGAACTCAAGAACCAATTATGGTTTAAAATCAGAAGATTACATGCAAAAGCCATACACACCTGGGAGGAAACCTGTGTAATTGTTTGTGTGAGTGCCTCTGTGGCAGGTGGTTTATGGAGCAAAAGAGACCTTTAGCAGACAGATCTGAGACACCTGTCTGATGTGTTTGTCTGTGTGTCACACAGCTGTTAAGTACTTTTTTTTAGTTTTTAGAGAAGCTGTTTAAGTATTTTTTAGCCAGTCTCAATTCAGTTAAACTCTTTTGTTACTTTGTTTTTTTAATAATTCTGGCCAACTCTATATGGCATCTGTTAATCTTATTAAAAATCCACACAACCACTAAGACATATGTTTTAATAAAGCAAGACAACACGTTATTCTGCTTTTTCATTGCTGGTCAGAGAAAACCAGGTGAGAATGTTCTGAATCAGGCTGGAGCTTTTGACCATCAATCATTTTGACTTAATCAAAAGGATGCTTTATTGTCTTTTCTCGGGTCTACTCCAGAAGGAATGCCTTTATTGGCATTTATGATATGCCTCTGATTTAGACTTTGAGAAACGCACAAGTCCTTTCCTTTAAGCAGGAACCATTTGCATATTTTACTTTCTAAAATGTGAAAACCTTGACCGATTTGTTTCCAGGATTAGCAAATGGCTAAGTTGGGAACTAACTACAGCGTTTACTTTATGATTATGTATTCTAAATTGGAAAATAACTGGTGCAACAGGATATTTGTGTTCGGCAAACCTATTGCAAGATTACTAATCAGTGGTCCTTCATCCTCCTGAGGCAGACACATGCTTGTATGTAGAGTTCAAAACTGAATTTCTATTTTCTGGGTGGCAGTAAGACTGACAGGACTGAAAGCTAGCTGTTTGTATGTTTGCCAGTTTTAAGTAAAAGTTTGGAGGAGTGTATAGGAAAATTGTGGTGGTTTCTAAACCTAAACATAAGAAACCTTTTAATATGCAACTCAAAAGACAATTATGGTGGAAAATCAGAAGATTATCAGCAAAAGCAATACACACCTGGGAGGAAATTTTGTGTGTGTGTGTGTGTGTGTGTGTGTGTGTGTGTGCCTCTGTGTATATGTATATTTGAAAAATGATAATTTGAAAAATGATAGTTGCTGACAGGCATTTTTAAAACAGTTTTTTATTGTCACTTGTAACACCAATCTGGTCTATATATATTCTCTCTTTTGAGACAAACAGTGATGTACAGGAAGCTAAAATATATAATTGTATCTTTGCTCTATTGTTTTGTTTATTTTAAAAATCATAAGATTAACTTGTATTTTGGCTGTGACCTAAAACACAAAATGGTTCTTCTTGAGACCAAGAATCAATGCAATTCTAACATGTAAGAGGTATCAGACTGTTACCATTGGCATAAACATCCTGTGCCGATATTGTACACTTGTCTAGAAAGTTTGTTTGTTTTCAGTTTGTTTTCTTTCCAGCATGCACCAGTAATGGTGAATGGAGATGGACAAAAAACTATTGCTCATTCTAGCCAATTATGCATAAATATTAATATACATATTCAGTTCTTTTTATCACTACTTATATAACTATAACTACTTTTTATAATGGTATTTTAGTTTCTACTATGTATTTTTATTTATTATGTGTTGGGATTTGGTACAATTATATAATTTATTGTAATATTCATTGTTATAAGCAAATCTAGCATTAGTAGCCCCACATTGTAGAAAGTCTTTATTCTGCTATTATAAGCGACAGATCAATCAGATATCCTGCTGTGGTGTAAGCACAAGGACCAAAGCTCCTTCTGTTTTGTTCTTTGGAGACCTTGCTGTGATAAAAGCCTAGCTAAAATGTGTTTAATACTATGGTAAGAATTCATCCAGATGTAAGACCTATGTTTTTTTTCCTTTAGCGTAAATATCCTCTTTGGGCCACAGGGGGCTTAGTATTGATTTTATATTCCTTCCTACAGCATGCCTCCAGACTGCCCACTGTCCTTCACCACTATTTAAAATAGGATGCATTTGATGTCATGTTATGTCTGTGTTTTACTTTTGTATTTTTGATCTTGAATATTTTTTACAAGTCTGATTTCATCTGAATGATGAACTTAAAATGAATCAATATGTAATCTTGTCAAGGATGCTCTTTTCTTCTCTATGGTGGTAAAGACTGCAAAGCGGATAATAGGAACCTCAGTTCCACCCGTTTAGGACATTGCGACAAACTGAATTGAGCTCAGAACATTTACAAAGACTCCCCCCACCCCCCCACCATAGACTGTTCTCGCTACTGGCCTCTGGTCAGAGGCTTCTAAGTCTCAGATGCAGAACAGCCAGGTTCAAAAGCAGCTTTTTCCAACATGTCATAAGACTGCTGAACTCAAAATAAATGCTGCTCCTTTCTTTTTATTTACCTCAGTGCAATATTCTTTACATTGTGCAGTAATTACTTGCTGTTGTACATATTTATATAAATATACTTATTTTCTGCAGTTTGCACTAGATTTCACATATAGTAAAACTCTCACTTTACAACGACAGTGAGCAAAGGATACACAGTCTTACTCCTATGCGGACTGTACAGTGTAAATTTGACAATAAAGTCTGTCAAAGTCTATTGTTTTGGTTTGCAGGTCTATAGACAGAAAATGTAAATTGAATATTTTATGTATTTCTCTTTAAATCTAACATATTTTCCATATCCACAAACAGCCTGTCTAGGTTTGTACAGGATGATCCACTTCATGGGTTTATACTGGGCTTAGGTAATCAGGTAGGGTTTAGGTAGGTTTGCTTACTGAATTGAAGGTAGAGAAAGGAAATGTGGTTCAATGGAACGTCTTGCATTTTTTATCTCACCTAATATGTTTTATTTTAATTTACTTGTTTGCTTTATAGACCTACATTTACTGATAACAATAGTATTTTGTAATGGACGAACCTGGGCTTTTATTAAAGGAGCACAATCCCATCAGCTAGCATTGATCCCATGCCCTTTCTGGATCTGAGCTTGTGACCTCTGTTAGCCTATGGCTTTGCTCTGCTTTAGCACTGTGTTGTTTTTTTTAACTGATGACATATCACGCCCCAGAACATTTTTCTGAATTTGAGACTGTATATTTATCCTGTTTTTTTTATTTTATTTAATAATAAGTGGCTTTAATTTTAGTAAATAAAACTTGGCGAAGATTTTTTTTAAAAATGCAGAAACTAATAATGATTTTGTTCTGTGTGTGTGTGTGTGTGTGTGTGTGTGTGTGTGTGTGTGTGTGTGTGCGCCTACGTGTGTGCGCCTGCGTGTGTGTGACCACGTGTGTGCCCACGTGTGTGTGCTCGGTGTGTGTGTGTGTGTGTGTGTGTGTGTGTGTGTGTGTGCATATGTGCACTTGTGTGGGGGTGTGTGTATGTGCCTGTTTACCTTTTAAATAGGACCGTGCTCCATTTCCAGCCAGCCGGCACACAGCCACCACTACACTGACTCTGGATGTATTGGATGGTGATGACCTGGGCCCCATGTTTTTGCCCTGCATTCTAGTGAATAACACAAGAGATTGCAGCCCTGTCACCTACAGTGTTGTCATTCCTGAACTCACAGATCCGGTGAGGACTCACCCATCACACCCTGTTGGTCTGTTAGAGATATGCTTAGTGTAATGTTACCTGTTTAATTATGTAATGGAACGTAAAGGAATTGCAACAACTTCCTCTCATTGTCAAACAAGCAAAGTGCTTTCAATGTACAGCTAATGACATCTTGATTTGTGAGTGTATGTGTGTCTAATAATTAAGAATGCTTTGTGATTTTAGGTCTTTTGATTAGTGATTTAAAAAAAAGCATCCCAGTAAAAGAAGTTACACATTGTGTGACATTTTTACCTCATTTATGAATACCCTACTTATTAAATTCCAAATTGTTGTTAAATAATTAAAAATGGATTGTATGAAATTTCAGAACAATATCAGAGTTTTATCAAAATCTCTCATTGAGCAAACGTCTTTTTTTACTTACCAAAGCAATGTTTGTATACTTTAGAATTAATCAAATGCCTCAAAGGTTTCTAAATTGTGTGTTGACCTACTAAGATAGACAATAAATAACATTTATAAACATGGCTTAGTTTGTAGCATGTACTTTTGGCTTCAGTATGGTTTTATCATATCTTTATATATTTGTAATCTCAAATATCAGAGCCAATGCATACATATGGACAGGTTTTTTTTTTTTAATAAGAAAGAAAGGAAAAACTGTAACATTTGACAATAATTAAAATATATAGTATATATATATTGTTTTCCATTATCTTGCCTTATGTATAACAGTTACATTTATATATTATTATATTATAATATATATTTTCTGATTGAACACAGACGGCACTGTGCCGTAGTGGTTAACACGCTTGCCTCTCAGCTAGCGCCAGATTGGGATTCCCGGTTCCCAATCTGTTTGGAGTTTCCATGTTCTCCCTGGGTCTGCGTGGATTTCCTCTGGGTTTGTGTGTGTGTGTGTGTGTGTGTCTGTGTGAGTGAGAATGTGCCCAGTGATAGATTGGCGCCCTGTCCTGGGTGTATCTGCCCAGCGCCCGAAACATTCTCCCCTGGATGGGCATGGGGAACCCTCCCACAACCCTAGTAGAGGATAAAGCAGAAGATAATGAATGGATGGATGATGGATGGATGATTGAATACAATGCTGTTAATAGCCTGTATGTGATTTAAGTTTAAATAAGAAGCAAAAAAATCCACTTCACCATCACAGCATTAGTCTCATTTTGATAAGCTATCACTTGTGGGCAAATTCCCAACCAATATGTTTTGTTGATGCATTTACTTTTGTAAGATATGTGTGTGTTTGTGTAAGCTGTATTGTAAGCATTATATTTGTTGCAAGAATGCAATGTGAAGTGCTAAGTATTAATTCACCTGGAAATGCCTTGACAAAAATCCCTAACTGGCCATCATAAAGGATTATAGTAGTGTTTTGAATACAAAGACTGGAACTGGGCAGCTGTCTAAATTACTATAGCGGCCTTCTGACAGTGAATAGAAAGGGAATCTTCATAAATTATCACCTTTTGGACCAGTTGATTGTATGGTCGTTATGGCAAATGGATTACAGATGGCTACATGTGAAGACCTTTTCCTTAAAGCTCTAATTCTTCTTCCAGCTGCTCTTAACTGCTGTTCGTTGTGAATGATGTGCTGTAGCCTCAACACCTTTTCAGATGTGTGTGTGTGTTTGTATACCAAACTAAAAGTTTAAAGTGAAAATGGAGCTAACCCTTTTGCATTTATGTCTAAACTTTTATTCCAGCATTATTGCTGTTTTTCTTTGAAGCAGTATTTTGACAGCTGTGGTTTGGTTGTTTGGGCTGAGACTGAGCTGTTTGTTGTAGTAATGAGGCTTCATATTTGTGTTACTTGTGCATGCTTTGGGTTTTCGAAAGAATGCAGAAGCATTTCAGACTTGAGTGAAAATAAATCTCGATTGCTTTGATGTTGTTCTGAATTGAGGTTTCACCCTTTGTGTTCTAATTAATTAGTTGCTGTTAACCTTCACACTGGCCCCGCCAAGCATTTTAAAACTCAAGCAAAAGTACAGTTAAGAGTAAAATTTAAGCTGAAGATTTTGAAACTCATTATGTTTTAACATCTCACATTTAATGTGACCATATGTTTGATATATTAGGTTGGTTCAATTAGAAGTCAATTATAGCAATCTGCTGGTAAGGCAAATGGCACACTTCAGAAAGTAAATCAGCCATACACTTGGTAAATGGGTCTTCCAGCAGGACAATGTTCAAAGTATTCCACTGATGTTGTGACAAAATGGTAGCAAGGTAAATGTATTAACATGGTTACAAATAAACATTCACTTAAAGATTTTTAGCAAATGCTTTTATCCAAAATGATTTACAAGTGATAGAACAACACAACTCCGGTAAAGAGGAATCATCTAAACTGCAGTATTATCAGCCATGATCATTTGCTGATCTAGTTTCTTTGCCTTCTGATAGAGATGACTCTCAGTAGTATGGACACAGTAACGAAGAACATTCCATCCACCATACATTCCCCCATTAGGAAGTTATTATTCAAAATTCATTATTATTATTTAAAATTTCTGAAAAAAAAATCACAAATAAAGACATGGATAAAGTAACATGGCAAGTGAAAGGAACACATAATGAAAAAGCACATTGCCCAAACAGCAGGAGAGTGAAAATAATTAAAAACCTAAGGAAAAACTGCTATCCATCACTTGACATGACACTGATATTGTATTTATATTTTATGCAGAAAACAAGGTTGAAGTTTTTAATTTGTATCTGTTTCAGAGTAAAATTAACCCTTTAAATGTGACACCACCCATTCGAGCTGTGGATCAGGACAAAAATATTCAACCTCCATCAGACAGACCCAGCATTGTATTTTTCATATTAGTTGGTAGGTATAAGGTCACTGCTGATATATACTTTTATTTAAAATTATTTAATTAAATTCTTGTTATTGTTTATAAAATAAAATTGTCATTTTTGCATCTACAATTTTCAGGCCAACCCACTGTGTATCCAGAGTTCTTCTTTTTGAACAGAACAACAGCTGAGCTCCGACTCCTGAAGCCAGTCAGTAGAGACCTGTACCAAAGTTTCAACCTTGTCATCAAGGTTATTATACACACTTTTACATTTTTGGTGTAATTCTATGAGACATTATAGTATTTTTTAACATCATTGTTATTCTAAAATACTAAGAACACTATATGAACAAAAGTATTTGACCACTTACATCTTGCACCTGCTATTATGATATCTCAATTTATGTTAAACAGCTTATACTTTTCTGAAAAGTATTTAAAGAGTTAAAAATCTTATTTTTATAAACTTGTAAGAATAGGACTGAATAATACACCGGAATTAATGTTAGCCATATTTATACACAGATGTACAATATATTAAAACATTACAGGATATTACATTTTATCAGAACAGGGGTAAGTCATTGTATGTTGCTTATGCTGTGGACAATGCTGATTTCTAATAGTGATCATTATTGCAGCAGAGCTCTAGATGAACACAGTCCACTGTCTGTCTAGTAGAGTGTATGAAGGCTGCATTTTGCTGTCATTATATTAATCAGTTTGTGCAACATCCTTTTCTTCACAACCATCAATAGGAGCTCCAGAGTAGTGGCATCTTTAACAGTTTATTCAGTCTCTAAGTCACAGGCCCTAATACTTCTTTCCCAACAGATGGCAGCAGTAAAATAGCATCTTCCAAAATGGAATAATAGAAATTGTCCTCATCTTGCTGCACACAGTGAAACTCCAAGCTTTCTTTAAAAGTGTAGTCTGCAGAGTACCTTTCAGTAAAATAGTGTTATATTTTTAGTCCAATATTTTGTCATGGTTAACTCTCAAGCTCTTCACCATCTCCAACAGTAAAATAGTGTTTGGCTCAGTACTGGTTCGACCAACTAATTTGAGGTGAGAACTTGTACTGTAAACACCAAAGTGTTACTTTTGTGACCTTGTGTATTCAGTTTCATAGTAGTGATCACCGCACCTCAGTCTTTCTGCCTCCATGCAAGTGGCTCCAAATAGCCATTTGCGTGCTGACCCAGTCACCAGGAATCAAACTTGAGACCTTGCTGTGTTGCCTTGCAGTTAAACAATGTAACCATTAACGCTTGACCACTCACTTGTTCTTTCTCACCACATCCATAAACCTGACCCCTTAAAGTAGCTTTCATAACCCTGCTTGCTACATTTGTTATTAAGATTAATGACATGCAGATTTTGATTCAACTGATATCAAGAATATACTTCATGTCAACGTCACTGTTTTTTTTAAAACATTGTATAGATTCCAATAGAGCAAACATTGCTATAGATGTTATATTGTAACTCTTTTAAATAGTTTTTTTTCCTAAGTATATCTTGAAAAAAAACAGGTTGTTGTTTTAACTTGACAAATGCAAACAAAATTCCTGCAAGAAATGAATAGTATAGTGTCCACACATTTGAACTGCTTCAATTCTCATGCTTCATTTTTTAAATATATTTTTCTTTAATTAAAGTGCATTATGTATTGCAATAATCTCTACATTTATTTAACTGTAGTACACATAAACATTGACAATCAGTAACACAGAATAGACTAACTGTCAGTCAGATTCAAAGCAAAGTTAATTACTGTAAATTTCTTCAGAAATTGCACCACTTTGTATTAGGTTTCTTCTCCCTCTTTGTTTAAAGTGGATTTTCATTATATGCATGATTAGGGTTAACAAGCCTAAGAGCATTACTACCTTTCACAAAGACTAAAAAAACCAAATGAGGAAATCAAGAATGCAAGAAGAGCAGATTTTTCGTTAAGCAGAAGCATTTGTAGATACCCTTGTTTTAGTCACATACAGCAGGGAAATGATCAGATGGATGTTTGTGGCTCTCTGCCCAAAAGCATTTTTTTAGCTTTTAATTGACAGAACTAAAAGCTTTCTTGTAATGTCAGGACACTTGCCATGTGAAAAGGTTCACAGCATCATGCAGAACTAAAAGTGGCCATGTTTGTGAGAGCACATGTTGTCTTTTTATTATGGTACAATGGATTCCACTGAGCATTTAGGATGGTTTGGCGAGGTTGGCAACCTGTTGAAACAGCTCTTATTTGAACTTTCTTCTTTCTTTCTATTACTTTCTCAGTTATTGGATTGTGATTATTTAATTTGTTTTGTATTCTGAGAACTAAACAAATGAAGTGCGTCTTTGTCCATGTATTCCTTATTTTCTTTGTTTGTGGTCATATCTTGTGATCCTTAACTGAGCTATAGACAACCTGTTTACATTATTGAACAACTATTACCATTCTGTAACCCAGCAGTGGTACCTCACAAGCAAACCAAAGTTTCCTGTGAGTTGAGAAGGAAGAGGTGAACTCTGCATCATACCAGAAGATATTATAGACATGTTCTCTCATCCAACTGTATTGGAAATGTAAGATCTCTCCTTTATAAAGTGAATAAACCAGTGGCACTGACCCAGAGTGAGAACTGAAAGTGTACCAATTATGCTTACATGCATGACAGTGCTAACTCCAGGCATATTTTTACTTTGGACGATTTTAATTTAATACAGCAGATATGCAGCTGACCGTTTGTAAATGATAGATTGTGTAAATCTGGTCACTTTACTATTAGGAAGAAATTTTACTTAAAGTACATCAAATGGTTAGATCCTTTAATGAGACATTCCTATCCATCAAAAGAATGCTACTGTGATACTTGGCTATGCCCCCCTCACATGCATACACACACACAATGACACAAATGCTGCCTGTAAAATCCTGTATACAGCAGTGAGCAAGCTGCAGGCACAGCATCCACAAGCCTTTCTTCTTACCTCTGGAGACCTTAATCAAGCTCCTCTGTCTACTACTGTTCACATTCATCCAGTATATAGCCTGCCACACTAGAGACAATAGATTTGTTGTATGCCAAAACCACTGAGGCATAGAACTCAGTACCCCTCCCTCCCCTGGGAAGATCATATCACAGTCTGGTTCATCTTCAGCCTGTGTACAAATACCTTGTGTACAAGAAAACAGCTGTCAACTACACAGTAAAGAAATGGTCTGTGGAATATGAGGAGGAAATAAAAAGACTTTTAACACAATTATGCTGGATGTATTGTGTTGATCCATTGACAGTTTCTCTTACTGCATTACATTCATTTCTGAGTGAAGAATATGAACAACCTCAAGTCTGTATATGGGTATTTCTTTAATAATGAATTGTGGATCAATTCAAATATAAAGAATTATCTTGTATAAGAAAAAAATAGTTTTCAGATCTGGTAAAAAGAAGGAACCAAAGGCTGTGCAAAAGGCACTGAGAAGGAAAATCATAGAGGGATAAGCTAGCTGCATATGCCAGCCAGAATGATAGAGTATGAACTGAAGGGGAATAACATCAGGGGAATCTGGAATGGCCTTTAAAACAATCTTCAGCCATAAGGAGCTAGACTTCAAGGCTGTGGGAAGCTAAATGTGGATGCATGATCTGAGTAAAAACTTCAATGTGTTTGATAATTTATCGATCAGTCTCCCCACACAGACATGCACTCCATACATTTTCTTTAGTCCGCCACTTTCAACTATTTAGGTGAGTAATAAGCTTGGTGAGATTAAAGTATAGAAGTATACAAGTCTGGGTGGCTCCTTAAGATGTTTAGTCAATTATGTGAAAGAGTTAAGTTTATTTTGAACCCAAGCCTGGAGTTGGCGAGACTATCGCACTTTTAAAAAACAATGTATGTTATTCTGGTTATAAGCATCACATCTTATATAAAATTAGACAGATGGCTCCCAGTTCCCAGAAGTATTTCAGCCTATATCTTGGCCCATATATTTAAAGCCAGGAACAAGTACAATTATACTTTTTTTCCCCCCCTAGTTGTAGTTTTCTACTAGAGGCCCATTTCTTAATATTTATAATAATCTGTCCCCTTGCCTAAACCTGTGCTCCATGTCTGCCAGTGTTCTTGCTTGTAATGAAAGTGCTTCTGGTCCTGCTTACACTGTGTGAGCCTTACTGCACTGGGAGCATGTATAGGCCTGCTTGTACAAAGAATGCTATGAAGCAGTTGTGGTAAATGCGAGTGTGAATTTGTGCTAATAGTGTCTCTGTATGAGTTTGTGCAGTGTGCGCTTGTCACTCTGCATCGAGAGTCTGAATCTGTGCTGGGAGCACGTGTGAATCTGTTTGTGTTGTATACACTTATGTATGAATCTGCTTGCACTGTTGCATTGAGAATGCATTTGTTCTGAGAATGTTTCTGAATGTGTTCATTATTTCGGAACCAGTTTGTGTCAAGTGTGCTTTTGAATTGGTCAGCTCAGAGAGCATTCTTGATCCGGTTAACTTCATGAATATGTTTGAACCTACTCATATTGTCACTTTGTGAATTAAACTGTTCTGTCTGTGTATGAACTTTTGTCTTGTCAGTGTCAAATGCCTGTCTGAGAGTTTTGGTGTGACCGTCTGTCTAAAATTGCTGGTGCCTGTATGTTAGTGTATGTTCCTACTTGATGAATGATGTGACTTTGTCCGCCAGTTTTGTATGCTGAGCTGAGGCAGACTATGCCCTGGAAGCTTTTCAGCACACAAGATGACACTCCAAGGTCTATCAGTCCATCAGTAAGCACTCCCGTGCTTTTGCTCTGCAGACCCATAAGCATTTTGCACCTGTGCTCTGCACACCTCTGAGCATTTTCATGCTTCTTCTTCTTTCTTGCCACCTTTATATTAAATTTAAACATTAATGGCTGTGCTGCCATAGTTATGACATTATGCAGAGAAAAGTGAGAAATATGCAAATCCCTTTCATTCTTACTTTGAGAAACAAGTCTCTATAACCGCTGCCTATTTTTCCTCATTAAGGTCTCAGCCTTTGATGAATAATGCTTTGGACCAAGTCATGGATAGAGTTACCTGTTCATCTCACTTGTTTATCAACAATAATTATTTCTGCTATTATTATTATTATTCTTTTTCTTCTTATTATTATTTATAGCAAATCTCATTAGCACTTAATTGCCCCATCCTAACTTTTTGGAAAATGTTGCAGTCCTGAAAAATGAAATAGAGGTGTATTAATAAATGAAATTACTTTCACTGAACAATACATTAAATGTATTTATGTATGTTCTCTGCAGGCGGCACGGTGGCTTAGTGGTTAGCACGTTCACCTCTCAGCACTAGGGATTCCCGGTTCGAATCCCCATCTGGGTGGAGTTTCCATGTTCTCCCCATGTCTGCGTGGGTTTCCTCCGGGTTCTCCGCTTTCCTCCCACACTCCAAAAACATGGATCAAGTCAATTGAATTCCCCAAATTGCCCCATATAGAGTGTGTCTGTGTGAGTGAGTGTGTGCCCAGCGATGAATTGCCGCCCTGTCCTGGGTCTATCTGCCCAGCGCCCGAGACGTTCTCCCCTGGATGGGCATGGGGAGCCCCACCGTTACCCTAATAGAGGATAAAGCGGAAGATAATGAATGAATGAATGAATGAATGAATGAATGTTCTCTGCAAAAATGATGTTTAAATACATTTTACAATTTACTGTCTTAATATTTCCGGTTTGTAGTTGTAAATGATTTAAAGTGACAGTGAAAGGGAGAAAAAAAGAGATGTGCAAAGTATTGTACAGTTCAGCAAGAAACAGTCACCTCATAAAAAATTTAATTGCTTATGTTCACACTACAAAATTTGATTAAGCCACATTATCTGCCACATATTAATACTGCTCCATACAATTGAAGACACAGCATAAATTACAAATGTTTTGCTCAACTATGTTTGCTATTTATTATGAACTTGACTAAATTTGTTAACACAGGTTTTTTTTAAATACTGATTTATTTGTTTCAGTAAACAACTATGAGAGTGTGAAATGCATATAAACTTAAACAAAACTTTTATATGATGCATAAAAGATGCCGTTAAAATGCTATAATCTAACATAAAATAAAATGTGTTCATTTAGAACTATTTGTGTATAACTAGTAGTGTCTAGTGTCCTGAGGATGTAAATGTATCAGACTGGTTAGCTGTATGGTATGTTTTAAAAGCCTTTGTAAGCCATTTGATTAATGTTATTAAAAATAAAGAATAATTAAACAAAAAAATCAAAATCCGTTATTTTAACTTTTAGCTATTATTTAGCTATTAATATAAACAGCAACAAAACTAATCAGAAATTAAGGTATTGTGTCTTTAAAACATGTCAGATCATTGATTCAGTGCTTTGGAAAGTGTGCATGCTAAGCTCTAAATATGTGTTCTGTTTAAATCAAATCCTGATGCTTGTGAACCTCCCCATAGAGCTGAATCACTTGCTTAATGGAAGCCAGTTTCATATAGAGATGGTCAGCCTCTCAAGCACCACCATAATTTTGCATTCTTTCTTCAGTACTTATTTATCTGTTTGCTTATGTGCATGTGTTTATCAATAGGCTGAGCAGGACAATGGTCACCCTCTCCCAGCCTTTGCCAACCTGAGAATAGAGGTATTGGATGAAAATAACCAGGCTCCATATTTCCAGCATTCGTCTTACCAGGGCTTCATCAGTGAGTCGGCTCCTGTGGGTGGTACAGTGTCGGGAAGTGCTAACCTGACCACGCTGCTAGCCATCGTCGCCCTAGATAATGACATCGAAGAGGTGTGCAAATAGCCCATAATACTTAAAACGGTATTCCCCAGCAGGAATTCTGTGGTTGTTATATTTTTGTGAGATATGCAATCCTACAGCAGTTATAGTAATAATCATTTGAGTGATCTCATTATGTCTAAATGTTTGTGTTGCAGCTCCAGCCAGGGGCTATACCAGTGGGTATCAGACTGAAATGATGTGTGCTGTGTTTAATATTTTATACCTTTATCTGTCATTACCCTCTCTTACTCACTCTCTCTCTAAATATGTCTTGCTCTGTTTGGCTTGTTTGGTTTGAGGTGCTATATCTGTAATTGAATAGATTTTCTTAAGAGGCTGCCTCAATCTGACTTTATTTTATAAAGATCCAAATTTTCTATTTCCAAATGAGATATCTAACTTAGTTCAAAGATGTAAGATTACAAATAGAATGAGTATGAGTCTTCTGGATCTGACATAATGTGGAAACTAGAAGGCCTGTCTGAATAATACCTTGCCCTTGCTAATTAGCAGTTGTTGTTGTTCAATTATAAGAGTGCAAACTTGGCAACACCCGCAAACATAATAATATCTTTAGTAAACCCCAAATGGTTCCTTCTTAGATCATTACTTCTGGAAGATTGTTTGACCCACTGATCCCATTCTAACATGCTTTCCCATGGGCAACAGCACAATATCTGGATAAATCCAGGTGTCTTATCTTTTCATGGGTAAACCTGACACTGCTGACAGTGCATCAGCTTTGTCATCTGAATTGTAAGGAGCCAAAGCCACAAACAGCATCTGAATGGACACCAGCTGTGGTACAATATCCTGCAGTGTATAGTCTTTAAGGAAATGGAATTAAGAAAACCTAAGCCCTGAAGCTTGTTCACTGCACAAATTTGTGAAATGCGACTATGGAATGATGCAGCCTGTAGCGCAAGTGGTTTGAATGACCTTGGCTTTAGCACTTGCTAACTAGTGCGAAAGAACTCTGCTATATCTGCGCCAACATTATATGTCAGATCTGTCAGATATGTCAGATAAGCATGATGCAAAGTTCCTAATAAGAGTTTGCTATTTGCAGTAAAATAGATTGATATATTGAAATAGAAATTCAATTGTTCAACAGTCCACAGACTTAACAGTGCCACTCATATGTCTTTTATAAATGTTTTGTATGTGGTATAATGAAGAAAAGACTACAACACATACAAAGTGAGGACCAGGAAGGAGTGCTGTATTTAAGACCCCTAATTCAAGTTATTTATATATATCATTAAGGAATATTTTCAATATCAGAAACAAAAATACTTTATACATAAAATGTAGAAGCTATAGAAATAATTAAATATTAGAATACATTTTAAACTCAAACATACTTGAGCTTGCATCAAACAAAAAGACAAATGAAAGGTTACAATTCTTTTGTGGTATGAAAAGTACAGAGTCGGCAAATAGAAATTGCACGATTCTTGTTATGGTTTATGTAGATATCATTGAGAGTGCATTGGAATGTGTTTAGAATCAGTGATTCTGAACACACTATGTTAAAAAATGCTTTAGGTTTATTAATTAGTATTAGCACTTACTTTTATTTTGGACAATTTGTTATTGAGAACTGTAAATGAATCAGGCTCATATGAAAAATGTAGGGTGTTCTGTAGACCTTTTTATTTTTCTTTATTTATTTTTACAAAGGCATATGTAGGTTATATGATAAAATCGTTGTTGTATTTTTTCTTCTAAAGACCAAAGACCCACAGTTGAAGATAACACTGAGTGATTACAACACTGTCTACTCCATCACCTCTTCTGGAATTACACGTTATCTCACTCTTCTCAGACCTGTGGACAGAGAAACACAGACCAACTACACTTTCACGGTACAAACCTCACTCCACATCCACATCCATTTTTCCTAGTTAAGTTAAATTAGATTACATAATAATGGAATATATCATAAGAATTATGGTTCATATGTTCTTTGTTCATTCAAATGAACTCTTTTAATCCTAAATAAATGGCTCTTTTAATCCTAAATGAAATATTTTGTCGAAGTATTTCGTTGACCAACAAAATACATCTTGTCAGATGCTTCCATGGTATAATGAAGTATTATGAGCTGATAAATTGACATTGCAATTTGGCCAGGTTAAGAACCAAATCCAGAGTGAAGGCAATCCAATCCATGATTTTGGAAGTTGGTATTTTGCCATTTTTTGTATGATACAAGACTGGCACTGCAAAGCAGTAGGTGTTCATTATTTTCGGTTAATTTCCAGGAACACATGTAATTCAAGTTCAAGTAATTTATTTTATAGCACTTTTTTTTACAAAAAATACATTGTCACAAAGCAGCTTTACAGAGTATAAAGCCTTTAAACCCCCAAAGAGCAAGCTGAAGCGACAGTGGCAAGAAAAAACTCCCATATGTTAATTTAATGAAAAAACCTTGGGAGGACCAAGACTCATTTGGGGACTCAATCTAGTGTCGAGATTTGGTGACCATATTTAACAAATTTAAAAACTCTAAAAACTATATGTAAGTCCATTAGGGGGGGCCTGTAGGACCGCCAGTCCAATTAATATCCAGGTTCCATCCAGTATTCGTCGTAGCCGCAGTGCTTCGGCAGAGCCATGGATGAAGATCTGGCTGCACCTCCAGGAAACCGGCCACACCTCAAAAGAAACAGACAAAATCAGTTAGAGCTGATAATAAAACATAGCATTTAAGTAATAAGTAATTGATTGACACAGTGCAGCATGTGACTGGCATCACTGACTAGAGCAGAATAACTAAGAGGCAGATACTGCAGGAACGGCATAATTTCAATGCCATACCCCCCATTAATGATGAGGTGGGTGAAGAGGTGAAACGCCAGCACACACTGATCCCGATTACCATCCCAACACGTGGAAGTTGTCTTGACTCTGAACGATTTGATTCAAATGAATTAAAATGTAAGAGACTTATAGTCAGTAAACTATTACTAGTAGAGTAAACTTTACTTAGTTTACAATTTCATTTAAATTGTTGTTGCTAAAGCTGCTTTTATACATTGTTGATGTATGCTATACACTGTTAATTTAGGAATTTTTTTGTATATATATGACTGTCATAAATGTGGAAAACAATGAGGACCTGAGAAAAAGACTTTAAAACACACCTGTAGGATGTTGTAACTCCCAAATGCCTCTCTACACTTGTGTCACATTTTTTTACCCCCTGCCGCATGAGATGTTTTGGCCTATATATAGGCTACACATGTTCATCAGCGGAGCTGCCGGGCGTTAATTTATTTTAATCATTGCCTATCTCTGGTCAACCAGTTAAGATGACGCCAAGAGTGAGACAATTGTGAAATGTTTACCACCCTCAGAAAAACACAGATTGATCTGGCAAGCAGATCATATAAGGATACCCACCAACAATTTTTATTAAACTGTTGTAACTCTTTTGTATAGAGGTAGACATGAAAAAAATTGAGTAGT
This sequence comes from Corydoras sp. C115, assembly GCA_019802505.1. Lineage (NCBI taxonomy): Eukaryota > Metazoa > Chordata > Actinopteri > Siluriformes > Callichthyidae > Corydoras > Corydoras sp. C115. The sequence continues at coordinate 12,976,240 of JAFMOC010000007.1, forward strand.
TTTAGTTATAGGTTGCTGCAAACATAAGTCACACCAACTGCTACAAGCAATGTTATTCTTTTGCTGCTCATAGATACGGAATATTTTCCTTCAGTAAATAAATAACAGTCTAATATATTTGTATTCAGTTGTTTTTGTTTGGGAGTTGGAAACCTAATACATACACATTTCCCTGCCACATCAATATGGTGTGAGTAAGACTAAAGCATGTTGGTGTCTTTTATTGTTTGGAAAAATTAGATGGCCAATTGGATAAAGAAAATGAACAGGGCTTGGATCTTCCTGTCAAGAACAGTAAGCATATTCATGCTTGACTTTGTTGTTAATAGGTTTGTTTGAAAGCAGATTTGTTCCAGTCAATTTAATGCTTAATAGTAAGGGTTTGGATTCAAATCATGCACATTAATGCTTTTATACTTAAAACCAGGCTGCTTATCAACATGGAACAGAGATTCCAGGCCATTTGATTTATTTCTGTTTTTGCTGAATCACCCATATAAAATAAACAAATGGATGGATTAATAAATAAATAAATAATTTCATCATCATAAAACTGCATGAAATTGGATGATTGTGTGTCTGCATGAGATGGACAACTATACCTAATTATGGTGGCTGGAGATGACGCATTCATAATCATCCTTTTTTTTTTTTTTTAAATGTGTGTTGGATATATTAAATCCCTCAATAAAATTTATTCCTGTGATTACTTTGTGCTTGGCTATATCTATCTATCTATCTATCTATCTATCTATCTATCTATCTATCTATCTATCTATCTATCTATCTATCTATCTATCTATATATATATATATATATATATATATATATATATATATATATATATATATATATATATATATATACACAAACATTTTAATAAGTCAGTATTTTCTACTTGGAGAGACATATGGGATTTAGAATTTGGTTGGCAGTTCATGCCTCACAAGCTTCTGAAGCTGTTGAAATGATCGATTTGGAGTACTTCAATCCAATAAAAAGAATATTAATGAAAGACCATCTGTAGCAACTCTGTGAAAGTTAAGATTTTGCGTGGTTGGCTAAACTACATTTAAACTACATACTTAAGTTTGCAGATTATTATGATGCATGATATGATTATAATGCAAAATCATGGATCACATGTATATGTAACCTACAATATGGTCATTGTTTATACAGTCTCATCTCATTATCTTCTGCTTAATATGCTACTACAGTTGGGGAGGGGTGGCATTACCACCATGCCCACCCCCATCTAGGGGAAATTCTTTGGGTAGAGGGCAGATACAACCAAGATGGTGCCAATCCATCACTAAGCACACACTGACTCACACAGACACACACTATATGTTTTTGGACTGTGGAAGGCCGGAGAACCAAGAGAATACCCACACGGACACAGGGAGAACATGAAAACTTCTCCCGTATTGGGATTCAAACCTGGATCCCCAGTGCTGAAAAGTGGACATGCTAACCACAACACCACTGTGCCACCCTGTTTATGAAATCATATTGCCATTACTGTTGACTTTTGTTAATTATGCGAAAACAAGATTTCTAAGAAAAAAAATAGTATTGCACTTTACTTACAAACAAAATAATAATCAAAAAGCTCAGCTGGAAGAATGAATAATGGGTAAATGTTATATATGTTTAACTGCTAGGAAATTAACTTCACAATAATAGAGGTAGGGCGGCACGGTGGCTTAGTGGTTAGCACGTTCGCCTCTCAGCGCTAGGGATTCCTGGTTCGAATCCCCATCTGGGTGGAGTTTCCATGTTCTCCCCGTGTCCGCGTGGGTTTCCTCCGGGTTCTCCGGTTTCCTCCCACAGTCCAAAAACATGGATCAAGTTAATTGAGTTCTCTAAATTGCCCCATATAGAGTGTGTTTGATTGTGTGAGTGTGTACTCAGCGATGGATTGGCGCCCTGTCCTGGCGCCCTGCCCGAGACGTTCTCCCCTGGATGGGCATGGGGAACCCCACCGCTACCCTAATAGAGGATAAAGCAGGAGATAATGAATTAATGGATAATAGAGGTACATGACTTAGGTTCATATCTTTTTATCTTATAATACAGCTTGTTGATGTTCATCAAGAAAGAGGGAGAATGACTAAAGGAGTTGGTTTGGTGGATGTAGAGTGTCAATTCTGGACTCAGGAGATCATCTCATAGTAAATAAATAATTAGGTGCTGGAGACCAGCCCACAAAGATGACACGTTTGAAAGTAGTCAGAAGCAGAGGTGGCACTGGAGCAGAAGAGGCACTCAGTGGGGAATCCTAGAAGCCTGAGACATTGGGATAAGGCTTAAAGTGTGGAAGCAGAGATAAATGGCCATCCACCAGTTGCCTAGTCCTTGTTGAGCCTCTGCATTGCATGACATTTTGTGCAAAGTGTGCTTTTATATTTGTTCACACTTGCTGTTTTTTTTTTTTTTTTTGTTTAATCGGTGAGGTGTAGAAGTGGCCCACTTCAGATCCGCTCAAGTGAAAAACCACAATGTGTCTGAAAGCATCATACTGCAATTCAACTCCATATCATTACACAGCCCAGTAAAAGGAATCCAAAAAATTTGTTCATTGAGGACTGAAGGATGGTGGCATTTAGAAAGTTATGTATTAGCACCACCCAGTAAGAGATATGGACGAATTGAACTAGATGTGGTGATGGGATGAGCTGAGACTTCCTTATTGCTAAAGATGTGAGCAAAGTGCTCAATATTGATAGACAGGAAAATGAATAGGACAGGGAGACTTGGTAACATACTCAGTGGAGCAAGGAAGCCTAACAACATCTGTAGCAGAGAATGAAAAAATGATAATTGCACAGTTGCTGGGGCAGAAAAAACACTCCAAACAAATTAATTAGAAAAAAGATACATGAGTGAGTAACCTCCACTCGGTCAGATAAACTGGACAAGACCTCATGCAGTAGAAGATGTAATAACTGACCATTTTAGTATTTTATGGTTGGATAAAATGTGGTGGATATACTCATGAGAGCTATCTTAAAATATAACCAGCCTAAATTTATTACATTGTGGAATTGGGGGACAGTAGGTTGTATTAAAAAATCTGTTGTTGAAGGCAGATGAATATTTTAAAAGCTAACTATCTAGTCGACCTAATTCTATCATAAACACAAAAACAGACCAAACTTAGGTGGAATGAATAAAATGAGAAACTGAGGCATCACCTGAGTAATTCAAATAACAAACAAAAGCAAAATTAAAGAGGGTAATGTCAAAAGAATTTTAAAACTAGTTTTAAAAAGTAGAAACTTTCTCATTTAATTTATCTTGCAGATTTTTCCAAGTGCAATCCTGTCCTTAAGTATTCAGTAGTTTAGTGTTGTACAGTTTTTTCCTTTTATACACAATAATGACCTTGACAGAGCAGATTTAATGAGAGCAGCTATGGCAGTAGGAAATAACATCCCATTGCAGGCACAATTCAAGGAGTTCAAAGTAGAAGCTAAACTTCAAAGCTTAAGCACGGTCATATAATTTAAGTACTAAGCAGAAGCCCATTGTAAAACTAGACTGTGCCTTTTCGGTTTGTTAGCCATGCAAGCTTCCTGTTTTACGATAAAAAGAATGATGTGACTTGGCTAAAAAACCATGTACTTGACTAAGATATAGATTCAGAGTTGTGCTAATCCTGTTTTGTTTAACTCTAGCATTATTTGGGGCAGTTGGAGTTGAGATTCAACACTTATTAAATGTTTTTATTAACTTCAGTGTAAATATGTCCTGCTAATGTAGTGAAAATTAAGCATTGACACTAAACACTTTATTTAAAAATGTATTTTTTTCTTAACAAGATTCTATTGCAGGAAGTTTCTAATATGGGCATTTCAAAAAGAGTTTTTAAATCACATAGTTGCTAAAGCTAATTCCAACCGTAAATGGATTGGATGATTTAAAGACAGTTGAATTACGCCCACAGTGCCATGGCCTGCAAAAAAATAACACTTGAGATTCTTGTGTTAGTACATGTCTGACACTGCTGCACCATTGAAGATGGAATGGAAATTCGTAAAATAGCCTCTAGCCAATATAATCTAATCACCTCTAACACTGCAGTTTGTACAGACCTTGCTAACTCTGTATTCTCAACATAACCTCACCCAAAGTTTGGTAAAAGATGTTTTAAAGTATCTTTTTGGATTAGCATTGACAATGATGTGACATATGCAGTGTTTTAGTGCTTATTTGTCTCCAAAATAATTCAGGCTAATCTGCAGTTTGGAGCCATGTAGAGTATGGTCTATTAGGTGTGATGAACATTCATTATAGATACTAGGGTGTGGAAAGGTTGTGTGTTACACCAACCAGTTGGTAATCCATCTTCTTTTAAATCTGTGAATTTCTGCACCTGAGTCACACTGAGGGTGGTGTGTTAGTGTGTGTTGTGCTGGTATGATTGAAACAGACATGTTATTGTTTGCTGGGGTTTGCAAACACTGTGTTTACTGTGCACACCCTATTCCTCCACCTTGTACATGTGCTGTCAGAGACTGTAGCTCAATAGTGATTGCATAGTTTAGTTTGTGTTAATCATCCTGTAAGCAACTGTATTAAGAAGTTTCTTTTTTATGTGGATTGTACAATGGTTAAAAGTTGTTTATTTCAGTACATTATTGTTGTTTTGTCCGAACAACTTATTTCAAACCTTTGGGCTAGATCTTGTATTAAATTGAAATTAAACCATCTTCTTGTTGATGAAAGAAAAAGTCATTTTAATGAGTATTTATTCAAATGTACATACTTGCCTATGAAATAGATATGTCCATCAATATTACTGTACAAAATTACTGGTTTGAGTTACCATGGTAAGGAGTTCAAAGTGTTAGAATACATGCTCGCTCGAATGTATTCTGGCTATTCTGAATGAGCATCATTTCAGTAATGCAATTGTAGAACAGTGGGTGTATTATGCAAGCATCAGTTTATATGTTTTTGTTTCCAGTTATTGCTGTTTATTATATTCTTATGAATGTAATGACTGATATTTCCACAAAAACTGATACATTTTTATAAAACTTTTTTTATCTCTCATGATTTTGATGTATTAGAGCAGCATTTTAGAATTGTTAATGCCTGCCATCTAACCAATAATCAGTTCACAGCTTGCAAAATAGTTGTTTTAAAGGATTTTTTCTGCTTTTACAGATGGTGGCCTCTGATGGTGTACAGCAGAGCATGCCTGTGATGGTGAACATTATGGTTATTGATGCCAATGACAACACACCTACGTTCTCCCAGGTGTCTTACAATGTAGAAGTATTCACCAACATGCAGGCGGGAGAGACGGTAATACAGGTGAGAACTTCAAAATAAGGACTTAATCTAACAAGCCAGTAAATACACACACACACACACACGCACACACACACATATTTTCCTTACAATTGTTATATTATCACAAATAAATTGTCACTAAAACCTGATTAACATTGATTACTTGTAAATGAGTTGTAAACTAAGCTGTAAGTAAATATTAAGTTATACTATTAAGGGAATTAAAAATGTAACTAAAGTCTAGGATGGACTAAAACAAACTACAATGACATCATCGAATATTAAGTAGTTGAAAAATTTCTTAAATTGAAACATGTGACTTGAGACATGTACACTATATTGTCAAAAGTATTAGCTGTCTAATCTCTTCTGGAAAGGAACGGGCATGGCACAAAACGTGAGGCATGCGTAGAGGTAAAAAAAAAAGCCTCTAACCACATTACAAAGTCATCGTAACTTCTAAGGAAAATTTGACAATGTTTGTTAACCATGTTTTGTAAACTAAAAAGGTTATCTAAGGTTGATATTCTTTTTGTTATTCCTGCATAGCTTTGTTGTTATTTCTGTATCCTAAATATTTGCCCTCAAGCTTGGATCACACAACCTTTTAGCATTGAATTTTTCCTTTTAGTTTCAGGAGGTTAGGGCTGAATTCTGTTTTTCTACAACTTCACATCCTTTGTTCTCTTTTCCTCTGTTTCTCTTCCCTCCGAGATGATTAGGTTATGTGCTCCATACCTTCTCCATCATTGGTTGTTTTGCTGCTGTCCCTAGCCTTTGCTTTTACAGTACATGTTGGTTTTTGTTTATAGTGTATCTGCTTGCCTTTCATCTGACTTTCTAGTTTACCTGAGGTCCTATGCTATTTGATTTTTCTGCAGCTCTCTGTGTGTTGTGTAAATTTCTCTACACTTTGTCATTTGTGTTTGCCTTGTTTTTCATGCTTTTAGCACTTGTGCTGTCCAAGATTTGCTTCTAGTGCTTTGCACTTGGATAATGCTGTGTTCAGTTTATTCAGCCCCCAGTAACTACTCGGCTAAGTGAACCGTATCCTTCGTCTTTTTTTTAGAATGTTTTGACTTTACTTTGGCTTTCATGGGCATTTTTTGTGCTATTTCTTCTTATTATTTTTTAAGGCATCCCGTGAAAGTATTAGGTTTGTGCCTATATTGCTAACAATGGTCTTCCATCATACGTTACAGTTGGCCCTAGTGTAATTAAATACAATTTTCTATTACTTCAGAGTGGAGGGAACAGTGAATGAACCGTTGTCACAACGTCATTTTTGATTATGTCAATTCTAACTTGATTAAACAAATAAAATTGAATCTACTGAAATAGTTGTGAGTCAAACCAATGTTTGACACTAAAACAGAGGATTTGGTAGTTACCAAATGCAGACTCCCTGGATAGCGCTTGTTTATTTTTTATTTGTTATTTTTGCCTCAAAGAAATCATTGTCTATGGACAAAAATGAGTTTTGTTAGTTTTTTTTTTTTTTAAGCGGATTTGTATATACTGATTTGTTGTATTTTGTATATTAATCCACAGAAGTGTAAATTAATTGTAAAATTGTTGATATCCTAAATTAAAGGGTCTGCTAAATTATAATTTTTTTTAGAAAATTAATATTTGTGAAAATAACAACAATAACATTTTGTAGTATACATATCTAACTATTAATGTGACTTTTAGATCATAGCAAGAACATTTGAGCTTCTATCAGTGGTACTTCTGTAATTCACCAGTCTGAAGATTAGTTCACTGACCCCGCTGACTTGGAATCAACACTCACAGTGTGAAAGTGTTTGATACCTTTAACTCTCTGAAACAAGCACAACTAAGTCCAAAAGTGATGCTGTGATGAGAAATATCTTCAGACATTTATATTTACAGCATTGAGCATTAAAATATTTTACACAAAATATTTGATAATATTTGTCAAATATTGTATTGCTAAAAAAGAAAAAAATCTTAGTGTATATATTCAAATTTAGGTTTATTCCTATTTCAGTTTCAAATGAAATGATCAACACAGTGGGGCAATGGTTATTATTATCTGTTGGGGCAAACAAAATTCCTTTCTGGACTTTGTATGTATGGCAGGAGCCTTGTGGTGCTGAGAGAGAAGGTAGAGGCTTTGATTATGATTAATCAATGTTCCTGACCCTGCTCCACCTAAAAAACGGGTGCACCCTTTAAAACTGGAAACAGTGCATGGCGTGGGGGAGAGAATCTATGGACCAAACAGTACTCTTGGGACGGTGGACACGGTGTGGTCATGTGAGAGTAATACTATTAAACCCCCAGAACTCTCTTGTTACCATTAGGAAATGTCTTTCCACATGCTAAAATCCCTAATAATCCAATTACCAAAATTTTATTTTTTACAAACCGTATGACTGCTTAATTACTCGGTTAGATGTGTTTGTTAAATTATAATTCACTTTCTTAAGATGCGCTGTGCCATTTGCAGTCACTATAAGCTTGGGCAATCTAAAACACAAACTCACTTGCTTTACTAAAATGCATGAAGCTAGCCCATTTGTCATCACAAAGTTTCTAGGAAGGGCAATAAGATGCTAAAAATTGTGCTTTGATGTCAAGAAATTGGAAAATGTCATTACTATGATGAAGTGGTGTGTTTAGCAACTGAGCTTATGTGCTTATGTTTTGGATAAAACCTTAGCAGCAGTCTGCTCCCCGGAGACTGACATTGCAGGATGTCTTACAAAACCAGTGCTACCTGCTAAGACATCCATAATTTTAACCTTTACTTAAGTTGTTAACAACTTTGATGCTGTTTTCCATGGATTTAAAATTTGTATATTATTCTGTTACTTAGCTTTAACATATTATTGTCTACAACATGTTGTTGGTAATTTGAAACTTTGTAAAACCACCAATAGACTGCTATTAAGCTTTAAATTTACAGAATTATTGTCATGACCATATTAGAGTAAAAAATGTTCTTATTTTTGAGCCAACATCTTAATTAAAAAAAAACACTCATTTCATTTTACCAGCTGACAGCTCAGGATGCAGATGCAGGTTTGAATGGTCTGGTGACCTATGCCATCTTGGCTGGAGATCAGGGGCACTTTGTAATCAGTAACCGAACAGGGCGGATCACTATAGCTTCAGGAGTTATTCTGAGTGTGGGCCGATCCTATGCTCTCACAGTCAGAGCATCTGATAATGCACCAGATGCAGAAAGGAGGTCAGAAATTATTTTACCTTTTTATCCAATTCCAAGCTAATATTATTAAATATGTAATTATGTTCCTTATAATTACTATTTTGCCATATTTTACTACAATAATTATGTATTCTAAACATTTTTCAAACTAATTTTTGTCAGATTGTTTATGTTCTAACTGACTTCTTTGTCTTATCTCTTTAGAAGTTCCATCACAACAATTTATATTGAGGTTCTTCCCCCTAACAACCAGAGTCCTCCACGTTTTCCTTTAGTAACATACAATCTAGAAATCAGTGAGGCCATGAGGATAGGAGCTATACTTGTGAACCTGCAGGTGAGAAATTTTTAAATATATACCCTTTTATTTTTACAGTTTTAAATTATTTTTACAGCAAAACAAATTTTTCAGTAGCATTGCTTAAACCACATTTGGACATTTGATAAAAACTATACCATAGGTAATTTGCTAATTTACATGAACCTGCATTTTCAGTTTTCAAAAATTGAAAGAGGTGCATGTGTGTGTGTGTGTGTGTGTGTGTGTGTGTGTGTGTGTGTGTGTGTGTGTGTGTGTGTGTGTGTGTTTGTGTGTGTGTGAATGCATTTATTTATTTATTTTCTTGTGTCAGAATGACTCATCATTTTCTCAAAGAGGACATTGTAATTTAATGTTTTTTTTTAAACACAAAAGCTTTATTGAATGTGAAAGTGGTGAGAAAAAAAATATGCTTTGATATTAGCCCACTTAATAAAATAAAATTGATATTCTCCATGTTCCTCTCCTTTTTTTTCTGCTTATCTTTTTTTCTTTGTATGTGTAGGCAACGGACCGTGAGCTAGATCCAATTACATACCGCATTCAGAGTGGTGATCCACTGCAGGTGTTCAACCTCTCACAAACGTAAGTGTTGAGATAATACACAATATATATTTTGTTACTTCACTGGATTCCACATTATTCCATAATTTTAATTTATTGCAATGATTCCCGATGTGACGAAAGAATTTCTCACGGTAATCATATTAGGTCTTCGACTAGGCTAAAAGCCATTCTCTGCTTCATTCCATTTTTGCTTAGATTATGTGAAGTCTAAAAAAATTATTAATCAATTCAAAATACATCTCTTCTACTTATTTACCAATTACAAATACTTCCAATTCCAATGATCTCAGAACAACTTAAAAAGTGTTGTTCACATGAAACAATTTGCATATTGGTTTAGATATCAAGTAATGCAATATTATGAGGTATATTTTTGAATGGTTTTGCAACCTAAGATGCGTGCATGAGTTTATTTTCTAGATATAAATGCACAGTTGAAAAAATGGCTATTAAATGTGACAGCATTTTGTTATTCAGAAGATGTGAACTTTTACAACCAAGTGCATTACATGAAAAAAAAAGAAAATGTACTAACTAAAATGTTTCATTCTTGACAAAGACACCTTTGTTTGCCATAACAGCTTTTAGACACTCTCAGTATATAAAAACCAATCTCTCATAGTGGTCAGGTGGGATTTTGACCCATTATTCCACACATAAAGGCTTTGTCATCTCCTAGCCTCTTACTTCACTTTAAATTAAAGTCTGTCCCAGAGGATGAGATGTAAGGGGATCTTCCTGCAGGACAATGATTTAAAAGCTACTGCAAAAGAGACTCTCAATTGGTTCCATAGGAAGAAATTAATATGTTGACTTGGCTCAATTAATCACGATACCTAAACACCTTAAAAGAACCTCCTATTTCATGCAGATATTTGTGATGCTTTCATTGTAAAGTGCCATTGCTTTGCTTCACTTCATTTTGTCTTTAATGACATCAATTATCAAGTTAACAAAGAACATCACAACTGGATGTTTTTTAAATTAGTTGAGCATTATCAGAGATTCACCTTATCCTTTGTCCTATTTTCCAAGTACAATATTGTGGCAGTGTTCATGCGTTGATTAATATGATGATGTACCTGAACAATGCTGCAAATATCTATGTAATTTTTATTCTTTGCTATGGTTTTAAAACATAACTATAGTCTTACTGAGCTCCATGTGTGGAATGTAATGCTCAGTGACAAATCACTATTTTATTTTTAGAAAAGGCAGTTGCTTTTCTCTTTACTGGTTTTCACTATTATTCTCTATTAAAACCAATTACATTACTTAACTGCAGACAATAGTGAATTACTGTGTAAAGAAAATGGCAGTATGTGTGCTATTCTATAATTGTAGGTTTCTTAAAATTTTAAAAATAATAATGATTGCTGTATTGTATGTTTTTGACTTGTTTCTGTTGCTGCCATTCAAATGGAATACTTTTTGTATGAAATAGCACTAACTACTCAAATTTTACATCCTAGTTAGCAGCTTATATAGTCCTTCAAATATTTTTCACAGGTGTGGCTAGATGGGGCCACAAAGTTAAAACCAAAAGCCATACCTGAGTTTCAGGTATCCTATTATTTTGGTATATACAGTATATATATTCATTCATTCATTCATTATCTCCCACTTTATCCTCTATTAGGGTCGCGGTGGGGTTCCCCATGCCCACCCAGGGGAGAACATCTCGGGCGCTGCACAGATAGATCCAGGACAGGGCGCCAATCCATCACTGGGCACACACTCACTCACACAGACACACTCTACATGGGGCAATTTTGAGAACTCAATTGACTTGATCCATGTTTTTGGACTGTGGGAGGAAACCGGAGAACCTGGAGGAAACCCACGCGGACACGGGGAGAACATGGAAACTCCACCCAGATGGGGATTCGAACCGGAAATCCCTAGCGCTGAGAGGCAAACGTGCTAACCACTAAGCCACCGTGCCGCCCCCAGTATATGTATGTATATATATATATATATATATATGTGTGTGTGTGTGTGTGTGTGTGTGTGTGTGTGTGTATATATTATTTGAAAACTTTATCAAAATTGAGGTCAAGTAAATTTGTTTTTAATCCAGATTTTTCAAAGCATAGCGGCAAAGTCAAAGCTTAATGAAATAAGTTAAGATCTTAGAACAACCAAACAAAAGTACATTACAGTAATCTATTTTTGAGATTAAAATAGCATGAATTGATTTCTTTGCATCATTAAAGGAAAATGTTAATTAGACAGATAAAGCAATGTAATAAAAGTAATGTTACTAATGTGAAAGAAAAAAAAATCAAGTATTATACCCAATTATTATACCCAATTTATTTATAATTAAGGTAATTTAATTAGGATTGTCAACATTTAAAACTGTTTCACACAACATTCCTTTTTTTAGGTCTAACTAAAAGGAATTTGTTTTCTAGATTTAATAGAAAAAGCCTACTCAAGAGAAAAAAAAACACCACATTTTCAATACTGCTTTGATGCACTGCACTCTTGCTCTTTTTTTGGACAAATGTAATATATGATACTTTGACAGCCATATTCTACAATTAGTAAGTACTGTGTGACTTATCTATTATCCTTTGTGAACAATGACCTTCAGAGTTATTAGATTATTGTAATACATACACTTTGTATCTGATTTGTGATAGTAGCTTACAAAATACACAATGTTTTTAATGTCATGAAACCGCTTTGAGTCTTTGTGTTTTCCAAACCATATTTTATTAAAGATATACATGTGTGAAGATGGTTGCCTGTGTCACTAAGGTGTTTAAAAACTCTAGCAGGGTTGTCTGTCTGATCCACTTATACTAGCACCACAGCAACGTAGACTAACACCACCACCTTGTCACTACAGCACTGAGATTCATCCATCACACAAATAATACCTGCTCTGTGGTGTTCTTGGTTGTGTTCTGGTCATTAGAAAACAGACTAACTTGGGCAACAACAGCATCAGACAAACATCACTACAAATTATAAATTATACCATATTGTACCATAGATTATATAATATTGTTTATTTCACAGAACTAAAAAAGCCAAAATTAAGAAGCAGTATGTGGACAAAAAAATAAAAGCCCTTACTGTATCCATAGAACAGGGTAAGTAGCAGTCAGGTACTGCTAATAATACACCCTTGAGTAATTAATTATTAACAAGATCTCTCAGTTTTTTAAAAACACAACACAAAGGAGAAAAGACATCGGCCATAATTGAGTGTAAGCAAAATTATTATTATTATTGTTATTATTCATAATATTACTATTAGTGTTGAGTGCCTTAAAGTTGTTTCTGACTTCTGGCAATTAAATGGGTAATATTTTTTAGTACACTCTGTTTTCTTTTTTTAGGCCTTCAGCCATCTTTATAGTTCATTCCTGTTTTAATAGTATTCATCCATATTGTTGCTGGTAATCTTTGTCCTTTGATGGATGTTAATTCAGATGAAACAGGTCTTTTTATAATGTGTCCAATATATGTAAATATTGGTTTAGTTTATGTGAGAGGTGAACCTTCAATTGTTCCAAGTTCTATTTGTTTATCTTCTTTGAAGGTTCTTTCAAACGTCTTTTCCAACACCCAATGAGCCCTCCTCATGTTCTAGTTAGAATTATCTGCCTGTGGAGGAGGAGCTCCACATGCCAGTGAGTAATAATGATTTATAATAAACAATAAATAAAATGATTAGCCAACAGCATATCTACTAACTACATACTGCATGTTGTTTTTCTGAGTAAGACCGGTTGAGAACACTGAGCCGAAGCACATTGAAAGGATCTGCATGTTAAATAAGAGAACAATAATATATAAATCCCAAAAACATCTCTTCAACTTCAGTCATATCCCATGTTCACCTTAAAGTGTCAGATTCTTGAAGATCAAGTGAAGTAAACAAAAAATTTCAGTTTGAGTGCATTAATGCAAAGCCATTATACATAAGAAATAAAACTTTCACTTTAAACTTGTAATTATTTTAGTGCAGTTTAAATGTAATAAAGCAAAAGTTGATCTTGAGTATTGCAGATGTAAAAGCTTAAAATAATTTTTATTTTAATATATGAATGTTTATTTAAACATAACATTATGTTCAATTATTACTTGCTATTGGATTTTGGAATGTTATTAGCTTTAATGTGACTTATGTGCTATTATTTGCTCAGTTTATTTACCCATTATTCATTAAGCAGTAAGGCACAACAGCCCATGTATTATTGTGAATAAATCATGGGAAAAAGTTATTAGGCATGACGCGTAGTGGAATGATGTTGCAGCATTTTTCTGTGATTTATTTACAATAATGCACAACCTTGAGTGAGATATTCCTTTTAGAATACTGTTATAAACACACTATAATCAAACAACATTTAATTCATAAATGTGTTTATTCAAAACAAAATTATTACACAACTGGCCCCACGTGATGTAATCTTGTCCAATTTTTAAATGGAACATTGTAACTGTATTTTTCATTAACTGTACATCATTTAAAATAATATTAAACTATGGTAGAACCTTTCATGCATTGATGCGACTATTAAGTGGTCAGAGGTGCATCATTGTAAAAGTCACGGTTGGACAAACCAATCAGATTTAATATATTGGTTTAAAATACCTATTTTATAATATTTTGTAAAACATAATTGGAATGCCTCTCCTTTAAACAGAGTAGATGATAAAAAAACAGCATGGGGCACCAGCCAATATTTTGCCTAGGGCAAAGATTATATGGGCAAACACAGAAACACTTGTATAAGATGATGTAACAATTTACACAAATAAATAAAAGTTACTGGTAAAGCACTTGCTGGTTTGCAGTTATGTATTGTAATTTTTCCATTTTTCCATGAGGCCTGTGGATCTTTTGCTACACAGGTTACTCATGCAGCATTGTGCATCCTTTGCATTTCCAGTCATGCAGAAATAATGTCTTATAACATGCTGCTTTCCTCATCACCTTCTTCTCCCAAGACTAACAGTCCGCAGGGAGAAACTGACAGAGGTGGAGTGTAGGGCAGTTAGATGCTGCAAATGAAGGGCAGGGCAAAATAACTTGGCAGCCCAGAGATCACCGTTGTCTCTACATGGGCATGTCAACCTCACCAACAAATTCTAGATAAATTCATTATTGAATTTATCTCTGGACTTGTGCTGATCTCCCAGCACTAGCTAGTCACCTAGTTTTAGTTTCAAGCTGGAGATGTCCAGAGAGAATATCAAAACATGGAGTATGAGGAGGCAATGACCTGAGAAAAAGCAAACCTGGATTAAATATTAACTTTAAAATGTCTGCATGCTTTTCTTTTGGATACACACATGAATAAATAAAAACATCTGGATATGTGAAAAATATGAATTCATTGGTAAAACATATTTGATTAATTGATTAATCTTTGATTAATTAAAATAGTGCTTTTCCTTACTTAGCTAAATTGCCTTTGTGACAAAGGCAATTAAACTACAGTAGAAAAAAAAATAAACAAAACCACATGAAATAGGCTATTTAAGATCATCAGTTACAGATTTTTTTTGCCATTGGTGGATAAAAAGTACAGGTGGCCAGTCACAAAAAAGATAATTGTATTTTAAAGACATTTTCTCGTTGTGTGACTATAGAAGCAAGGACATCTCAATCAGTGTTTTATTTTATAGTGTAATTTTGAGAAGTTTCAAGGACAGCTTCAGTCTATCACGTCTAGGTCATACGAGACAGTCTGTTTCTGGGGAATGAGCTGGTCTGACTGAGTGTGCCAGGCATACAAATGCTGCCTCTTGCATGCCCAGTGCAGGACTATACAGTTATCTCCTTTATCAAATCCTCTTTTCTACCTGTTGTCTCTGACAGCAGATTTAACAAGACCCAATCTGTCTTACATCTTGATCTTAACTTCCATTCCTACACATCTATACACACATATACAGGTATTCTTTCAACCTGACACTCTTAGTCTGTTACTTTTTTTACATAGTACTATTGTTGACTTAAGCTGATAATGGGATCCTTCTGGGCCTGCTAATGTATACTGTTAGCAAATTTGAGCAGGCTGAACACGTTTAAAGAAGCCTGGACCTCTCTTCACCCTTGCTACAGCCTGCATTAACATACATGAATACATTAGAAGGGGCTTATGATGCTGTGGTTTTGTAGGTGGATGGAAGTGAGATGCTCCAGGCTCTGGGCCAGCTGCATCATTGAAGAAGCAGCAGCCAGATTTAACCGCCTACATCTGCCCTTATTACACTGTTAACTATGACTTTATATGAGATGACTGCTCCATAGAGCCATACTGATAGTCGCTGGTCATTAAATCACTCAATAAAACACTTTTCATAAGTAACTTGGGAGTACTTGTTGTGATCTCTAGAGGGTTTTGTCAGGGATATTGTTTGGGAAGCACTGAGTTAGCTGTTAATTATAAACTCTTAGTAGTTATGAATAATGAGACCATTAAGCAAGTATCTTTGGGAGGTACTGTCATATCTCAGTCCCTAAACTTCTCAACAGGTTTTTTGAGCCCTGCCAATTGCTGCCATTTTAACCACCAGTCAGCTAATTACTCTCTCCTGGGACTTAATTATTATAGCTGTATAAACACTGAGAATTTCAGCATTTGGCAGATCTATTCTATTTCTCTAAACTGAAAATATAGTTTTCTTTTAATTTATTTGCTCATGTATTTCTTAAGTATTATATTTATTTGTGTATTTTTTCATATTTAATTGATCCTCTGATTGTGTCTATTGGGGGTGAGGTTGCTAAATGCCAGTGGTGGGCCTTTCATATTTTGTCCATGAATACTTATTAAATAATTTCAAATGGTCTGTCTGCTACCTTTCATAGCATTTACCCCGGTTGTGCTGCTTCCAGATGTGTATTTTATTACCAAAGCATTTAACCAATTACATTTTACCATAATTTTCAGGGTTTTACATTTTTCTGCCTATGCCTTCAGAATGAATTTTGCAGGCCCAGTAGCATTGAATACGTTTTTTTATATATAGATCAGCATATTGCTTTAAACATTCAGATTTGGCAATACCAGAGCAACCTAGCAGACCTAGCATATTTTCAGCTAATTATAAATTATTACAGAAATACAACTTAACTTTAGGCATTAGCTTTGATGGCAATGAAATGACTACTTAATGGAACTGATTAAATTCTTTTTAAGGAAAAAATGAAAATGGAGTACAATATGTACAAATAATAATGATTTAATCAGCATTTTCTGGAAGGGTTATTTTCTTAAGCAATTTAGCAATTTTATACGGTTATTTTTGGTCATTTTAATGTTTGCCTACCCGAGTGTAACAAGGTATAAGGACCACAGACAAGATTTCACAGGTTCAGGAGATCATCAAAACACGTGCTGGCCGAGGGAATCTGCCTCTCACAATCCAGCAGCTCGTGGTTGGTATTATAAAGGGAGTCGCATATCTTTGCTTAATGTCCATTGCATCTACCTGCAAGGCAAAGGCACTTTATACCGCATTTCTGCATAATAAGATATTTTTATAGCTATAAAATTGTTATTGACAGGTGGATTAATTTAGACAGAGAATTATTGGAAAACTCACGACTTGCCAATGTTAAATACTAACCATTAAAACTAGAAAGTGATTAATAAATTTACCAGATTGCCAGAAATATTATTTCATTAAAATATTTTATTCACAAGCCTGTAAACCAGGGGTCCCAAAGTGCCGGCCCGCGGGCCACATCCGGCCCGCGAAGCAGTCCTATACGGCCCCTCAAGGGTTAACAAAATAAGCATTAAAAAAATAATAATAATAATAATAAAATAAATAATAATAATAATAATATGGCCCGCAATTTGGTTTAATTATTTATGCATTATTATGTTATTTTTTATATTTTATCTTAATTAGTAATGTGGTGTTTGTGTGTTGTCTTTATTTTTGTAAAAATACGCTGCGTTGCCTGGTGATTAGCGCCCGCTGCGTATCCCAACCCACTCGTAAGCTGCACGTCTCTACGTGTAACAGGTTGTACTCAGAAACGAAGCCGGAGTCAATGAACAGTATAACAGTCAGTGGTGTAGATGTGTCGCTGGTGCTAATGAAAGACAAAGACTCGTGTAATAATAGGAACTCCGAATCGCTTTACTCTTTTCCACATGTATCGTACATCTCTCGTGTGTCAGACCTTTATTCGTCCTCCCGCAACGCATATCTTAAGCATAGTGCCCATGTTACAGCACAACATTCTACAACCGGTTTATTGAAAACAGCACTCGAACCCCAGTAAACGTACTGCTGGTGTAACGCCGCGATGAAGGTGATCGCTGACACTCAGGGAAACTGAAATCTCCAGAGAGATAATCCATAGAACAGAATGTATCAAGGGAGCGCAAACAGCGCAAACAGCACATTACCGAAGATCAGACACAAACAGACAACCCAACCGAACAGCGAGATAGAGAGATAAACAGAAAGTACTAATCAGAACTCTGGAGAAGAACTCCGAGCGCCACCAGTGGCAGGAAGGGGAATAGCAGGTACAGAATGTAAAGTGGATGTGACACTACGCTACGCATGCGCTCACCATTCCCAGCAAAAACATTTTGTTAGCAAAAATGTCACTTTCGAAACTCTCAAAAAATAAAAGAAAAGTTGACTTGGAAAAAAAGTACATATGTGTGTGAAAAACTTCTCAACTGTAAAATTTAATAAATCCAAGCACAGATCCAGACTGACCAATGCCCATCACCAGTCCATCATCAAAGTGTCCACTGCAAACTCACTTAAAGCAAATGTGGCTCATTTGTGTCAGAAGAAGCACTGTCAAGTTTCTGGTAGCAAGCACTGAGCAAACACTGAGTGTATTTGAATGTACAATGTACAAAATGTATTGGCCCCTCATCGAAAACACAGCCTGGTTAGTGGTTAGTTTGAGACCCCTGCTGTAAACCATATTCAGCCATATTACTTGTTATAATAAATGTTTATTTAAAATAGGCTTATTGAAAATAAAGACCTATTCTCCATCTAAATAACATGATCATACTGTGTACAACTCAAACACCTTAGTTTTAATAACAATAATAATAGTAATAATAATAATAATAATAACAAAGAGACTTACTTGTGGCAATTAAATGGATAGTAATTTAAATACTAGTAAAAATTGTCTTCCCTTTTGGTCATCAGGTTTCTCAATGGTGCATTTAATATTTCTTTGATGGTATTCATCCATCCTGTTGCTGGTGTTCCTTGTTATTTTGCCTTCAGTTCCTCCCATCATGAATGTTTTTTTTCCAAAGAAATGGGTTTTTAAAAATATGTCTTTTGAAAGAGCTGCAATCTGGTTGTCAATGTTTCTACTGAGAAGTAAGGCTTGATTTGGTCCAAGCTCTATTTGTTTGTCTTATTTGAAGTTGCTTACAAAAGTATTTTACAACATCCTGTTTTAAAGGCATAGATGTCCATTCTGTATTATTTTTTTACTGTCCAGGTTTTACATTTATAAAGAACTTTGGATAGACCATATTCTGAACATCCATCCATCCATTATCTTCTGCTTTATCCTCTACTAGGGTGGTGGGGGGTTCTACATGCCCATCCAGGGGAGAACGTTTCGGACACTGGGCAGATACACCCAGGATAGGGCGCCAATCTATCGCTGGACACACACTCACTAATACAGACATACACTAACACACTCAATATAGGGCAATTTGGAGAATTCAATTGACCTTGGTCCATGTTTTTTGACTGTGGGGAAACCGAAGAACCCGGAGGACACCGAAGTGGACACGGGGAGGACATGGAAACTCCACCCAGATTGAGATTTGAACCGAGAATAATGTGCTAACCACTAAGCGAACGTGCTAATCACTAAGCCACGGTGCCGCCCTGAAAGAAACATCATTTCATTAAATGTATTTTCCAGTTCCTTTATCCTTGCTTTACTAAAAGCCAATCTGTTGAGTTTTTATGATTTGGTCATTTATTATGGATCCAAGTAGGCAATGCTGCTCACCACACATCTTTTGTATCAATAATATGTTGATGTTTGTGTCGGCTGAGTGATGATCAAATGCTTATTTGTGAAGTGGAAATAGAGCCATGTAAACAGGTAAATTAATGAACTTCACTTGTGGCTTGTTTTTGTTAATTGTCTATGCACCTGTGCAGGGGAAAGCAAGAGGAGGGCTTGCTAAACTAAATTATAAAACTAAATTATATTTTAATACTTGCATATTTTATTTGGGCAAGTAATAGTGTCCCTTCCTTTTCCAATTGAGCATCATTTTACTGTTGTTTTTTTTAAGCTTCTCCTTTTGTTATCTCAGGGCCGGTTTGACTTTGTTGTTCAGAACCAAAAGTTCTTCTTTGTAGTTACAGTCAACAAGTCTCTTGGTCTGTTGTTGTAGATAACTGCTATTTTATGAATCGTTCCTTGATTATTGCTCAGTTCATTAACACCTCTCTTCTGACATCCCTAAGCATACCAATTCAGGTTGAAATTTATTTCTGATCTCAGAGTCTTAGATCAATAATTGTTTTTCCATAGATGTTCCTATTTTTAAAGTACAGTTGGAACCGTAGTACTAGTCCTTTTCCTTCTTTGTGTCTCTGTGGAATTTTAAATTGTGCGCTGTTTTTGCAATCCCCACTGTCTCTAACCAGCCTTTAAATTTGAGCTCTATTCTTTGCCCATTTTTCCTACTAGTTTTTTCCATGATTTATTTTTTGATGATCTCCCTCAGTTCTATCGCTAGTTTTTCTTGGTCTTTGTAAATCATGTCTACCATCTGAAATCTGTTCCTTCTTTTTGTTTTTCTAAGACAGGTGGTATGTTCTTCAGGTCATATTTTGGGAGTATGATGGATTGTTTTTCTCAGCTTCACTTGGAACTTCATGGTCTGTTCAACAATTAGCTCCAGGCCTTGTTTTTGCAGCTAATATGGTGCGCTTCATCTCTTTGTACAGAGTATGTCATCTATCTGAATTCAGTATTTTCAATCTGGTGATGTTGGCTACTTGAAAAATGTATTTGTAATGAAAGAGTCATTACACTCTTAATTAATTAGATTAACTGGCTTTATTATTGTTTCAAAGTTCATGTTGTCTACTTGTATCTTCTTGCTTCTCATTTCTGTCTTTGGCCTTCCAATCTCCTATCATTAGCAAAACATCTTGATTGCAGAACTTGTCAATTTTAATTTGAGCTACAGCACAAAAATATATACTTTCTTTGCTGGCATCTATTGTTTGAGGCCTAAACCTGGATGACTTTATTTTAAAATAGCTGTGCTTGAAAGTGAACTTTCAGCAGTCTATTATTTATGTTATTTTATCCAACAACAACCCTGTCAACATACCTATTGACAATAAAAGCATCTCCTATTTTATCTTTTTTCATGCTTTAAGTAGTTTCTTCTACATGAATAGTTTCTTCTCCATTTTATCTTACCTATATACTATATACCAAACATCAGCATCTAGACATCCAGACATAACCATGTTATTTAGTAAGGGGAATCATTAGTTATTTCTCAGTAAAAGGTTTAAGTTCATTAAGTTCATTCATCTCTATGGAAGATCATTCTGTTGTTTAAAATTATTTTCTAGGTAGTGTACAGACATCCTTTACTATTGCCTTTTTCTGCACAGATAAATTGTTGTCATTGATACTTTTAACTACCTATGATCATACACTTTGTCCTATGTTGTTGGTGCCCAACTGGTAGGCCCAACTGCTGACTTTTCTGTCATTGAAGACATTAATAGAAGATAAAACTTCAGACATTATAGCTTTCACGCAAGCCTTCTTACTTTGACAAGACACTTACAGACAAACGTTTAGGACTACTTGAGGCTTCCAACCTCCATAAGGCCAAATATTTACAAACCCATGTCTAACCAAAATGTTAATGTACTAAATTAAGTGAGGCTGAAACAAACATGAGTCCCATCACTTATGTGGCCAAAATACAACAGGGATTTTGCTTCTGAAACACTTCTAAAACACTTTTTGGCACATCTTATGCAGTAAAAGGCTACTTATGGGACCTAGGAAAATTGCTTGGGAATGTTCAAGGATGTTGTTAAAAGTTCATGACAACTATTAAGCACCAAACTACTTCAAACTGGTTTTCATAGCAATGAATTACAGCATCTAATTGAAATCTATATCCTGCATTCACACTCTGATTTTTTGCAATCTACTAATCTTGTTGCAGTAAGCATTTTCAAATGCCATAATGAAAATGTATTACTGAGGCTACTGGATTTACGTAGTTACTGACGTGTTCAAAATATTGGTATACATACCAACATGTTGTTGGTCTATTGAACACAATCATAGATTTTGGCAAAATATCAGGACACCATTCCGCTAACTTTTAAAGTTTGCTTACATACTGTATTATTATTATTATTATTATTATTATTATTATTATTATTATCGTTAGTAGTAGTAGTAATAGTATTAATATTATTTTTTTTGATTTAGTACCAAGATCTTCTGGGTATTTGTAAAGATGTATTCTTTAACTGTGCAGTAACTATATACTTCTATAATTCCTGTTTAGTATTGGGCTGCTGCTGTTGGCAAAAGCACTGGACAGAGAAACCACCAGCCAATACAGGCTCATCGTCACAGCCTCTGATGGAAATCCAGGAGGGGTAATTCTTCCACAATTCCAAAACACATATTTAGTTCGCAGTTTTTTTTCCACCAACAGAAGATACTTCCTCATTCCATAAAAAGTCTTACCCAATTCAAATGCCTAATCATTTAGCTCTTTTACCATTTCAAAAACAATTTTTTCCACTGGAGAGCTAGACAGGCCATGAGCTATACCACAGACTCTACATGCCTTAGCATGTTATATAGTTAAGTTCATGACAGTACAATTAGAAAATCCCTGCGCACGTATGGGACATATTTGGGACATAAGTATAGTGTCTCTTCTTTCTAAAGAAAAAAAAACTATTTTTATTTAAAATAAATAAATAAACAAAATATACAATTAAATAGCTAGAAAAAAAGAACCAAATTGTTCCAGTGGCCTTGTCAAAGTCCACATCTCAGCCCTGTTAAAATGCTGTTGTGTGCTGCATTAATATTTGACAATTGTTTGTAAACAACTAACTTGCTTTATCCCATTAAGAAGTTGATTAAATGCACTTTCCCTTTTATGAGATAATATACTTTGAATCAAAAATGTAAAGGCCATCAGTACCCACGACACAAAAATCCTGAGGAAAGTGAGCATGGGTTTCAATCTACTGCTGTAAGAAAAAAAGTTGTAAGAAAAGTAGGGTCTATTATGTACTATGTGCCTATAGCCACGGCTTCATGTATTGCCCGCCACTATATATACACTCACCGGCCACTTTATTAGGTACACCATTCTAGTAACGGGTTGGACCCCCTTTTGCCTTCCGAACTGCCTCAATTCTTCGTGGCATATATTCAACAAGGTGCTGGAAGCATTCCTCAGAGAGTTTGGTCCATATTGACATGATGGCATCACACAGTTGCCGCAGATTTGTCGGCTGCACATCCATGATGCGAATCCCCCGTTCCATCACATCCCAAAGATGCTCTATTGGATTGAGATCTGGTGACTGTGGAGGCCATTTGAGTACAGTGAACTCATTGTCATGTTCAAGAAACCAGTCTGAGATGATTCCAGCATTATGACATGGCGCATTATCCTGCTGAAAGTAGCCATCAGATGTTGGGTACATTGTGGTCATAAAGGGATGGACATGGTCAGCAACAATACTCAGGTAGGCTGTGGCGTTGCAACGATGCTCAATTGGTACCAAGGGGCCCAAAGAGTGTCAAGAAAATATTCTGCACACCATGACACCACCACCACCAGCCTGAACCGTTGATACAAGGCAGGATGGATCCATGCTTTCATGTTGTTGACCCTACCATCCGAATGTCGCAGCAGAAATCGAGACTCATCAAACCAGGCAACGTTTTTCCAATCTTCTATTGTCCAATTTTGATGAGCTTGTGCAAATTGTAGCCTCAGTTTCCTGTTCTTAGCTGAAAGGAGTGGCACCCGGTGTGGTCTTCTGCTGCTGTAGCCCATCTGCCTTAAAGTTCGACGTACTGTGCGTTCAGAGATGCTCTTCTGCCTACCTTGGTTGTAACGGGTGGCTATTTGAGTCACTGTTGCCTTTCTATCAGCTCGAACCAGTCTGGCCATTCTCCTCTGACCTCTGGCATCAACAAGGCATTTCCGTCCACAGAACTGCCGCTCACTGGATGATTTTTCTTTTTCGGACCATTCTCTGTAAACCCTAGAGATGGTTGTGCGTGAAAATCCCAGTAGATCAGCAGTTTCTGAAATACTCAGACCAGCCCTTCTGGCACCAACGACCATGCCACGTTCAAAGGCACTCAAATCACCTTTCTTCCCCATACTGATGCTCGGTTTGAACTGCAGGAGATTGTCTTGACCATGTCTACATGCCTAAATGGACTGAGTTGCCGCCATGTGATTGGCTGATTAGAAATTAAGTGTTAACGAGCAGTTGGACAGGTGTACCTAATAAAGTGGCCGGTGAGTGTATATTGTACATATCTTGTACATTTCTCTGTTAATGGTTTGGATAAGGCTTTCCAGCTACTTCGTGGAGAATCTGGTGCCAGCATGGATTCTCACATCTATCGCTTCCACCACTCATTTCTAGTCTTTGTTTATGCAATCATTTTTACTAAGGTATACATACATTTTATTGCTTCATTTTGTCAACAAAATCCAAAATCTGCACTAGAAAAACAAAATAATTACATCACAATTTTTTAATTTACTATTATAGATAACCAGACATGATTCATTTCCAGTAAAATTGTTTTGGGGCTGGACAGACAGTGTATCTTCATCGCCAAAAGTTGCAGCCATGTCGCTTAACCATAGGAATGAACCCTTCCCAATGGTTTATGAAATTTATAAAACACAAGAATGTGTTTATACTACAGATATGTAGAATTGAGGTTTTGCTATTTAGTTTTAATAAGATATGTGTGCTTTAACAATAAAAAAATGTAATGTAAGTATTTTGCAAGATTAAAAACCACTCTAAACATGAAGAAAGACAGCGCGTGAGAGAAACACAATGAGAGTCTCTATTTAATTTCATTTTTATGTACTTTACATCATGTCTGACATCCAGTACAGATAATATCTTATATAAAATAAAATAAAAAATTACCACACTTAAATTAGGTATTTTACCTTCATCTGTTCACGGAGTAATATCATTATGTAAGTGAGACTGGAGTGATATAGGATATTGAAATGATTAATAAAGGGTAGCAATGCATTTATCAAAGCTTCTCTGGCATGGCACACCTGCTGTATTGTAATCAGGCCAGAATTTCCACTTGTAAAAGCAAGATAATTACCTTCTAAAGGACAAGACACAGTTCTGACACTTTCACACCCCCATGACAAGTGTCAGGTTGTCATGACAGGGTAGGTTCACTCTTCTCTCAATGAGATGACTACAGCATGCAGCATGCAGCATGCCTTATGCTTTAATACCTTAAAACAGCATCCATCTTTAATTACCATCTCTTTTTTATATAACTGTAGACTGTTAGATTGATTAATACTGTAGTTTAAAGTGTATACAGGCTATTTTTACAAAGTGGGGCATATCCAAAACAAATGAATCTATTTTAAAAAGCATTCATAGCAAC
Source organism: Corydoras sp. C115 (assembly GCA_019802505.1). Lineage (NCBI taxonomy): Eukaryota > Metazoa > Chordata > Actinopteri > Siluriformes > Callichthyidae > Corydoras > Corydoras sp. C115. Next base: position 13,001,329 of record JAFMOC010000007.1, read on the forward strand.
GGTATATAACAGAGAGTAAGAAAAATCAAAACCAAAGACTTTCTTCTAGCAAATAAAAAAAGTTGTATAATGGAATGTATAATTTCTGCTCCATGCTTTTAGATAAGCCACATATGGATTTTGTATTTTTTATGTTTGTTTAGACTGATAAGTAAATGCCATATGTTCTGCCTAGCACAGTGCTTTTAAAATAAATAAACATGTGTGTATGAATATGAAATTGTCTGTTGTGAGGAATGCAAAATCACAGTACAGTTTAGATCAGCTGGTGTCGATCACACAAGATGACATTTAACCGATCATTTAAGAACTTGATTAGCCTTCCATATGTTAAATATGAAGCTTTTTGATTGAAGGCAAAAAGCTTCAATAAGATGGATTGTTGTAGAGGGCCTTAAAAATAGGTAAGTTAAATAGATGAACAACATATGCCAAATTACAGAGTAAAGTGCATTGTAGCTGGTGAAACCATTTTTAGTAGCAATAACTTGAAAAAAGTTCCTGTTTATTTTGAATTTTAAGCGTTCATTTATCACATCATTTAAATTAGGTTGAAGTCTGGATACTAATTGGATTTTTGCAAAGCCTACTTTTTTCCTTTTTTGTTTTTTAGCAGTTTCCGATGTTAAAGTAATGGTGTGCTTGAAATCACGTTCCTATTGTATTTGTCCAAACATTAGCTGTTGGATATATGGTTTCACATTTGAATAATCTGATATACAGGAGGGTTTGTGGTTAATTCAGTAAATACAGGGTTATGTTGCTACAAAACTAGCCCACTACTCATCCACCACTTTTCATTATAGTTGGTATGATGTGTTTTGCTTCTTTACTGTGTTATGTATTACACTATATGATACATTATGACAAAAAAAAACACTTTTGCTTTTTTAAAAAAGAAAAGAACATATTGCAATGAAGAAAGTCATTTACAGGCCAATACATGAAATGACAACATAATGGCAACATGGACACATGAGAGAACCGAGCCAAACATGAAAAACAGGTGGTTATAAAACAGAAGAGTAACCAAAGAAACTGATCAGGAGAAACACATGAAGGAGAACCAATACAAACGAGTGAACAAAAAGCATCAGCAAATGGGCAAACACTCATTTACTCACTCACTCACGCTCATACACACAGACTATATAGGGGTAATTTAAAAAGGTGAACGTGCAGCTCTAAAATAATATTAAATGTAAAAGTAAAATATTAAATTTTTGCATTAGACAACAAATTACAAGTGTTATTTATAATTTCACAAATAGATACTACACAGTCATCAGAATCAGAATATTTCATAAATCCCTGGAGGGAAATTGCAGTTTTTACAGATGCTCCGTTTGATGTGCTATATAGAGAAGAAAAGTAAAGATTAACAATAAACACAGTTAAAGTAAATTTAAACTAAAAATACAAAATAATACAGAATGAAGTAAAAAGTATTTTGTACATGATTATTACATTCATTCATTCATTCATTATCTCCCGCTTTATCCTCTATTAGGGTCGCGGTGGGGTTCCCCATGCCCATCCAGGGGAGAACGTCTCGGGCGCTGGGCAGATAGACCCAGGACAGGGCGCCAATCCATCGCTGGGCACACACTCACTCACACAGACACACTCTATATGGAGCAATTTTGAGAATTCAATTGACTTGATCCATGTTTTTGGACTGTGGGAGGAAACCGGAGAACCCGGAGGAAACCCACGCAGACACGGGGAGAACATGGAAACTCCACCCAGATGGGGATTCGAACCAGGAATCCCTAGCGCTGAGAGGCGAACGTGCTAACCACTAAGCCACCGTGCCGCCTGATTATTACATATATTATATATTACATATTACAGGTATTGCACATGCAATTTAACAGTATTGATAATAATGAAAATTACAAAAAAAAAAAAAATGAACAGGTGATAAGGTACAACAGCAAATCATTTTCATGACACTGATTTGCAAAAGGTAAGGTGTTGGTCTGGAGTGAATGCTTTTGATAGATGGTGTTTGGGCCTTCACTTGGGGTGGTGCTGATTGTACAGCTATAACTATAGCTATGTATAACAGGAGAGGAGATAGAGGTTGCTCTATGTCTTGTTTGAGCACCACCGGTAGAGGAGTCTGTCACTGAAAATGTTGCCAATTGCAGTTAATATATTCTGCATTGGATTGTTCCCATTTAAGAATTCCAGCTTTGCCCACATCCTCCTCTCCCTCACTACTTCTACTGAATTCAGCATGCAGCTCAGGACAGAGGCTGGCTTCCTGATTAGCTTGTTCAGAGTCCACTACCGTGATTCCATTTTCCCAGCAGACTATTTTATAGAACATGGCTGATCACACAACAGTGTGTTTTAAAGAATTAAAATGTGCACTTTGCACCCCGATGAACTAGAGCTTTCACAGCACATAAGATCTTTTCTGGTTTTTCATATACAAGGCTTGTGTATTTTCTGACCAGTTCAATTTATTTTTCAAAAGAGAAATCATGTAATTCTAAGACATTCCAAATGACCTTGAATGTTCATGGTACAATACATTTTAGAACTTTTGTCCTATAAAAATATACCACAAGGTTTTACCCATGTTAATGTGAAGACAGGTCCCCTGTGGTTCCCACCATATATTTACTAGTACATTTTTTGTACTCTCTGCCATCATAAGATCTAAGATATAGCCAACAATAGTAAACATTGAATAATTTAAAGACCTCTATGTAAAAGATGAAAAGAAATGCATTTATGACTGTTGATGGAGAACCCCATGTGCTGCAGAGATTTGTGTCCGACACACAGTCATACATTTGGTCATGTGGACTATAGACTATCGGCATGATAGTCCATAGTCCACGGGGTAAGTAATGACGACCCCCCCCCCCCCCCCCCCCGTGCTTGTCATCATCCTGTAACTGTAAAAACCTTAGCAGAATGTAGAAAAAGGAAAATAAATAACACCCATACTTTGATTGCTTTAATGAGGCATACTGATTAAGTAAACATTAGGTTTAGGTTTAGTCAAAACAGTGGGTCATCTATGACTGTGTGTTGTATTCTCCGGTCTTCACAATATCAACTGTAGTAATAATAATAATAATAATAATAATAATAATAATTATAATACTTTCACAAAGCAGTACAAAATTTTAAACATGCTAGAATATTTGAACTGAAATTAATTTTGTGTTTGCTTTTCTCTCTTGTGCGTAGCTTCAGGAATGCAACTTCAGTAATATTGTGAAATAATGTATTGTAAAATAATATTTTAACCCACAGATTTCCACTGCAACTGTCAGCATTGTGGTCACAGATGTGAATGATAATGACCCAACATTTGATTTAACCTTGCCAAGAAACTTAACTGTACAAGAGGAGAAGGCCAACTTGTTTGTGGGTCAAGTCAAGGTAAGTAATTCATTAACTTAATTCAGCCAAAAGTTATTTAAGAGCTTTATTATAAGTGAGGTAAAAATTACTTGACAGAATTAGTGATCGACCGATTGATCGGCCGGTCGGCATTTTTAGATAATCGGCATCGGCCGATATATGAGCGCACAAGGCCGATATTTAAACAATGCCTACAGGCAACGCTGTGGGGAGCTCCGTCATTCTGGCTCAATGACTGAATACAGAGTGACCCCTGCTTAGAGTGACCCCTAGTGTTCTTCCGGCAGAACGTCAGTCAATGCTCAAGGGAATGGATCGTTGTTGTTTTGAAAGTGCTCTACGCCTCATGAGAGAAAACGGTTTCTCTTTCAACTCTCAGTATTTGTTACTGGCTGCTCTTTGTAATGTATAAAGTGTTTACTGTCTGCATGAATTAGAGCGATTATGTTATTTAGAGAGAAAATGCCAATAGTTTTATTTGAAACTGTAATCTTAGCAAGCACTTGAACAGCTAAACTGGCCAACTAATTTTATATTTGTAACATATATACTGTTTGTATAATTAGGGCAATTTTGTTAAAATGGCTAGCTAACGCTATATATGGCTAGCACTAACTGACGCTAGCTTACAGGCAGTGTTGTGCCAGTTCACAGTTTAATTCTGAACATTGTTCTAGTTCAGTTCATACATGCTCATAGTGAACATTTCATGTTCAAAGTTCACAATTTTAATTCTGAACTACTTCAAAGTTGTGTTCATTAAATTTTTTTCTTGAGATATTCAAATAAGTACTTTTTTTCACACTACAAACTACAATATTTGTTTTTTAATATTTTATTTGTTTATCTAAATTAGCTACATTGGCTCATTAGTTCAAAAAGTTCACTGAATGTTGTTCTGTGTGCATTGTGCAATGTTCATCAATAAATGTTCATTCTAAAAAGATGCTGCTATCTGCTTATCTTTAGGTACACTGAAACTTTAATTAATAATGTGTAATTTAAAGTTGTATGTTTTTAATATTGCTCTCTGTATTACAAAAAGTAGAGTAGACAGTGATAAACTGTCTGATTACTTTTGTGTCTTGTTTATTATTATTATTATTATTATTATTATTATTATTATTATACTTTATTTACTTTATATTGCAATAAAAACTGGTAATATCGGCTTTATATATCGGCCACTTCTGTCGTCTAAATATCAGCATTGGCGATAAATTTAATTTAATTTCTGTTTGATGCCACAAATTTAAAAGACTGCATTTACATAAACATGGATGTGCAATTTATTCATTATTATTTCATCAAACTTAGCTTCATGTTAAGTAAAATTGAGAATTAGGTTTAATAGAACTGAATAAAACAATTTAATCTGTAATAGCTGGCAAAAGCAAATAATTCACTTTTTTAAACAATGCATATGTTATTATTGTATGAACAAAGATGTTAATAAATATCAAACCTGAATATTAAATTAAATTAAAGTCAAATTCTTGATTTTCAATATTCAAGTGTGCGTTATTACTGGTGAACTAGCACATTCAAGAAAATTTCAAGATTCAAGAAAATTTTATTGTAATTTATATCACATGTAGTATACATGAGACAAAAACGAAATTATGGGTCACGGACCCCGATTACGCTGTTCTTTTAAAGTTAGAACTTAAATTATAATTTTAAAGAAGAAAATGAGACGAAAATACAGTATATAGATATGTAAAATATAATATAATTTACACTATGAACATATATAATATAGAATATACAACAACAACTATAAATATAATATAGTAGTAAGCAAATAACAATATTTCTAGTCCAGTAGTAATCACAGCCAGATAATGTTTAGAGAGGTGTACTTTTGTTTAAAAAGTGCCCCTTATATGCCTTTAATGGCTGGCTACAAAGTGGCATACTTCCATACATACAATGGATCATTGTTTTGTATTAAAATTGTGGTCTTTTTGCAAAATTCCAACTCTTGCCAATCACAACTCTTTACCACAGCTCGCAAGTGTTTTCTAGAAACAGGCTATAAATTTCAGCATGGATTTTAAGTACAACCTAAAAAGGTGCTATTAGGTCCATACCTTACCATACATCCTGTATTTGGGACCTTTAAATTGGTGACATCTGTGTAGCAGTAGAGCTCATGGCCTGTTGCTTATCCAGCCACAGACTCATCCATCTGGTCCATCAAGAGTCATCTGTCCATAAAACTTTTTAAATATTTCTTGGCTCAGGCTTTACATTTTAGATTATTTGTCTTGTTTAGTGGTCAAGTTTCAGCTTTACCTATTTTGGAATTTCTCTGAGCACTGAACACCTTTTACTTCTGGAATTGTTCTTAAATGTTTTGCTCTATTTTTATCTTAATTTTTTTTTGAGACCCTGATGACAATTTGTAACATTTTTTATTGGGTTTGTGATTATGCCACAATATATAAACAATTTAGCAGCATCCCTGTGAAGTCTCTGTGACTTTCTCTTTTCAGATTTTGTTAAATTCCTTTTTGCTCATTTTCCCCTTTTTATTAAATTAAACTGCCTATAAATGATGCTAATTTTTATACAGGGTGTTTGGGCCATATCTACCCCATTCCAAAAAATTCCTGATATGCTTAAATTCAACATAATTCAAGTTAATACAGCTTGGAGTCCAAAAATATGCAAAAAAAAAGATTATTAAATATTTTTAGAGTGCACGCTAGGTCACAGCTTTCAATATTTTTAAATACTATTGTTGTATTGGATGTATTTTTTAAATGCATTTGGTCAGCAGTAGGTCATACCACTAGGGCATTTATTAGTTTTAATTATGCTGTAGATATTAAAATAATAAAGGTATTTAGACACTTTTTAGGTGATTTCCCCTCATGACTGGATTTGCATTACCTTGTCAAGTAAAGAAGGTTTTAATTACAGACTTGATTCATCCATTTCTGGTTGGTTAGAGCTGTAATCATTGTAGGATGCATCAGCTTATCGATTATAATATTTAATTTGTTTTGACAGCAAACTAATATGTATATTCTTTACTGTGACAATTTCGAAAGATTAATATTGTACTATTCCAACAGTCATCAATGATACAGCTGGCCACATTTAAATATATTATATTTGTCTGCATGTATTATGAGAAGTAATACTAAGCTGTTCTTATAAGTCAATGTGGGGGTGTGTAGGACAGTGTAAAAAAAGTTTTAGCAGTATGTATTGAACGCTTTAATCTTGTTGACACATGCATAGGCATATAAACACATGCCAAGTATATACACATCTAAATACCTAAAATCACAAGTTTAGTTTTATGAGAACTTGAGGAGTAAATGTATCATGATTAAAATCATAAACCATTTAGAACACACATGATGTGTTTACAGGCACATCGTTAGACCTGAGCTTCCGGGGCTATAGCCCTGGATCAAATGAGAGCAGCTTTCTCTGGCCACCTCTCCTCCAGCAGCGATGGAGTCACCGTCAGCTGTTTGTGCTTCCAAGCTCTGTGTGTGTGAGGGAGACAGATTTTTTTCGCCAGTGGCAGAAGTAAAGTTACCGTAATAACTGTATGTTGGCTGTAAAGAGCAGCCTCTCAGCTATCAGAAACCGTCAGAATTTTTCTGATGGCGGAAAGTTATGGTATTTCAAATCAAAACCTTGTTAAAACTGTCTCATCTGCAACTGACTCGTAAAAGGGATTCATGCTTTTCTGCTGAAGCTCAGGTTCTTTTATTCAAACATTATCAGCCAAAACCATCATGTATTAGAACTAAATGTGCTATCCACTGCTGACAGACATATTTCATATGTAATTTATATGAATGAATGTAACAACAGTCTGAAAAATGGATAGATACACTCATGAAAGGACACTTTTTAAAGAGAATAGAGGGAGGATAAGGGATCTAGGCTAAAGCCCCTGATGGTTCAAAACCCTAAAAACACCCCTGTGTGTTTGTGTTTATATACCATATACAGTATATACCACTGTGCTGCCCTATATATATATATATATATATATATATATATATATATATATATATATATATATATATATATATATATATATATATATATAGGGCAGCACGGTGGCTTAGTGGTTAGCACGTTCGCCTCTCAGCACTAGGGATTCCCAGTTCGAATCCCAATCTGGGTTTCCATGTTCTCCCTGTGTCTGCGTGGGTTTCCTCCGGGTTCTCCGGTTTCCTCCCACAGTCCAAAAACATGAATCAAGTCAATTGAATTCTCCAAATTGCCCCATATAGAGTGTGATTGTGTGCGTGTCTGTGTGAGTGTGTGCCCAGCAATAGATTGGTGCCCTGTCCTGGGTGTCTGCCCAGTAATCAGCTCCAGGATGATCAAAGACAGTCTCAAGTTACCTGTGTGTACTGTGGCTGTTAGAAGATGCCTGTGTGAAGCTAATCTATTAGCAAGAAGTCCCTGCAAAGTCCCACTGTACTGAAGCGGATATAATTTGCCAAAGAACACATCAACTGGCCCAAAGAAAAATGGAGAAACATATTGTGGACTGATGAAAGTAAAATTGTTCTTTTTGGGTCCAAGGGCCGTAGACAGACGACCCCCAAACTCTGAATTCAAGCCACAGTACACTCTGAAGACAGTGATGCATGGTGGTGCAAGCATCATGATATGGGCATGTATTTCTTACTATGGTGCTGGACTTATTTACTGCATACAAGGGATCACGGACCAATTTTCATATATCAGAATACTTGAACAGGTCATGTTGCCTTACACTGAAGAGGAAATCCCCTTGAAATGGGTGTTTCAACAAGATAAAGACCCTAAACACACCAGTAAACGGGCACAATCTTGGGTCCAGTCCAACAAAATTGAGGTTATGGAGTGGCCAGCCCAATCCCTGGACCTAAATCTGATAGAAAACTTGTGGGGTGACATCAAAGATGCTGTTTCTGAGGCAAAACCAAGAAATGCAAATTATGTGATATAGTCAAAGCATCCTCGGTTGAAATAGCAGTTGACAGGTGACAGAGGTTGGTTGACTCTTGACTCTATGCAACACAGATGTGAAGCAGTTCTAAAAAATTGTGGTTATTCAACTAAATATTAGGTTATTATTTTATATCATTTTCTCTAAAGTAGTTACAAATTATATACATTTCTCTTCATGTTTTGATTTGGAAAACAGTATGCAATGTTCCCAATGCATGGACATAAAAACTGCTGTAAAAATTTTGTGCTTAACTCAATGTTTTTAAACACAGTTTAAACACAGTATATATATATATATATATATATATATATATATATATTTTTTTTTTTTTTTTTTTTTTTTTTTTTTTGCTCCAACTTTACCATAATATTAACTTTACCAACTTTAACAAATACTTGTGTAACTAGTAACTAGATTCCTACATTCAAAACATTTTAATATTAAAAAACTTAATGTGTGTTTTAAATATTTTTGTTCCCCACATTATGATAAATTGATTAGCTCAAAGTGGAACACACACACACACACACTTCCCTGTGGGTGTTAAGCCCAGCTGAATCATTCTCAATTTGTAGCAAACACTACACACTATAGTCTGTTTACCCACTTCACCCTGCAATATGTGTGTATCTGTAAGGATAAAACCTAAGATTCAATAACAGCTTGAATGGTGTGAAATTGCATGCATTTGAACATCTGCCACATGTGCCTAACAGCAATAAATTAGAATATGCTGAATGTGTTTACATATTTCAAAAAGGGCATGACGCTTTTGGAGTAACAGGTTACATGAATTCAAGAGAAGAGCAGACTGCACAAATTATTTATTTATTTATACCAATCTATAATTAAAGCCATATGCTGGTTTTAAAAAAATCTTTCCATTCCTTTGGGATTTATGTGAATCATTAAGAGGAAATAAGTTGTGTTGGTGTGTGCAGTTGGGTTCTATAAAGGCATATGTTTCATTAGAAAATGTGAATAAAGGATGGATTTTTGTGTCAGATTATGATAGCTTCTCATTGATTTACCTGCTTAAATACAAGATTATATTCAGATATATACAGATTTTGTATTTACCATAATTTATTTTACTTTTAATACACATATGCTTACACATATGCAAAACACATCTCTTTTTTTATCTTTTTTTTTGTAATAGAAAACAACAACAAAAAAAAAAATATATATATATATATATTACATTAATTCATTCATTCATTATCTCCTGCTTTATCCTGTATTAGGGTCGCGGTGGGGTTCCCCATGGCCATCCAGGGGAGAACGTCTCGGGCGCTGGGCAGATAGACCCAGGACAGGGCGCCAATCCATCGCTGGGCACACACCCACTCACACAGACACACACTATATGGGGCAATTTTTGAGAATTCAATTGACTTGATCCATGTTTTTGGACTATGGGAGGAAACCGGAGAACCTGGAGGAAACCCACACAGACACGGGGAGAACATGGAAACACCACCCAGATGGGGATTCGAACCGGGAATCCCTAGCGCTGAGAGGCGAACGTGCTAACCACTAAGCCACCGTGCCGGTATATATATTACATTTTTAAGTCAATTATCTAATTTTCAATTTTTAGTAATTATTCTAAGGATGAGTGATAACCTTTCTTAAAATGGGTTTTGTAAACATTATTATACATAGACATTTTTAGCTTTTTTCTATGTTTACAAAGTAATCTATAGAAAATATAGTCAACTGTAATGTACCAGTACATGTCTATACCTGTGATTCTTAGAATCCTTTCAGAGAGCATTTTTCCCCATGGGGTTCCCCATGCCCATCCAGGGGAGAACGTTTTGGACGCTGGGCAGATACATCCAGGACAGGGTGCCATTCTATCACTGTGCACACACTCACTCACACTCTATATGGGGTAAATTGAAGAACACAATTGACCTTGATCCATGTTTTTGGACTGTGGGAGGAAACCGGGGAACCCTGAGGAAACCCATGTGGACACTGGGACAACATGGAAACTCCACCCAGATTGGGATTCAATTCAGGATCAACCAATTTTTTGAAATTTGAAATTTAAAATAATTTTTTAAGATTTTTTTTTATATTTTACTTGTTTTTCTAGAGCACCGTAAATGGGATCCCCGTTCTGGACTTTTTTTCCACTTCAAAGGAATAACCTAAAAAAAACCTAAAAATTTGAATGATTTTATTTGACAAAAGGCTATATTTAACGAAAACAAAGACATTTCTTGTAAAAACTAATGCTTAGCAGCAGCCACGGGCACCCCCATGTGGTCAAAATGGTACATTCGACTATGAGGTTCATAGTCGGCTACGGTTCTCCGAATCGAATCGTCGAATCAGCGAATATTGCAGCTCACCCCTAGAAATATTAACTAAATCTTTTTCTCATTTGCATGACCTCACATGAATTTATCACCATGACAATAAGCTAAATAATCTTTCAATGGCTTTGCAATGAATAGTAAATATTTATTATAGGCTCTTTACACTTACATTTATATTTAGTCTTTTAGCTGATGCTTCTATCCAAAGTGAATTACAAGTGAGAGAATAGAAATTTCACCTGAATTAAAAAGCATATAAATATCAGACTGCTATTTGCCATTCATTGCACAACCATCAGTAAAATTCTGTTAAAGCATCAAGGTTCAAAGTCTAGCTGAGCTTCTGCCACTGAGAGTGAAAACTGTTCTGTTGATGTTTAAACTAAGTATTTAAAAATTTCACATCAAATTTATTCACACTCACTATGATGTCTTGGGTGCTGCTGGGTGTTTTAACGAAATGACAATATGCAGCCTAATTGCTCCTCATTTAATGAATTAATTAATTCTCTCTCTAATTCAAAAGACCTACCTATATTTATAAAGTAATAAAGAATGAATTAATTTAAAAGTGGTTTTAAAATGGCTGTAGTAATTTGTTTTTTTCTTTTTCTGTGTGTCAAAATGAAAGTGTCTTATTAAGTGTATTCCTCACATTACTCTCTTTTCTTTTCACCATATTCTATTTGATTGTAGAAAATTGTGTTTTTTAAACGAGATAACCCTTTAGGTGACACTTTGTACTTTCAAAGGGACCTAATTATGTATGTGTTTTTCTTTTTCTTTCTCTTTACCTTTTATCAGGCTACAGATCCAGATGCTGGGCCCAACGGTGAGGTTTGGTATCGACTCCTCACCCACGGCTCTCTCTTTACCATCAATCCTAATGGCACCATCTATACAGTGGTTCCCCTGGACCGGGAAACTCAGAATCAGTATGAGTTGATAGTGGAGGCCTCAGATGGGGCTGCAGACCCTCGGCGTACCACTTTAATTCTACTGGTGAGGGTGTCAGATATCAATGATAACAGTCCAGTCTTTTCCCAGGCATTATACTCAGTCAATGTGTCTGAGAACACTCCAGCTGGAACCATCATTCTGAACCTCAGAGTAAGTCTAATATTCTACTCAACATGCCTTACAACTCCGGCTTTCTATTTTAAAAACCCTTTGCAGCTTATATACACAGTTAAGCAGCACTTATTTGCGTCATTTGTGGCGTATTCAGAGTTACAATGCATGGTTTACCCTCAGGGACACAGTAGAAGCTTGCCATTTTATTCTTTAATACATTTTTTTTTAAAACCTTTGCTGTTTGCTATTCCTTTTTTCATAGTGGACTTATTACCCACTTTGGCAGTTGACAGACTTGAGCTGTATTAACCCGTCATGATACATTTGCCTTTTTAGAGCTTTGTTAAAGTCTTCTTCCTCTCACTTTACATAAGTGTAATGCTTTAATGCTGTCTAACATCAAAGCTTTCTTTATCGGTGGAGCTAGTCTCATTTTACTCATCCTTGGCTTTTAGGCATTTTATAGCCCCATTCTCATAGGAAAGGCTTTCAACATAATCAGTTGTGGAATTCTCTGTTTACAGCTTCAATTCACAAAAGAATCTGGGCACATTATCTAATTACTACAGGGGATTCATTTTCTGTTTAGCAAATATTGATAGGCTTGACATACTCTGTGGGGAAAAGGCAGGATGCTGTCTTGCAAAATAGACCCTCTTCAAATTGTGAAGGTGTCTTTTAAAGTATTGGCATGACTTTGTGAGTACTTTTGGAAAAAAAGAATTAAATCACCATTATATTCTAAATAGCAATGTTGTAATGTTTAAAGTATTTAGGTTAAATAAGTGTAAATGTGAGGCAGATATGGAGGAGATGGATATATGGGTGACACAATGTAATGATGATAGTGACAAGTGGATTAATGTAAAGGCTTTTCCAGGCTTTGCTAACAAAGGCTGATGTCAGAACAGAATGAGCACAGGTGATAGTTTTAGATTTCTGCCAAATTAAGAGCTCAGTGTGTTCTTTCACATTGGGGCTGTTAAGTGTTTTATTATTTATTTCAAAAATCTTTGAAGTGAATGTAGAATGATATTTTATGTGCCTAGAACATCAAAACAAGTATTCTTAAATGTTTCCACACCCGCAGAGAGACCTGCCAGTTCTTGACGTGCCTCAGTTCCTGAGGTGCTGCTCACCTGCCTCCTGTCAGCCAAAATGTCACACTAATCAGGCTTTAGTTTTAAGGCTTTGAGACAGGAAATGTCTTTTATGTACTCAAAACTTGTGCTCACACACCCGCTTGTGCTTTAAGACATAGTCCTTTCTGACTTAGCATAACCATCTTAAACTCTCCTCATGACCTTGATGAAACAAGACATACTTCCTAAATAATTACTGTCTGGTACTTATTGCCTGCTTTTTTGTCATTATTCATTGACAACATTTTGACATTCTAATTTTTACATTACAATATTTTTTTACAGGCAACAGATGCAGATCTGGTGTCCAATGTGACGTACAGGATAAGAACAGAGGCAGCACATCAGCTCTTTGCTGTGGACAGACTTAGTGGAGCTCTCTCTGTACTACAGGTTTTGGACTTTGAGGCTCTGGGACGAGATGGCACAAACTACACTTTCCAGGTTGAGGCACTAGATTACGAAGGTATTTTGCCTCCAGGAGTGGCTACGGTGACAGTAAGGATTACGGTACGTGGCCTGAATGTTTATAATATTTATCCTGTTCTTCTAGCCTCCTCGATATTAAAAGGAATTTCGTTAACTGAAGCAAAGTTTTAAGCCCACTTCAGACACATGCTGCTAAATCAAATATGTTAGAAAGACTAAGGTTATATTTTACATGTATATCCTGACTGTCCCACAAGTGAACAGCATTTTTTGCCCGAGGTGTCACTTTGTTCAGCACATAAAGAGCAACCAGCATCTTCTTCACAATTAGAACAACAGACTAATGTCATGCAGGTTACTTTTTATTTATTTACCAATTACACATTTTATGCTGTGTGAAGCTTTTTAAACTTTTTTTAAGCGGTCAAAATAATTAATTAAGCGGTCAAAATAATGAGATGATATGAAATAAATCACCTTTAATTATATTATTAATCCTATATCATTATCATTATTATTGTTATGCACAATGATACAGTATTTACTCACATTCATTTACAATTACAAATATATTAATAAATTGTTGGTGAAAGCAGTGGGAATGATTAAAAGTTGTTGACTCTGTATGGTGTGAGGGGCAAAAAACATGAAAGAGCAAAAGATAATAGATTTTGCATAAAGGATGGAAAGGGCTGACTTAGGAAGAATAAGGAACATATAGGAGTGGAGGAGAAGCACACAAGTGAATTTAATAATATACAGTGGACAAAACCAAAACAAGGAATAGGTTGGCAAACAAGAAGCGAGATCTACAGAAAGATAAAGCATAGAAAGGAGTACAGGAAGATAATGTTTAAAGCAAAGTAGGAAGTGTTAAAGAACAAGAAAAAAACACAAGGAAGGTGAAAAGGACTTTTATTAAATGTCTTGAAAGAGGAAGAGAGTTGGGAACACCATATACAGCAGGTTAGAATGATAAAGGAGGCAGATGGGAATGTCAATTGAAGAGGACAGAGAAGGTGAAAAGCATATTTGTGAACAGGGTACGGTCATAGATTATCAAAGAAAATATAAAGAGAAGAAAGGAATCTAGATAAGACACCAATAAAATCTTGGAATGCTTGAGAGAGATGTTAGTGGAATTTTTTTAACTTAATTTTTTTAAGAATAAGACTGATGTGCAAGACTGCAGTAACTACAAATGAATGAAGTTGATCAGCCACTGCATGAAGTTCTGAGACAGAGCAGTGTAAGCTAGGTTGAAAAAAAAGATGTAGATTTGTAAGCAGCAGTATGTTTTTATGCAAGCACGATCCACTGCTGGTTTAGTGTTCGCTTTGAAAATGTTAAAGAAAAAGAATAAGGAGAACTAGGGAGAGCTGCACTTTGTGTTTGCTGATCCAGAGGAAGCTTTTGATAGGGTGTTGTGAGAGGAGCTGTGATAAATCAGAAGTGGCAAAGAAGTATATGAGGGTGGTATATCCCAGGTCTACTGAAGTTACCAATGTGGGTCCTTGAGCAAGGCCCTTAACCCTCATTGGTCCAGAGATGCTGTGGTTAACCCTGTACTTGCTTTGAGAGTCGCTTTGGAAAAAAGCATCTGCTAAATGACCAATGTAAATGTATGTGATATGAATTAGTGTTGCAGTGGTGAGATGTACGGTAGAAATGACAGACGGGTTTAAAGTGGAGATGGGGCTGCATTAATTGTCAACTTTGAGTCATTTCTTCTTTGCATTTGGTCTTTGACAGGCAGGAATGTCTGTGGAATATAATGTTTGGATGACATTGTGATCTGTGACGATAGTTGGTAGCAGGTTTATGAAAGCCTGGACAAACTGAGCTGTGCATTGTAGAGAACTGCCGAGTTCGCAGGAGTTAAATAGAGTACATATTCATAAATAGAAGAAAAATGACAGAATTATTATGGTTAAAAATCAAATGAGTTTAAATACTTTTTATATAAAGTAATGGAGTCTGTGGTGGAGAGGTGAACAGAATGCAAGCAAGGCAGAATGGGTGGCATAGAGTTACATGAGTGTTTCAGTATAGACATGTATCTGCTAGAGTAGCAATGTTTACAGGACAGTGAGACATGTTCAAAAAGTTAACTAGCTTTTTGCAAAAGGAGGTAAACTACCCATTTTTATTATAATTAATACAAAAGCAAGAGAAGGTTATAGCTCCTGTTTTGTCTAATCAAGCTTTTACTCTTCTGTACGGACATGTAACTGGATTACGCGAGTTATCATTCACCATTTTATTTCTTTTAAGGCATATCTAAGATAATATTGTGGTCAATAATACATTGATGCTGAACAATTAATGTCTTAGTGTTTATTTAATTTCTAGAGGAGTTAACATAATGTTGAAGATTGCTTAAATTTGTTGAGGAGTCCTTTAGAAATATATCCCAGTTAAATTATTTCAACACTTGTCAAATGGACTAAGACAATATAGCCAAATGCTTTTTCGCTAATCACCCATGTTATGTAGACCATTATGGTTATTTGAAAATCAATTTGGACTGCAGGGGTCTGTGGAGAAACGGTCAAATTCTGAAAATTATACAGCACTGGAATATATTTTTATCTACTGTGATTTTGAAGTTAAAAGAGGTAAACATTTGCTAGCTCTGCAACATTGCTTTTGAGCATAGGATTTTAAACATGTTAAGATAAACTCATATTTTATTAAATTAAAAAGGCTATTGAAGATGCAATGTTTGAACAGACATTCAATTGTAAAGTCCTAGAAAGTAATTATCTTATTGAGGCTAATTAACTGGATTTATTAAAAAGGCTATTAGAAATTGTTTGCTGATAAGTCCCACAGCATTATAAATTGTGACATTTCAGCTTCCATATTTCCTTCTGAGCTGTACAACTAACTAATCTATCTAACTGTCTAACAGCCAGTTAAATTCTAAAATAATAATAATCCCCCCACAAAAAATAAACACAAATCTACAATTCTACATGTTTGTTTACGCTACCTGGATCACCAGGTTGCCGTTCAGATGCTGATATGTTGACCTTCAGATAAGATTTATTTTTCTATTTTTGCTGCTAATATGTACCAAAATCTTATTGGTGGGTTTATTTTGCAGGATGTGAATGACTATGCTCCAGTTTTCACTCAAACTCTTTATAAAGGCATGGTGGCACCTAATGCTGAAAAGGGCACATTCATCATTAAGGTCCTCGCAACAGATCAAGATCCTCCAGTGAGTAACCATGTGTATCCATTATTTTTTCATCTTGTTAATCCTGATTTACAGTTAATTATTTTTTTTTAGATAACTCTTTGGATTAGCCTGGTTTGTCGAAAGTAAAAAACTTTTTCTTTTTTAAAAAACCTGCCATACTGATAGCTGTGTGCTGTAGTGTTCTAAGCCATAAATTTAATAAAAGTTAGTCAGTAATGTCAGTAATTTTATTTTACATTATCATCAATGTAAGTGTACTATAGAGGGGAGCAAGCTTATTAGTCATCTTGTAATAAGCTTAAGTCAATGGCTTAGTGGTTAGCAAGTCCGACCTCTCAGCGCTGTGGATCCAGATATCGAATCCCGATCTGGGTGAAATTTTTATGTACTCCCTGTGTTTGTGTGGGTTTCCTCTGGGTTATCTGGTTTCCTTGCACAGTAATGGATTCAAGGTAAATTGTATGCTCTAAATTGCATTTATATAGTGTGTGTGTGTGCTTTCATTTATAAGTCACTTTGAATAAAAGCGTCTGATAAATGACAAAATGTAAATATAATTTAAAGTGTGTCTGTGAGTGTAAGCGAGTGAGTATATGTGCCCAGCGATGGTGTCCTGTCCTAGGTGTACATTGCACATTGCCAGAAACGCGACTAATACAGGATTAAGATGATGATGGATGGATGGATAGATATTTATTATTTTAGTATACTACCACCCCTAAATGTTATCTTTTTTAAAAATAATCTTTATGACAACTGTATGTATTTGTATTTTATGACTTTGTATGTTAATTCACAAAAGTACAATTTTAATATGTGTAAATGAAAGCTGGTTAAATACCCCCTCCTCCCCCAGTAAGTGGCATTTTTAAAGGCTTTATAAGAGAGATGCAACAGGTTTGAAAAAAATCTTATCATATGGTGTCTTATACAAACACTTACCTCCCTTATATACAATTTATACATTTATTTACATTTTCTAAAGTGTATGAATGTGATTTGTTGGCCTTCATAGGTTTTATTGAGCATAATTTCATTTCACAACACATATTTATACAGGGCTACTTCACTTGACTGTGAAGCATCAGCAAGACCCATAAGTGGACATCTAATTTGCATTAACATCACTCTAATTCCTAAATCTAATTAATCAGCCAAATCCCTAATGTGGTGTTTAAGATGTGGAAGAGGTGGGAGAGGAACAAACTGCTGTCACAGAGCACCTGCCCTAAGTGATCCTGCTGTCTTTATTTGTCACGCTTAGCATGTAAGTGTGACTAATCACTTTTTGCTACCCATGCCATAGATGGTCTAAGATATAATGAATCAGAAGTGACAGCAGTTTTCTATGCATTATGTGTGGTTTTTAACTTTTCTCTCGCTCATCTTGTAACATTCATTCATTCATTCATTGTCTCCCGCTTTTATCCTCTATTAGGGTCACAGTGGGGTTCCCCATGCCCATCCAGGGGAGAACGTCTCGGGCGCTGGGCAGATAGACCCAGGACAGGGCGCCAATCCATCGCTGGGCACACACTCACTCACACAGACACACACTATATGGGGCAATTTTGAGAATTCAATTGACTTGATCCATGTTTTTGGACTGTGGGAGGAAACCGGAGAACCCGGAGGAAACCCACACAGACACGGGGAGAACATGGAAACTCCACCCAGATGGGGATTCGAACCGGAAATCCCTAGCGCTGAGAGGCGAACGTGCTAACCACTAAGCCAACGTGCCGCCCATCTTGTAACATACTGAAATTAAATAATTACTTGAGAAACAGTTCCTTCATAATTCCAGTGTTTCTTCTTCTTTATTCTTAAAAATTCTCTTCCCAACTCTGTCCGTAAGGCAGAATCACTAAGCAGTTTTAAGAAACTACTGAATACGCATCTTTTTAACAAATACCTGTGGTAAAAAGGGGGGGGGGGCACAGCATCAAATAACAGTCAGGTTTGATGATTTTACAGTGTAGTTGGTTTTCTGCATAACTTCTTACTTGTAATGTTCTCATTTGTAAGTCGCTTTGGATAAAAGCATCTGCTAAATGACTAAATGTGCATGTGAATTTAAAAATGCTAATTGCATATATGGAAAAGAAATTGTGTCTTGAACTTAATCTTTCACCAAATGCATGCTGATACATGATTTATTTACATACATACCTTATATTTCAGACTTTGTTATATATGTCTGTACATCAATTAAACCATTCGTCATGCAGTTAAGCAATTTTCTGTGATTATATGAGTAGTTGTCAGTGCTAGCGCTTAAACCTGGTCAGCAGTCTAACTAATAATTTGATAAATCTTACCACATTCTTTTGTGAATTCTTGCTACAGTTCATGGTTGCAAACCATCTACTGTTGTGGAAAATTTTAGGTTAGTTTGAACTTTAAATCATGTCATTATTTGGCATAATATGGCATTATTTTTATCTTTATATAAGGTGAGGGACCAAAGATATTCATAAACGTTTATTGGCACAGGCATCGACCATTGACCAGTGGAAAGTCACTTTTTTCTGGTACGAACATTGGCATCCCATGCTTAGTGAAGGACAATGCAGAATTTATTGCAGAGCTTTGTTGTATACTTACAAAGCAATCCTTATTTGTATGCTGGTTTTATAGAATGGAATGGATTATTTGGCTTAAAATATTTGCTGTATGACAAAAGGAGAAGGATTTCCAATTTATGTTAAAAATTAGAAAGTTTGTGTTTGTGTATTTGGTGCTACTACAAGAAAAATTCTCTACATTAATTACCATCTTTTGTTTGAGCACTGCTTTTTGTCTCTTTGTTTTGTCCCTCCCTCATACCCTCCATGAAGTTATTTGATAAGCAGGCATCTTAGTAAGAGACATTCAGCTGTATGTAGGCAGCGTTTTACATCAGTAAACGTGGATAAAACACTGCCCTGTTCATTGTTTGCCTCTGGGTTCTTACTGGAAACTCTGACCTGCAGTCATAAATGGAAGAATTATCCATTGCCCACACTTCTGCTCCCTCTGTGTTTCAGATTTGGATAGAGATGGAGATTTATAACTTAAAAAGGAAACAGCAGGTGACTTTGCAAACTGTGAGCTCGTGATAGATGTTGGTAGTATCCCAGGGGCTTGTCACTGGACCCTGTCTCCCCTCCCATGGTGTACATGCGTGTTGCCTCTGGGTTAGCACCATGTGTGAGCACTTTAGCTGTAGCGGAAGCCAGTAACTTGCCAACTGACTAGAATTGGTGACAGGGCACCTACATATGAATCACAACAGGGTTTATACTAATGTGAAAATACACAGGTCGGTCTTAACCATTGTTTTTTTTTTAAGTTACACAACTGGTTAAAACAACATTGTTTTATGAATGACCTTTATTTTTATAATTGTTTTAAGATTCTACTGCAAACCTTGTTACAGATCATGGTGGATACTGTAGTTGTTTTAGTGCAAACAATAGTAAAAGGCTCGTGTTTGATATTTACATTTTGTTTGTCTTTGTAGGGTAGTTTCTACACTAACCACTGCAAATAACAATGCTACAAAATAATTATTGGATGCTTTATTTGTTGTCTTATTTTCTCCGTAAAGATTAATCATCATTGTATCCCCGTAAAGATTAATCATCATTGTATCCCTATAACGATGTGTGAGTCAACATGCATTAAAGTCTTTAAATGGCAAGAAAACTGCAAGCAGATGCTGGGAGCTTCTTTGTGTCATGTGCCATCTGAGTGTTGGCAAGAAATTTGCAAATCAAAGTGAAGAAAGCAACAAGTCTTTTGAAACGCTTTAGTAAAAATTCTTCTGTTAGCTGTTCAATGTCTGTAAATAACTCTGCCAAAGTCTTTAGGTCACTTTGGTGTTAAATGTGTTTTAGAGCCTTGTATTAGAGGTATTATTTTATATGTGTTTGACATTGCCTGACAAATTGAGAAAAGGGCTTCTAATAATAATAATTAAAAATGCAATCAAAACTGCCAGGAATTAAATACCCACAACCTACGTCTTGATTGTCAGTGTATATGATTGTAAGGGCAAAAGACATTGGTGCCTCGTTTTTCTAAGTAATTAAACTAGTAATGCTTCAATTTTTAACACACATTTTTAGTTTAATAGCAGAGATCATAGAAGGTTAGCCACTATCATCCTTAACAGTATCATTATGGGAATGTTTTTTGAACATGATAAACTTGAATGAGGCCACGTAATGTTACAGGATTGTGGGAGGTTGGGCAATTAATACTTTGCTCTTGTTACCCATTTAGTCTCCCCAGTGGCAGCAGATGTAGGAAAAGCCTTTATTGACCATATTTGTGTACTGTCTTCAGGACTTTACCCCTTCTGCAAAGTCTGCTTGCAACATCCAATTTTTGACAATATTTATTTTTTCTCTCAACTCCAGACACTTTTCCATTATTCATGCATCAACATTATGTTAAAAGGTGGAGAAAATATACATAAAAAAATCCACAAAACCAAAGAGATCCAGAAGTAAACTGAGACACATTTTAAGTTTTTTTAGCTCATACATTACTGGTTAAAGCTGTAAGGTTTATGTATTAGCATCATGCTCTTCTGTGCACATACTGTGTTTTCTCAACACAAAAACAAAAATAAAGAACATTTTAAAAAAAACAGAGACACTGAATACATACATGAAATGCTTTAGAGCTGGTGTCAGAACTGGTGCTAGGTAAAGATATACTATGCAAAACGAGCCCTAAAGCAAAAACACTGCACTCTGAAAGACTACAAAAGAATTACAAACAGAAGAGCAAGCCAAAGTTAGAACGTCAAATGAAACTACTGAGTAAGAAGTCACACCATAACCTGTCACTGCATTATATATCCAGCATTGAATTGATAATTTACTATTTTATTTAAGTTTTAGACAAAAATATTGCACCTTTTTGGTTCAGGACCTGAAGTGTGTTTCTTTGCATCTGTTTGAGTGAGTGTTTTGGAAACTGAAAGTGTCATTACCACAATATAAATGCATCTTGTATACAACTATAATGTTCCCAAGTTATGAGCTGTGAACATATTTGTAGCAACAGCCTGCTGAAGGATTTCCCCATTTCAACAAAATGTGCCTCAAAGGTAAGTAAAGACCCATATAAAAATGAAAATGATTTGGGGGAAAACCATGATGTGGGGGAAAACCATCCATGTAACTAGCATGGTGACTGTTTTGGATTTAATCTCAGTTCTTAAAATAAGTAAAGTTAAAGTAAATTTTTTCCACATATTATAAATGTTTACTAAAACATCTGGCTGAAAGTTAGCACATATCAGAAATCCTATCTTTAACCCAACAGATAGATATTAAAAAGGGTTAAATCAGGAAAAAGTAGTGGCCACTCAATTGAAACCCTAAATTTTGGGGAAGCCTTGCATTGAGATGAAAATCAGAATCAGATGCAGAATACTTTCTTAATCATGGGGTGCATTGCAGTTGCACCATTTACAGAGTTATAATGTACTACAAAAATAAAGGGGATAAAATGTAAACGTGCAAATAATGCAGTATATTGAAATCAAACAACAATAATAAAGTGGCAGTGGCCAAACACTTCTTAGAACAAGTCAAACACATCAAGACAAGGGACTCAGTAGAATGGGAGGTCATATACAGAACATGGGGTGCGATTATAGGCCTTATCGAAGACAGTTTGAAGTTAATTGGTACTCAGAGCGTCTACTATGGACTTTCATATAGACATTTCATTGACTTTCCACAGTAAGAACCTTGATAGAGGGTCTTGCTATTACTAAACATTGAGTAGTGAATGGGCCCAACAGTCACTCTTCCAACCAGCTGAATTGTTTATTTAAAATTTGCCTACGATGTTTCTTACGACTCTAAGTGCGAACCCTCAACCACTTTAATAAGGGCATTGCCTTTCTATTTCTGCTTTCATATTGCATAGACAAAGCATGAAATACAAGAATTACTATACATTCTGCTTTTTCTGGCACCTGGCCTTAAAGCCGAGCAAGCATGTCATTGAATGTATTCGTAATGTAGTATCTCGCCACTAAATTTTGAAGCCGATCTGACATGCAGGTTTTCCATCCATTGTGCAGTGCTTGTAATATATAGTTTTGTTTATGTTTTATATGGTTTTGCTTTTTTTAATATGCTGACTGTTTAATTTACAATCCCCATTTTCAAAAAAGTTGGAATGCTTTCTTGAAATTCATTTCATGTAAACATCCATTTAACAAAAAAAAAAAAAAAGGACAAAGAAACCATTTTTAATTTTCACGTCTACAAAGCCATGCTGTTTTAACTCATGCAAAAGAAGGATTGACTTTCTCCTGCTAAAATAGAAATAGCATTCATGGAAAATTTCTCCGAAATGCCAATTGAAACCCTTCAATGGTCCCTTCAATTGTACCACCTGGCAAGTGGATTTTTCAAAAAACTCAGGTTGGACAAATATAGGATCTAACTTTTTTTTCTAATAATGAAAATAGTAAAATTGTTTTAATCTTACTGACCATTATTTCATCAGTCCTTACAATGGCTACTTTTGGTGGATGCTTCCTTTGTACTTAAGGTTGATGATCTAACCTATAACCAACTGCTAACTATGGAACCTTTTTAGAACAGTGCTATTGTTCTGTTTTTCCTTTTTTTACAGGCAACAATTTCCAAAAAAATCCAAAAAAAAAAAAAAAAAAAAAAACTCCTCACAGAACCAGCCAAATTTTCAGTTGAAGTTATATTTCTAAAATGACTAGCTCTGTATATACATGATATCATGTTTTTCCCAAAAGCTTTGTCACCTGCAAATAGATGATGCACCACATTACATGTTTAAATGACTCAGGAGTTATATTGAGTCCGTTTAACGTAAGTCCACAAAGCACACTGATAAAAGCTTGCCATATTGGATTCAGCCAATGGAATGCCGATAAATCAGATTTATTATTATTTTAGAACAATGTCCAGGCTGTTGGTACAAGGTAGTTTTTTTGTTAATTCCACTGTGACGTTTATTGTAGTAATAAGTAATTAGTAATAAGATATGTAACATGGTTGATGTTTGATACCAAAGCATTTCACATACTTACACACACACACACACACACACACACACACACACACACACATACATACACATTCACATGCATTTTCCTAGACCCAAGCAGATAACCTGCATTTCAGCTTTCTGATTTAAATGAATATTGTCATCATCTGTCATAAATAATCAAGCATTTTACATATGTATTTATTCTGTTTTAACTCATTTGGCCATAGGGTACAGCAGCCAACATGGTGCGGTATAAAGTGGACCAGGAGCTGTCTCCCTACAGTGGAAGCATCTTTGATGTGGAAGAGACCTCAGGCCAAGTCATTACTAAAGTTAACCTGAATGAGGAGCCTAGCACTACCTTCAAAGTCAGTTTTGTTTTAAATTATAGTTATACAAATAATTGACACCTGGTCCATGTGTTGCTAGTCATAGTCATCAAATTTTATCTCAGGAGTTGTGTTTCCTGTTTTCGTAGCTGGTATTGATTGCGTTTGATGATGGTGACCCAGTGAAGCTGAACAGAACCGTGGTGGAAATAACAGTGCTGCAGCCTTCCAGAATACCAATCTTCACTGAGGAAGAGTACAGGTTGGATTAATTGGATGAATTTTATTTCCTGTCATCCTACAGCCTGATGCCTTTCATTTCCTGCTTCAACTCAGCTGACTTGGCACAGTTCTGCCACTGCACTCCATATTCTAGACAGTGCTGGTGAAGCCTCAGATTTCAGCTCATTTAACACACACTCAAAACAAGATATTTCTTGTCATATGGCTAGCAGTGCTTTCCTAATAGCCAAGTTTAATTGGGTCATTAGAAGTTTCAGAGTTGCTCACTTTGCTAATGTGAAATTGAGCATCTGACCTGAAAATAAGTAGACTTGAAAATTGAGCAGTTGCTTCTAGGTTTGTAAAACAACCTACCAGAGCGTACAGGTTCCAATATGATGTCACACAGCTTTGTCTCTTATCAGTTTTTAATACTATAAATACAGCACTTAGACAAAAGTTAGTAAGTCATCAACTTGTGAAAGATTTTTTATTTAATGTTTGAAAGAAATTTTGCAGCAATCAAAAAAAAAATCACATCTGGCATTCCAGATTTTTAATGGACTTTAGTAAGAGGTCTTTAGACCAGTCAATGACTCTGTCATTTTGAAATGTACAAGAGTATTTCACAATGATACAATTTTAAAAGCTTACTTTTTGTTTGATAGACTTACAAAAAGTTAAATGTTCAGGTGAAATATTAGATAAAAATGTGTTCACCTACACATTTCACTCACAGGCACTATTATGACATTTTATTCTAGGTTTCCTCGTTCCATCTTTTAATTATACCCATCTTTAAAGGGATTTTACAAGATTTTGAAATGTATATTTAATTTTTCCCCATTTATCCAGAAAAGCATTTGTAAGGTCAGATTCTGATGTAACTTAAGTGTGCCTGGTGGTCTATTTTAATTCATCCCTAAAGTGTTTATTGGTCAGGGCTCATTGTGAGCCAGTCAAGTTATTCCACACCAAACTTACTCAACTATGTCTTATAGAGCTTACTTTGTGCACTATGGTACATGCATGCTGAAACAAAAATCATCATCAGATGTTGGATGCATAAATCTGTCCTGAATGTATGGATAGGTAGGCGGTACGGTGGTTTAGTGGTTAGCACGTTCGCCTCTCAGCGCTAAGGGTTCCCGGTTCGAATCCCCATCTGGGTGGAGTTTCCATGTTCTCACTGTGTCCACGTGGGTTTCCTCCAGGTTCTCCAGCTTCCTCCCACAGTCCAAAAACATGGATCAAGTCAACTGAATTCTCCAAATTGCCCCATATAGAGTGTGTCTGTGCGAGTGTGTGCTCAGCGATGGATTGGCACCCTGTCCTGGGTCTATCTGCCCAGCGCCTGCAACATTCTCCCCTGGATGGGCATGGGGAACCCCACCGCGACACTACTAGAGGATAAAGCAGGAGATAATGAATGAATGAATGTATGGATAGGTGTTTAATATTTTTACATCTATGACAATGTGATTAAAAGAAGAGAATTAAAAAAATATGAGGTCTGTCTTAATACCTATCTATTGTCATGGCCAAAAGTTTTGAGAATGACACAAATATATTTTCACATGATCTGCTGCCCTCTAATTTTTATGTGTGTTTGTTAAATGTTTTTATCACATACAGAAATATAATTGAAATCATATTATGAGTAACAAAAGTTTATATTGACAGTTAGAATGAGTTAATGCAGCAAATCAATATTTGCAGTGTTGATCCTTCCTCTTTAGGACCTCTGCAATTCTCCCTGGCATGCTCTCAATCAATTTCTGGACCAAATGCTGACTGATAGCAGTCCATTCTTGCACAATCAATGCTTGCATTTTGTCAGAATGTGTAGGTTTTTGTTTGTCCACCCGTCTCTTGATGATTGACCACAAGTTCTCAATGGGATTAAGATATGGGGAGTTTCCCGGCCATGGACCCAAAATATCTGTTTTGTTCCCTGAGCCATGTAGTTATCACCTTTCCTTTATGGCAAGGTGCTCCATCATGCTGGAAAAGGCATTGTTGATCACCAAACTGCTCTTGGATGGTTGGGAGAAGTTGCTCTCGGAGGACATTCTGGTACCATTATTTATTCATGGCTGTGTTTTTAGGCAAGACTGTGAGAGAGCCTATTCCCTTGGCTGAGAAGCAACCCCACACATGAATGGTTTTAGGATGCTTTACAGTTGGCATGAGACAAGACTGGTGGTAGCGCTCACCTCGTGTTCTCCGAACAAGCTGTTTTCCAGATGTCCCAAACAATCGGAAAGGGGATTCATCAGAGAAAATGACTTTACCCCAGTCCTCAGCAGTCCACTCCCTGTACTTTTTGCAGAATATCAGTCTGTCCCTGATGTTTTTTCTGGAGAGAAGTGGCTTCTTTGCTGCCCTCCTTGAGACCAGGCCTTGCTCCAAGATTCTCCGCCTCACAGTGCATGCAGATGCACTCACACCTGCCTGCTGCCATTCCTGAGCAAGCTCTGCACTGCTTGTAGCCCGATGCCACAGCTGAAACACTTTTAAGAGACGGTCCTGGCGCTTGCTGGTCTTTCTTGGGCGCCCTGGAGCCTATTTGAAGTTCTTGATGATGCAATAGACTTGATGTTGACTGAGGTGCAATCTTTCTAGCTGCTATACTCTTCCCGTTTAGGCCATTTTTGTGCAGTGCAATGATGACTGCACGTGTTTCTTTAGAGATAACCATGGTTAACAGAAGAGAAATAAAAAGCCTTTTAGAAAGACTCTTTAAAAGCCTTCTTTTAAAGTGTCCAGTGGTGTCATTCTTAATCATGACAGATTGATCTCCAGCCCTGTCCTCATCAACACCCACACCTGTGTTAATGGAGCAATCACTGAAACAATGTTAGCTGGTCCTTTTAAGGCAGGGCTGCAATGAAGTTGAAATGTGTTTTGGGGGATAAAGTTAATTTTCTAGGCAAATATTGACTTTGCAATTAATTGCTGTTAAGCTGATCACTCTTTATAACATTCTGGAGTATATTCAAATTGCCAATAGACTTTGTAAAAAATAATATTTGTATCATTCTGAAAACTTTTGGCCATGACTGTACATACAGTGGTGTGAAAAAGTGTTTGCCCCTTCCTCATTTCCTGTTTTTTTGCATGTTTGTCACACTTAAGTGTTTCGGAACATCAAACCAATTTAAACAATAGTCAATGACAACACAAGTAAACACAAAATGCAATTTGTAAATGAAGGTGTTTATTATTAAAGGAGAAAAAAAATCCAAACCATCATGGCCCTGTGTGAAAAAGTGATTGCCCCCCCTAAACCTAATAACTGGTTGGGCCACCCTTAGCAGCAACAACTGCAAACAAGCATTTGCGATAACTTGCAATGAGTCTTTTACAGCGTTCTGGAGGAATTTTGGCCCACTCATCTTTGCAGAATTGTTCTAATTCAGTTACATTAGAGGGTTTTCGAGCATGAACGGCCTTTTTAAAGTCATACCACAAAATCTCAATAGGATTCAGGTCAGGACTTTGGCTAGGCCACTCCATTTTGTTTTTCTTCAGCCATTCAGAGGTGGACTTGCTGGTGTGTTTTGGATCATTGTCCTGCTGCAGAACCCAAGTTCGTTTCAGCTTGAGTTCACGAACAGATGGTCGGACATTCTCCTTCAGGATCTTTTGGTAGACAGCAGAATTCATAGTTCCATTTATCACAGCAAGTCTTCCAGGTCCTGCCGCAGCAAAACAGCCCCAGACCATCACACTACCACCACCATATTTTACTGTTGGTATAATGTTCTTTTTCTGAAATGCAGTGTTCCTTTTACGCCAGATGTAATGGGACACACACCTTCCAAAGAGTTCCACTTTTGTCTCAACGGTCCACAGAATGTTTTCCCAAAAGAGTTGGGGATCATCAAGATGTGTTTTGGAAAAATTGAGATGAGCTTTAATGTTCTTTTTGCTCAGCAGTGGTTTTCTTCTTGGAACTCTGCCATGCAGGCCATTTTTGCCCAGTCTTTTTCTGATGGTGGAGGCATGAACGCTGACCTTAACTGAGGCAAGTGAGGCCTGCAGTTCTTTGGACGTTGTTGTGGGGTGTTTTGTGACCTCTTGGATGAGTCGTCGCTGCGCTCTTGGGGTAATTTTGGGTGGCCGGCCACTCCTGAGAAGGTTCACCACTGTTCCATGTCTTCGCCATTTGTGGATAATGGCCCTCACTGTGGTTCGCTGGATTCCCAAAGCTTTGGAAATGGCTTTATAACCCTTTCCAGACTGATAGATCTCAATTACTTTATTTCTCAATTGTTCCTGAATTTCTTTGGATCTCGGCATGATGTGTAGCTTTTAAGGATCTTTTGGTGGACTTTACTGTGTCAGGCAGCTCCTATTTAAGTGATGTCTTGATTGAGAACAGGTGTGGCAATAATCAAGCCTGGGTGTGGCTAGAGAAATTTAACTCAGGTGTTAAAAACCACTGTTATAGTATGTTTTAACAAGGGGGCAATCACTTTTTCATACAGGGCCATGATGGTTTGGATTTTTTTTCTCCTTTAATAATAAACACTTTCATTTACAAATTGCATTTTGTGTTTACTTGTGTTGTCCTTGACTATTGTTTAAATTGGTTTGATGTTCTGAAACACTTAAGTGTGACAATCATGCAAAAAAACAGGAAATGAGGAAGGGGGCAAACACTTTTTCACACCACTGTAGTATATGCTGATGTACTGTATGTAGACACTGCTACTTAAATTAGCAGATTTTGCCAAAATTTTTAGCACCCTTCTATTAAAGAACACAAAACCCACAATGGTCATTGAAATAACTTTAAAGTGACAAAATTAATAATAAATAAAAAGTCTGATTAACTGATTAACTGATTATATTCAGAATGCTTTTAAATTGTGGTTCAACAAAAATATTTTAAAATACCAACTAATGAAATTGGCCTGGACACTAAAATACTAAATCAAGTGAAGTAACTCCAATCAAGTGATTTCTGTAACTTTGTTTTGATTTGAGGCTCACTCTTCAAATCACTCCAGCTGTATCAGGTTTGAAGGGATAGGAGGACCCATAAACTGCGACTGAGACCAAGCTTTTATGGTCTGCACATTTCACTCCAGAATGCCTTGATTGTCTTGATATTTTATTGTACCTTGCACATATCAAGACACCCTGTGCCAGATGCAGCAAAAAAGCCACAGAACATAATTGAGACTCCTCAGTGTTTTACAGTAGAGTTCTTTTCTTTGTTTTATTTTGTTTTATTTTTCTCAGAGCTATTGTGATTCGTCATGAAGATCGAGTTTTGTCTCATCTGTGCAAAGGACATTTTCTAAGAATCTTTGTGGCTCTGTCCTTGACTTTCTGGACATTAGTAATTTTTATTGCAATTCTAACCGAAAGATAATATTAAAGGAAGCATTACCTTTTACTAATTACTGTGTTATTGTGCATGCATTAGTACAGTGGTTTGTTTTCTGTTTATACTTTTTTTTTTGTACTTTTATTTAGAAAATCAGGTTTGCCCAAATACTAGTGCAAATCTTAAAATGAAGACTATGTCTTTTTAGCTCCTATAATTATTTGTATTTGTTCTATGTAGACAATGGCCATGTATATCTCTGAAAAATTTTTATCACTGCTGTAAATTATAACATATACATGACTGTGTGAAGCCCTTTCACTTCTTATACATTAAAATAATTTGCTCAAGAAGTTTTGCTTATAGGGATGTGGTAGCTCATTGGTTAGGATGTTGAGCTATCAATCAGAAGGTTAAGGGCTCAAATCCCATGTTTACTGAAG
Source organism: Corydoras sp. C115 (assembly GCA_019802505.1). Taxonomy (NCBI): domain Eukaryota; kingdom Metazoa; phylum Chordata; class Actinopteri; order Siluriformes; family Callichthyidae; genus Corydoras; species Corydoras sp. C115. The sequence continues at coordinate 13,031,259 of JAFMOC010000007.1, forward strand.
TGATCAATGTTAGCCGTTGAGCAAGGCCCTTAAACATTATTGTTTCAGGCATACTGTCCCTGTGTTCTGACCCCAGGCTTCAAGTTGGGATACTTGTAAGTCACTTTGGATAAAACCTTCAGCTAAATAACCAAATGTAATATAATGTAAGAAGTGTCAACATTGAGATTTATTATTTAATTACTTTATATTCCTTTTTCCAGTTATGCACCCTTAGAACCTTTTGAGCTAGAAAGAAATTTTGCATGAATATGCACCTGAAAATGCTGAGAGCTGAGAAGTTGCAGCTTTAGGGCATGATGATGCATTGTAGTGTTCCCACAGGAAGCTGATGGGGCAATCCTGTTGTTTATGGAACTCTTTTTAGTGAATTTTATTTATTAAAAGGGTTTGACTTATAGGTATATTGAAGGTGGCTTACATTGACTCTACAGTGGGTCAGCATTTTAAAGAGTCCGAATAGTGAGCTTGCTGTATGGATTACATTTGGGTGAATTGAGGTCAGAAGATATTAGCAATTTTTATTAGCTTTGTGGCCTCTGCTGTCTGATCTGGTAATAGTTTTCATCTGTGATTAATACTGTCCTGTTATTTCCAAAGAGATTCTTTCACCCTAATAAAGTGTTGTTTTTTGTCATTAGTTTACTGTGTGTTCATGTATGTGTGTGTGCCTGTACATGCATGTATTCATGCATGGGTGCATGTGGGATTTTTAAATAGCTTAATCATGTTTTTGTAAGTTTTGTGTTGATCACATTTTTATAACATTTTAGTTAAAATTATAAAGATTATAATTTATAATATAGTTATAAAGATTTTTTATCAATGAGTGCATATGTAGTATTATATTAAGCATTATATTTGGCTGCGTATTGTTTCTTTCCATTGTTTCTGCTCTGTTTGGCATTTGCATTGGAACATTTCTCAAACCCTTATGTCTGCGGCAGATTTCAGCTTTCTGTGATATTGATTTAGTTCTGTGTGTTTTTGTAGCTCAGATCGAAATAATAAAGCAATATAGCTGAACACATTAAATTACTTTCAAGTCTCGACTACCTCTACTTATTAAATTTGTAAACCAGAAAGGTACACAGGTGTTTCGTTTTTTTCTATTTTTGTTCATGTAAAACATCTGCCTAGATAGTAAAGTCACGCCTATCTGGCCAGCACACAGATTTAACACCAATTACAACTAATTGCAGAGATTTTAATTAGCAGTTATGAATTAGCTGAACAAAGGACATATAAAGGTTAGGGTAGGTATAATTTTATGCTGACTGTACTTGACTGTTAGAAGCATTTTGATTAAAGTAAATTGCCCAATAATTCCAGATTAATCACTTCAGGATCATTAATTTACCATTTCAATTAACAGAATCCATCATGCCTTCAATTCACAAAATTAATGGTAAATGTGACACCTTATATTCTATTTTTATACATTAGATTTTCAAAAGTATGTTTTAAAAAAAATTAAGTAGTAATATTAAATGAGTAAATATATGTAAGATGCCCTAAAGTATAGACATTAAGTTCAGCGTTTTATTTGTGACATTACTAAGCTCTCCTTTTTTCCACCCACATGTGCTTTTAATGCAGAGTTCAAGATAAGACCATACACACCAAGCTGTGGTTTCTATGGAGATAATATAAAGGGCAGACCTCATTGACATTCTCTACAGGGCAATACAAACACATGCTGATAATATTCAACTTCCTATTTATACAGGATAAACATGTATTTGTCAAAGGTTTGTGATCATTAATATGCATTTTTGTCTGGCATAGATGTTGTGTTCATGTTTTTTTTTTTTTTTCTGCATTGTGCTCTGATCATATATAGGATGCTAAGCTAGACGTAAATAAAAACATAATGCAGTTAGTTTGAAATCTCATTAATCCATATTTTATTCCCTATAAAACATGAACTACATAACATACTGTATGTTGAATTTGTGACATTTTACCATTTTATAAAAAGAGCAACAAACAAATACAAATTTTGAATTTGATGTTGGCATCACATCTCACCAAAATTTGTGACCGCAGAAGACAAAAGGCTGGGGCACCTAAAAGTTGTTTTCATTTTCAGATAAATGTTCCTCATGGTGGGCGGCAAGGTGACTTCGCCTCTCAGCACTAGGGATTCCCAATCTGGGTGGAGTTTCCATGGCAATCTGGCTCAGGAATGCTTTTCAAATTCACTATACAGTTGTGTTCAAAATAATAACAGTCCAATATGACTAACCAGATTAATCACTGTTTTTGGTATAAATTATATTACCACATGACAAACAACTTGCCAGTTGATGCAGTAGATTCTTAGAAAGCCAACGGTCTCAGCATTCGTAATATACATGCTATTGAGTCTGTGTATTTGAATAAGTAATTAAAAGGGGTGTGTTCAAAATAATAGCAGTGTGGATTTCAGTTAGTGAGGACAATCATTCTGTGAGGAAACAGGTATGAATCAGGTGGCCCTAATTTAAGGGTGAAGCCAGAACATGCTGTACATGCACTTCTCCTTGAAAGCCTGAGAAATATGGGTCGTTCGAGGCATTGTTCAGAAGAGCAGCGAACTTTGATTAAAAAGTTGATTGGAGATTGTAAAACTTATAAAGAAGTGCAGACAATAATAGGCTGTTCAGCCAAAATGATCTCCAATGCTTTAAAATGGAGAGCAAAACCAGAGAGACATGGAAGAAAACACAAGACTACCATTCGAATGAATCGAAAAATAGCCAGAATGGCAAAGGCTCACCCAATGATCAGCTCCAGGATGATCAAAGACAGTCTCAAGTTACCTATGAGTACTGTGACTGTTAGAAGACGCCTGTGTGAAGCTAATCTATTAGCAAGAAGTCCCCGCAAAGTCCCACTGTTTTTTTTTTTTAAAAAAAAAGACTGTAGAAATGTACTAAAGTGGATACAATTTGCCAAAGAACACATCAACTGGCCCAAAGAAAAATGGAGAAACATATTGTGGACTGATGAAAGTAAAAATGTCCTTTTTGGGTCCAAGGGCCGTAGACAGTTTGTCAAACGACCCCCAAACTCTGAATTCAAGCCACAGTACACTCTGAAAACAGTGATGCATGGAGATGCAAGCATCATGGTATGGGCATGTATTTCTTACTATGGTGCTGGGCCTATTTACCACATACAAGGGATCACGGACCAATTTTCATATATCAGAATACTTGAACAGGTCATGTTGCCTTACACTGAGGAGGAAATCCCCTTGAAATGGGTGTTTCAACAAGATAATGACCCTAAACACACCAGTAAACGGGCACAATCTTGGTTCCAGTCCAACAAAATTGAGGTTATGGAGTGGCCAGCCCAATCCCTGGACCTAAATCTGATAGAAAACTTGTGGGGTGACATCAAAGATGCTGTTTCTGAGGCAAAACCAAGAAATGCAAATGAATTATGGGATATAGTCAAAGCATCCTGGGCTGAAATAGCAGTTGACAGGTGCCAGAGGTTGGTTGACTCTATGCAACACAGATGTGAAGCAGTTCTAAAAAATTGTGGTTATTCAACTAAATATTAGGTTAATGATTCACAGGAATGCTAAATCATAAAAAAGAGTACAGATTTTGAGTTTGTAAAGACAAATGCAGACACTGCTATTTTTAACAGCCCAATGGTCATTTTTTTAATTTTCTCTAAAGTAGTTATGAATTATATACATTTCTCTTCATGTTCTGATTTAGAAAACAGTATGCAATGTTCCCAATGCATGTACATAAAAACTGCTATAAAGATTTTGTATTTAACTCATGTTTTTAAACACACTGCTATTATTTTGAACACAACTGTATGTGAGCACATTTTGCCATTTAATCTGTATAATGCAAGGAAGAATCCTTATTTGATTAAGATCCAGAAATCATCCTCTGTCCTCAAAGGCCAAAGCTTATTCAAAATAGGCGAAATGAAAAACTGTTCTGTGGTCAGATACATCAAAAAATGTAATTACTTTTGTAAACCGCAGATGCCAAAGGAACCATCCAGCTTGTTTTCGGCAGACAGTTCAAAAACCTAGGCAGCACGGTGGCTTAGTGGCTAGCACGTTCGCCTCTCAGCGCTAGAGATTCCCGGTTCCAATCCCCATCTGGGTGGAGTTTCCATGTTCTCTCCGTGTCTGCGTGGGTTTCCTCTGGGTTCTCCGGTTTCCTCCCACAGTCCAAAAACATGGATCAAGTCAATTGAATTCTCAAAATTGAGAATATAGAGTGTGTCTGTGTGAGTGAGTGTGTGCCCAGCGATGGATTGGAGCCCTGTCCTGGATGTATCTGCCCAGCGCCCGAGATGTTCTCCTCTGGATGGGCATGGGGAACCCCACCGTGACCCTAATAGAGGATAAAGTGGGAGATAATGAATGAATGAATGAAAGTTCAAAAACCTACATCTCTGATGGTATGGGGGTGCATAGTTCTTAAGTATTGGGTGGCTTAAACATCTTAAAAGGTAATATTGCTGATAAAATGTACATTTAGGTTTTGAAGCACCATTTTTTTTTTTTTTTAAAGGTTTGGACCACTGCCATCCAGACAATGTCTCTTTTGGAGAAGGGCTTGCATATTTTTTTTAAATTCTACTTCTATATATATATATATATATATAAACATGACAAATGGAGCATCTGTAAAAACTGCAATTACCCCCAGGTATTAATAAAATATTCTGATTTCAGTGAAGAAGAAATTGCACCATTGAATTGGCAATCCCACTGAATCAGACCACACCTATGCACAAAACACACCCAATAAAAATAATTAGTACATGATTATTGCTTTTGTACTTTTCCTCACAATAGCAAAGACACCCTGATACATTCTAAATTACACTTCATGGTTTTAGAACTTTTTGCTCCATTTTGTCCGCTGGTCGAAGCACTTCTCTGTGATAACGGTGCAAAGAAACTCATTTTGGTTTTTATTACGATTATTGTTTGTTGTCAATTAAATATTGCATTAGGTTATTATACCAATCCAGTACTTTGATAATATTAGGCAATGTTTCATAATGTTCCTTGCTGTTATGAAAAGAAAACAATTCTTCTAACAGTTTCAGCTGTTTTTAATTTAAGGGTAATATAACCAGTTTCTGTTCAAATGCTTATCTTGAATTTAGTTTAGCATTTTCACCTCCTCTTTTCTTCTAAACCAGTGTTCTGGTGCTTTCATTATTTTCATGAAGTCATATTTTTTTTATCTTATTAAATGCTAAATTATCAATATTAATTTCTCATGCATGTACATGTGGCAGTTTATTCTTAGCCTTCTTTCTTTCTAGCATTCTTCCTATCTACCACATTAGGGACAAATATGAGTTTGTTATATGAAAATATAACACCCTAAATCACCTTTACATGCATACCTCTTATTAAGCTATCTTGCTGAATAAAAAATACAATTAGATTGCAATAATATTTGCTTAAAGCAGGGCTACGTTCTCTGTACCTTAAAGTAATATTTACACTTTTTGTACTTTAGCATAGAAAAGGATTTTGAGTGCAGCCATAGTGGAGATGAGCAAATTGTATTTTAGCTTTCATGTCCTTGGGCTTGGGTGTTGGTTTAATTGAGTTGCAGTGTTATTTGGCTTTTTTCAGTTAGAGTTAAGCAGTCAAAACATAAGCATGATATAAAAAAGAAAGGAGTAGAGAGTAATGGATGCACTAATGGCTTGCAATGTAGTGATGAAGTGTTTCTCTGTGGACCTCATTAACCTATCCTCTGTAATTGTGTTTCTCTGTAGATCTGATAGCCCACACATCTGCTTTTTATTCAGACTCCTGTGCATTGTCAGTTTGAGGCACTTGGATGATGAAAGGTCAAGTAGTTTTACAGGAAGTATGCTATAAATAAATGATAAGTAGTATTCACAGCCTGGTAGTATATACTGTGGATGTGTGTAGGATAAGAACAATACTGCTGTTAGTAGTATTAATTTCTAGTATGGATAAAGGAAGATAAAACACCCAACAGAATTCCTTAGATTTACCAGTTTATTTGTCACAAGCACTAATATATTTTTGCCTGCTACTCCACCTCAACTTGCACAAGCATTTGTAGTGTGCTTGAGTTTTCAGGGTCACCCTTTCCAGCATGGTTTGTTTGATAGACTGTTAATTCACCTGGCTCTTGTTTGAAATACTAGGTTAGGTGTTTTTGAATTCAGAACTCCTATTCACTCACTGGTTGGTTGCATGCCAAAAAACATTAAGGACCCTATATCATGCTCTACGCATGTCGTGTTGTGATGTTTATTGCTATCTTACACTCCACCAACAGTTTGTATTTACACCTTGTGCCTGCGCCATTGAAATAGCAACAGTGCTTGCAAATATATCTATGCCAATTAGGGTGGTGGTCTAGGTGTGTTCATGTAAATCTTTGGTGTATAATTTTGCTATCTTGACATCAAAAAACAGTTGCTGACTAAAAGTAACCCAGACAACTGTCAACAATCTGACGTTCTTTGCTATCTTGGCAGTGAATTGTCAACACATGCATGTACACCTCTGCTTGTTATGCATACACAGATGCGCAGCAGTTTACAAACCCATAACATGTGCCAGTTGACAGCAATTCAAACGTTTACATCAACGATAAATGGACTACAAAATAAAATAACTTTCTACATTCAACACTAAACTACACCATTACACAATGCACCATTGAAATAGCAATCTGCCAATGCCAGACTGCATCAGGTTCTTAAAGGGAATAGCAGATGACACGCTTATTGGTTTATTACATGTTATGCCAAAACACACCCATACACACGCACATGAATAATTAAGAGAATACATACATGCCTTTACCAATTTTTCTATTGTTACGATAGCAAAGACACTGACACACCCTAAATCGAGCTGCATGGTACATGGTTGATGTCTAGCCAAAGATGGCTAAACTAGGGCTCTGTGGAAATGTTTAGCTGTGCAGAGTCATCCTGAAAGCAAATGCATGTGTTTTCATGATCTTTTTTATGATTATTGCTACCAAAATGGTAGACAGGTAACTGAGAGTTTGTTGCTTGAGGCTGGGAATGTTGCCTAAAATTATCATTATTGATCACTAAATTCAGGACTCCACGTTCCAGCTGCACTGTGATTGCAATGCAGTATTTATTCAGAATATTAGCAATACAATACACTTAATATGTTATATGTTATAAATGTTAAATGACTTGAAGAATAAATGAGTGGGTGAGATATTCCTTTATTGGGGAACTTAGTTGCCCTAATAATTAACTCTGTGATTTGCCTCCTCTCACTGCTTCACCCCATTATTACCCAAACTATATTTTTTAAACCACTGATGATTTTCTATGACTTAGTATATAATTTGAACCTAGTATTACTTTAATTCAGAACCTGTTTTTAGCTGCCATTATCATGAGAGTAAAAAGTGTATATGAAAATGTGCATGGATAGTAAGTCAAAAGATTAGAGATTATTAACAATATATATTCTCTCTTTAAAGTCTAGTATTTGGTTTTATAATTTAACATACATTTCACAAAGAGTCCAAAAATCATCAACATAACCTTGTCATTAACAATAAATCAATACATTAAAACATGAATGTGACCCACCACTTAAGCTTAAGTGGTGGGTCACATTCATGTTTTAATGTATTGATTTATTGTAAATAACAAAGCACATTGTCATTCTGACCTTCAAGAATATTCAGTTACCTTAATTTTATTTTATAAACAACATGCTTTTACTGGATTTCAACCTTAATTTGTTACTATGAAGATAACACGTTTAGTAATTTCACAAATGTGACCTTTATGTGACCCTTTACTTTGAAGTAAGTTTTTTTTTAAATCCGTATTATATATGTATATTTTTTGTAATTTTACTAAAACAAAATATATTTATTTATTCATTTTAATGTTTTAAATAGTTTTTACTTTATTATATATCTATTTTATCAGTTTGTTCCTAAAGTTTTTTAGGTAAGACCATAGTTATTCTAAAAATATACACATATTAAGTAGCTAATACAAGTTATAATTAAATGATTTTTCCAAGGCTTTTGTTTTCTACTGAATGACAATAACTGCACACTTTCCATTTCCAGTCATTGTCGATTAATCCGGCACATTGACATGGAAGAATTTGAGCAATGTTTTCATATGAAACAGCATTAATTTTATTTTATTTAACTATTTGTGATACAATGACTTCTGTGCTTAGGGTCATTGACTTGCTGCATGATCCACATTCTCTTAAGGTGCAGTTTGAAGATCGATGCCCTGATAGATACTTACTTACCTTTTATTATTTACCTAAATTTTACTGGCATAATTCAGAATTCTTTGTTCGATCAGGAATGGCAAGAATCAGCAAAACTGATCCAAAACCTGTTTTTATTGAATTCTTCTTCTTTAGAAAATAAATTGGTCTTCATTTTTTTGGAAACATGATTAAGGCCTTAAGTTGCTAAGAAGTAACATTTTCTCTTATTGGACACAATCTCTCTTACTGTAGATTTCTGGATTCCATTTTTTGTTACAGATTTTTACTACATTTTGTAGACTGATGAGCTTTCCTAAGATCATCTAAAATGTCTGTTGTTCATGCCATGTTACACACTTTACATTTCACATTTATATTTACCTTTATCAAAATGTTTTACAAGTGAATGACTTACTTTTCCACAAATGTTTTGTGAAAATCAGACTTCGATAGATCCCTATTTTAAAGACAGAATGATAACTAACATCAAATTGTCAATCTTATTAATTAAAAAAATTGAGTAATTTTACCCTCAAATCAAAACGGCAATCATCACTGCAGTGAAGTCAACGAGCCAGAGTGCATTTTAAAAAGATAGAGTGAAGGTAAGAGGGGCCAGATCCAGAAATGGTCCTGTAGGTCAGAGTCAGTGACTTGTACTGAATGTGAGCAGGTACAGGGAACCAATGGAGAGAAATGAGTAGTGGAGTGACATGAGTTCACTTGGACTGGTTGAATACAAGTCGACTGCAGAGTTCTGAATTAGTTGTAGAGGCCTGATTGTGGAAGCTGGGAGACCGGCAAGCAACGCATTGCAATAATCAAGCTGGGATAGGACGAGGGCTTGAACTAACAGCTGAGTCAGTCAAGAAAGGTCTGATCTTCCTCATGTTGTAAAGAAGGAATCTGCAGGAATGGGCAGTTTTGGTAATATGATATGGTAATATGGTAATATGAGAGTTTAAGATGGGAGTCAATTCTGAAACCAAATAAATAGGCATATGTGGATAAATTTTGTTCTGTGCACATTCTTAACAGGCTAAGCATTTATATCACATGTCACTGCTTTATATTCTATACGCTACACTTCAATTTCTCACATATGCATGCACAAATGCTTAAACGTACACATTTATATCTTGTAAAAAACATCTTTTGACAAAAAACACATCTTAACAGAGCTTCAGTAATAGAAATAAAACATGTTATAAAATGGATGAATGTATAAAATGAAAAAATGAGATCTCAAAAGGAGATTATGGTATTAAATTGGTTAAATGACTTTCATTTATTGTTTAAGATTGTTTATGTATTTTGGAAATGTTCAAAAACAGAAATGGACATGCACAATTAAGAGATTATTTAATGACTACAATTAGAAGAGGTTTTTACTCCATTTGCATATTATCTCTCAATAAGGTAAAAACAGATGCAATATAAAGAAATGCAGAACCAATCAGTACAAAATAATAGTAATCTTAATATATACAGTTGATGGCGAACAATAGAAAGCAGTAGATAATATATGCAGCACGGTGGCTTAGTGGTTAGCACGTTCGCCTCTCAGGACTAGGGATTCCCGGTTCGAATCCCAATCTGAGTTTCCATGTACTCCCCGTATCCGCTTGGGTTTCTCCGGTTTCTTCCCACAGTCCAAAAACATGGATCAAGTCAATTGAATTCTCCCGTAAAGAGTGTGTCTCTGTGGGTGAGTGTGTGCCCAGTGATAGATTGGCGCCCTGTCCTGGGTGCCCAGCGACTGAGACGTTCTCCCTTGGATGGGCATGGGGAACCCCACTGCGACCCTAGAAGAGGATAAAGCGGAAGATAATGGATGGATAGATAATATATTTAACACAGCAAAGAAGAAAAATACAACTTAACAAAATTCTAAATATTGGTGGAGAATCAGATCACAAAAGTTACGGAGTGCAATCTCTGACACATCAAAGTCTCATCTTCACAACATATTTGTAAATATGTACAATACCATAAAATGTAAGGACCTTAGAAAAATATTTTCTCATACTTATTACACTAGAAAAGGTTATGAAATAAATGCTAAAGAGATTCCACCAATACAGTCAGATAGAACCAAACAGTTCTAAAAACTCATTGGAGAAAATTAAAACTCCCTAGGCAGGTTCTTCATGTACTATGTACCTTTAGTGATGTCTATCATTTCACAGTCATACCTCGAACATGAACACAAAACTGATGTAAGCAAGCCAATGGATTAAATTCACATTCGTTTTGTGTTTCTTTTATTTATTTATTTATTTAACTAGTGTTCGCTTTTTGTTTTTTTCCCTGTTAAAAAAAAATTATACTCCTTTTGACTTCAAAAAGTTCAAATAAGTGGTTTGACCAATGAATAGTTAAGGCAGTTAATGTAATGTTTTGGAATGGCAGAGTTAAAGCCCTGTATCTTATTCTGTGTTGTGGAAGGGTAATTTGATTTGATTTATCTTAATAACCTTTTTTGCAATTATTATTATTTTATTTCATAGTTAGCTGCAGTGTTACTAACTGAATGAATGAACAAAACAAATTCCATGTTTATTCCATATATTTAACAGATTTTGTTAAATGTTCTCTCTCGAGTTTAGTTTAGTCAATCCAAGTTTGAGTGCCTATGATGTACTGGGGTTAGATTAAGCCCTCAAGTTGTGAAGGTTTTTAGATTACAGATTTTTAGTCCCAGGATTTGACATCATCTTTCCATCCATGGACACAATAAGCTTTGACAAGAGGATGTGCAAAAATATGATTCTATGTAGGTTTAGCAAGCATTATGCTGGTGAGATTCATTACCACTTACTTGTTTTCACCTCTTATTTACAAGTTTAAATAAAATAAAAAAAATATAAGGTTAAATTAGCAGAATTAACAAATATATATATATATATGTGGCACGGTGGCTTAGTGGTTAGCACGTTCGCCTCTCAGCACTAGGGATTCCTGGTTTGAATCCCTATCTGGGTGGAGTTTCCATGTTCTCCCCGTGTCTGAGTGGGTTTCCTCCCACAGTCCAAAAACATGGATCAAGTCAATTGAGTTCTCCAAATTGCCCCATGTAGAGTGTGTTTGTGTGATAGATTGGCGCCCTGTCCTGGGTGTATCTGCCCAGCGCCCGAAACGTTCTCCCCTGGATGGGCATGGGGAACCCCCCCCGCGACCCTAATATAGGATAAAGCGGAAGATAATAAATGAATGAAAAAAATATAAGTATGATAATTTTGACTTAGCACATGATAAACCAATTGAGACGAATTTACACATTTCCAGATCATTGTTTGCATTTATGGCGGCACAGTGGCTTAGTGGTTAGCACGTTCGCCTCTCGGCGCTAGGGATTCCCGGTTCGAATCCCGATCTGGGTGGAGTTTCCATGTTCTCCCCGTGTCCGTGTGGGTTTCCTCCAGGTTCTCCGGTTTCTCCCACAGTCCAAAAACATGGATTAAGACAATTGAGTTCTCCAAATTCCCCCATATAAGGTGTGTCTGTGTGTGTGAGTGTGTGCCCAGCGATAGATTGGCGACCTGTCCTGGGTGTATCTGCCCAGCGCCCGAAACGTTCTCCCCTGGATGGGCATGGGGAACCCCCCCGCAACCCTAATATAGGATAAAGTGGAAGATAATAAATGAATGAATGAATGTTTGCATTTATACTGTACATTGGTATCTCAATACACTTCACAAATTTCATAACACATTTGCAAATTATATTACACATACACAATTCTATACATGCACTTACAGATTCACGTACACATTTGAAAACCTAAGTATGTGTGTATATTTTAGCAAACCCATAGTAAAATAAATTACTTAATTAGAACAAACAAGTGTAATTGAAAATAAAATTATGCATATTGCCATTTCAATTTTACTCCATCATCTGCCAGTGAAATGAAGACTAAATACCCAAGTACCTTTTCAAAGATTATCCGAAACCTTACAGACTTCCAGTGGTTTAGAAGGAGTTGTTGTCTTTGCTCAGTGAGTGCCCAGCACCAATTTCAATTTAATTAGGTTAATTAGTCTAGAGGAGCTCCCAAAAAGCTAAGGCAAACAAAACCTACTTTGTAGTGTCTGAATAAAAATTCCTATTTTTAATTTTTAGCAATTAAAATGCTGATCTGCTGAGTCTCATATACACACAAGTGTTTACTCATTTGATTTTTGCAGATGATAATGCAATCTCAGTGGGATGTGAAATATGTAGATTTGCTTCAGTAACAGCTTCTGCTTATGTAGCATAATTGATTCAGGCTAAATTCCTAATTGCCTGCTCTTTTCCTTTTACTCTCCACACCCAGGCACTTTGAAATCTAAATATATGTAAACAACAATATCCATTTTGTTTATTTAATCATAAATAAAAAAGCAGAATGTGGGCTGCTTCACTACTTTCAGCAAACAGGTAAGAAAATAACACTTGATATTGTTAGCATATCCCCTTAATATTCTGCAAGGTGATAAAAAGTCTTCTTGTTTTGCAAGGCGTTCTTTTTTTCTTTGTTCTTAATGTTGCACTAAAACACTAAAGCAAGAGTGACTATATTTTTTCTTATGTGGTGGAGTTGAAACAAGGAAAGCAGCTCTTAGCAGGCACATAGCAGTTTTTTTTCTCTTCTTCACCAGCACACACACACACACTATTTATGGCATGGGTAATTTCCATGGGAACTGATGGGAGGCTTATCGGCTTTGGATTGCTAATGGGAAAGCTTTTGACTTTCTGCTGACAGTGGAAGTGTTGAGCTGCAGCAGGCCTCTATTGTCTCAGTGATAATGGAAAGAACACTTCATTGCCTTTCCAGCACAGTGGGTCAAGGCTGGAGTCGGCAGCAGGTTTATCCTGCCCTTAATCACTGTGCTGCTGCTTGGCTTTTTTTCCCCCTGTTATCGAAATGCATGGGAATGATGTGTGGCTGCTGTCCACCCACTCTTTCCTCACTGCCTGATGTGTTTGCCTCCATGTCTTTGTCAGTTTTGAAACTACATAAGTATATTGTCTAAATGATGAGTACAATGACAAGATTTTTTTTTTGTTTAATCTGAATTTATTTAAATAATTTGTAGAAATATAGTCAATGTAGATTTATAAAGAGATGTGGATTTTTGCGGTATATGAGGCAGCAGCCATCAAGAAATATTATGTGATAATAGGTGCAGAGCTGAAGCTGAACACAACATTTAGCAATGTTCAACCAATGCTTGTTATCTGGAATACTTTAATAGTGATTATCTCACTTATAAATAGACATTTAAAAATAAAATAAAACTGTTAGTAAAGTAAACCTTTTTTTCACAATTATGTATTCATTCATTCATTCATTATCTCTCGCTTTATCCTCTATTAGGGTCGTGGTGGGTTTCCCCATGCCCATCCAGGGGAGAACGTTTCGGGCGCTGGGCAGACACACCCAGGACAGGGCGCCAACCTATCGCTGGGCACTCACACACACACACACACACACTCTACATGGGTCAATTTGGAGAACTCAATTGACTTGATCCATGTTTTTGGACTGTGGAAAGAAACTGGAGAACCCGGAGGAAACCCACACGGACACGGGGAGAACATCCACCCAGATGGGGATTCGGGAATCCCTAGCGCTGAGAGGCGAACATGCTAACCACTAAGCCACCATGCCGCCCAATTATGTATTATTACTTTTCATTTTATTTTAAACCCCCAAAATTAGAAAAGTCTGCATATAAATTGTTGTTGTATCACTTGTTATATACTATAATAATATTGCCATCCCTTTTTACCAAATCTTCAAAACATTTTGAAGAACACCAAACACTTTAGTGCTTAAGTTGTTATTTTCTCTCATTGTTTCTGCAAATTTGTGTTAAGATGGCAAATCAGTCAAGTACCTGAACACTATTCTTCCACAACTATGCCTTTGCAAATCTGTTTAGCATTTGATTTGATTGCACTCTTGTTAAAATGCTTAGATATTCATTCATTCATTCATTATCCCCGCTTTATCCTCTAGTAGGGTCGCGGTGGGGTTCCCCATGCCCATCCAGGGGAGAGCGTTTCAGGCGCTGGGCAGATAGACCCAAGACAGACGCTGGGCACACACTCACTCACACACACACTCTATATGGGGCAATTTTGGAGAATTCAATTAACTTGATCCATGTTTTTGGACTGTGAGAGGAAACCGGAGAACCCGGAGGAAACCCACGTGGACACGAGGAGAACATGGAAACTCCACCCAGATGGGGATTCGAACCGGGAATCCCTAGCGCTGAGAGGCGAACGTGCTAACCACTAAGCCACCGTGCCGCCAATGCTTAGATAAATTATGTATATTAAATTAAGAGCAACATGTTTTACTCTAAGATCTCAGTGTACTTTTCTGCATTAATAGTGCTTCGCCAAGGGCACTGACAGTCTCATACCATGACCTCATACCATGAGGGCTTGAAGTCTGAAATGCATTATGAGAAGTGGAATTTAGATCTATTTTCTGGAAATTTGTGACACCTATACATCTGACCTCTGCATATTATATGCCAAATACACAGGACTTTGCATGTGGTTTCATTAGTGTCTGATCTGATCATTTTTTATTGCCAGGTTCAGTCCTGTGAGTGAAACTGCACCTATTGGCCAGGCAATAGGTATGATCCTCGCAGCAGCTGTAAACACTACCATCTTTTACTCCATCGTGGGAGGCAATGAAGAGGGTGAGTGACTCATACATTCACTGTGCACATATATTTTACTTTTGTCTAGGCAATTATTGTTCTTTCTTTTTAAATTGTCCCTGAATGACAACAAGCCCATACATCCTATACTCAAAAAAGCAGCATATTATTTTCCCTAATGTTTTTTGTATTTGCCATGTTGTTAGATTGCATACTTTGTTATATTGTTTGTTTATATATCATGCAATATTATTATTCATAAAACAGTGTAGAAACAAATGCAGGGTAGGTTGTATGACATAGGTTGTCATATATCTTGAATACTGTTGGTAACAATTCTTTAGAATTAAGGCTTACCAATAAAAGGTGTCCACAGGATTTTCTTTTGCTCTGGCAGCTGTGAGGGTTAACTCAGCAGTGCCTCAGCATTCACAGTACATTAAATTATGTTTCTCTGTAATACTTTATCATGTCATCTTCTTTCTTAATCCTTTAAATATTATATTTAAAAAAATTAATAAGCACTTCAGTGCTAGTATTGAACATCACTTTTTCAAGTGTTACTATAACAACACCAGTCATATCATGTTTTTTCCAGGGCCGTGTCTTGCAGTACAAAATATAGCTCAGATTAATAGTATTGGAGTTACTTTTCCAAATAATTCCACACATTCTTTATATCGGTCAATAATGTTTGTTTATTTAATATTTAATCAACATGTTTCTGAAAATATACTCCTTTTGAAACATTTTCATTTTAGCCTGTAGCAGTATTGAGAGTAAAAGTACAATATTTGTTTTCCTGTGGAAGGCTTATTAGTCCATATTAAACATTCTGTCCCTCTTGTGATTTTTAAGTTATTTTAAAACAATTAAACTCAAGACTCATGCTCTTTCTTGATCTAATGTAAACACAAAAAAATAACTTTGTAACTTAATTTTATCCGAAAAGCCTTGACTACAAGTTACATAATACCTTTTTCTTCTAAGAGCAAAGAAAAATAGATTAATAGCTCTCTGACCATGTAACGTTTTTATAGTAGTATCAAGTTGTTGTCAAACACATCCAGTATTCATAATACCTTATTAACACATACATAAAGCTTTATAAATCACACTTATAGTATAAAGTATTGTAAATGATGTGCCATAATACAAAGTGACATGATGCATTATATAATATCTTATATAATGTATATAAGATATATTTTATCCGATCATTAACTTATTGTAGAGACCAGTATCATAAAGTTTGTGTTTATGTATATCCTTCCATGAAAATGACGTAAAAAAAAGTGCTTATAACTGCTTATGAATGCTAATCCTTGAAAAAGATTCCAAAGTTTCTATTATAATGGGTTAGGTCACTTGGTGTTATAAAGCTTTATGCTATATTGTTATAACACTTTATGACTGTGATTATGAACATTGATGTACATTAACAGAGGTCATAAAGCATTATGAGTGTTATAAAGCTTTAGAAATGTGTTAATAATGCAATACAAATACCACATTTATGTAAAGTGTTACCAATATTTCTTTTCCGATATGTTTTCCTAATTTGCATTATTAATAACTTGTGGTTTTAGGTAAATTCAGAGTGGATAACCGCACTGGGATGATTTACACAGCCAAACTGCTAGACTATGAGACACGCACCAGCTACATACTTCGTGTTCAGGCTGATTCCCTTGCTCTTGTTCTAGCCAACCTGCGTGTACCTTCTAAAAGTAAGTACTGGAGCAAAAGTCAAAGGTCCTGACGATGAATCTGGTCAGCAAACAGCAGATTGGTTTCTTTCATTTTCAAAGTGGCTGCCCGCTAAGCTTGCAGAGGTCAGTCTTTGCTAATAGTCGTCAGATAAAGGACAGCGTGTGAAGTGTTTGTTTGATAGTCTAAATCTAAAGTGGTGTTTTGGAACAGTTTCATTTACCAGTTGGTTTAGACACACTTTTATCTGATTTACTGCATTCACATTATTACATTCTGAGATGCCACCAAAAATATTAAGACAACAGGACCATCTTCATTTCTTTGCTTAGTCCTCTATTTATCTGAATACTTTTTTCAAGTGCATGGCTTCCCACATGCTGAGAGCATTTTATCACAACTTGATGTGCTTTAAAAGGATCAGGGTGAACTGGCTGTGAGTCTCCTAGATAGGATTGTCACAGGCCAATTACGCATACACACAAGTACACCAGCACCCCTTTACACATTAGAACACTCTTTACTGCAAATAAAGTGGCAACTTAATAATGCAGTGCTAATGGTTTGAATCAATTATACCTTGTGGGGATTTGCTTTGCAATGAGTCTGAAAATGCACTTAAGTACTCATTGTCCTACAGGGGGCCCATTACTAATATTATATATAACAGTGAATATTGCCACCTGTGTTGCCACCGTTGAAATATGTATAGGAATGATTGTGCAGTTGCAGTCATCGTTACCAAACTTTACCATCGTTACCAAAATTGCACATGTTGCTGTTAAGTGTCAGTAAATTAGCAGAATTACCAAATACTTATATATATATATATATATATATATATATATATATATATATATATATATATACAGTATATGTATATATATATATATATATAATGTGTGTGTGTGTGTGTGTGTGTATATATATATATATATATATATATATATATATATATATATATATATATATATATATATATATATATATATATATATATATTAGGGCTGCAACAACGAATCGAATAAAATTGATAAAGATCGATTTTGAGAAGTATCGATAATGAATTTCCATTATCGATTCGTTGGGTCACGCCATTTCCGCGTTACTCGTGATGTCGTAACCGCTTACGTCAACTGCAGCGCTTCAATAACGCTGGAAAAAAATAGCGGGTTGAACAGAACGAGGCGGAGTCTGCAAAACAAATTGATAAATTGACAAATGAAACACAACCAACGCAGAAAAAGCTTTTGTTTAAATCCAAACTGCGGGAGCTTCACGCTGCACACAAATAAAGAACGCGTAACATGCGAGCTGTGCGAATATGAATTGAGCTGCACGGAGCAGCACGGTGATGATCCACCACCTGAAACTAAACACTGATGAGGATGAAGCTTAACAGCAAATAAATCACTACAACATCCCAAGGTTCTTTAGTTTTGTGAATCAACGTAACGGTGCAACGTAACACTATGAGACCGGCAGAGCGCGCTTCATGCTGTTTTTGGTTGTTAACTGGAAAATAACAGTGATGTAGAACGTGTCTTAATGTCCGTTATACAAACATGTCCGTATTTCACCGGGGTTTTTTTTTTTAAAGTGAGGAAATGTCCTGGTTTTTAAATGACCTTTCATTGGTGCATTAACTGTCCCGGCACTAGGGCACTGCGCCCGGCGCTGCGTGTCAGTCCGCAAGCAACATGCCGAAGTACCACTGTTTACCACGATTTACAAAAGAGTCCCCCCCCCCCCCCCCCCCCCCCCCACATTCAGCCCTGGTCGAGACAAACGGGAAGCCTTGTGCACGGTGTGCAAAGCAGCCATATATGTCCCGGTGTCCAACTGACATTTCACACAAGAGGTATTTTTTGTTAATTGGCTAATTTGTAATTTTTTTTTTTTCAATAGCTGATTGTTAATTAGTTAATTTGTTAATTTATTTTTTTCCAGTAGGCTACAGAACAGACAATATTTGGTTCATTACTGAGGGCAACTGAGTATCATGTGTTATTTGGAGTTGACTTCTGTTGTTAAGTGAGGGATGTTTAGATGATACATTATTTCTTTCATTGTGCTTTTCATTCATCACAGGAAATGTTAACTTAAACATTCTGAATAAAATGACTATATATAATACTATACTATAGAATAATTTTACTGAAATTTACCCCGGCTCCAAGGTATCCTGGCTTTCCCAAATGAAAATATGGTCACCCTAAATTAGCTTAAGTGTTTAAATCTGATTTTATAAATACATACAACTTGTACACAATGGTGCTAATTAATGATCAAGCTTCACGTTTTAATTATTTGATAAAATATGAGTGAACACACAGCACACTATGGGAGTGAGGTTGAATTAGTTGCATTTAAAGGGGAATTGGTAACATATTAGAGTGACTCAAATTTGTGTAATTTAGTATTTTTTTCACACTATGCTACATATTCACATATTCATACATATAGTGTGTGTGAGATTTGTGTTTAATTGCTCTTTGGGCTAATTGGATGCCTTAAACTCAGACATTTAAAACCAGACATTTATTGACCTGCTTAATAATTATACAGTGTACATTTAGCATCTAATGTAAAGACATGGATTTTTTTTTTTTATCCGATTTATCGATTAATCAAAAAACGAATTGACCGATTGTGTGTATATGTATATATATATATATATATATATATATATATATATATATATATATATATATATATATATATATATATATATATATATATATATATATATATATATATATAAATATTTATATGTATATAAATATATTTCTATATTTATGTGTGTGTATATGTATATATATATATGTGTGTGTGTGTGTGTGTGTGTGTGTGTGTGTAAATGTGAGTAAAATTAATTCAGCAAATAGTAACTATCATTTTACTTCTATTTAATTTATTTTTACGATATGTAAAACACTACCAATGCATTATCCACACTTAACTTTGCATTAAAATGTGCAAATGTATGATTCTGTTTTTATTACCATAATATATAATACAGCAGTTTGTTTCTTGTGATGACTAGCTTTGTCCTAAGTTCTCAGCAAATTATAACTTTCCATATTTTCATTTGCACTTTAATATTGCATGGAGTTCAGTTGAGCTTGATGTGAATTTGTGCACTTCTCTCTCTCGCACATTGTGTGTGTGTGTGTGTGTGTGTGTGTGCGTGCGTGCGTGCATGTGTAAACAGCAAACACAGCCAAAGTAATTATCGATGTTCAGGATGAGAATGATCATCCTCCAGTGTTCACAGAGTCTTTGTATATTGGTGGAGTAACAGAGGATACCAAGACCTTCACCTCAGTGCTAAAAATTATTGTGAGTATTTTTTTGTGTGTTTAATATGTAAACGATCATTTGTAATGACCTGTAGTACCTGTAATATTAGAGTTGCTATGGTTTAGTTCTAATTATAAATTATTTGATAAATTAACTGAGCTAGCGGTCAAAAAAAAACATTTAATTTAATTTAATTTATTATTAACTTTTTAACTTTTGCTTAATTTATTATTAACTTATTAACTTTTGCTTGGTTAAATAAATTTACCCCAAATCAGTTATATATTATATAGGTTGCAAAATAACACATTTCAACAATAGTTATTGCATTTTAAATCTAGTTGTGCATTTACCCCACATATAACATATTTGTTTATACTGCTTAAAACATTAATTTTGATATTGAATAGATGAACCTAAAGATGTTCGTGACCAAGTCAAAGTCTTAAAGATTAAAGATTGTCCAGATATTATAACAGTATTTGAACCAATTAAAAATTCCACAAGCAATACATATCATTGTAATTTTAGCTTGTGAGACAACATTTAATAAAAAAAAGGCTTAAACGAATAGTTCTATAGAATCCTCTCTTCTCATTATCTTCCACTTAATCCTCTACTATCGTCATGGGGGTTCCCCATACCCATCTGGGGAAGAACATTTCGGGCTCTGAGCAAAGCAGGACATGGCACCAATTCATAACTGGGCACACACACTTCATAGCAAAATCTTTGTGTGTTTTGCCCTGATTTTGCTACCTTTATGTTCAGCTGCTTGCTGCATGATTGTTCAAGTAGTGAACTTTTAAAACATCCAGCACTAGTGAATTGCCATCCACCTCCACCTCCTCATCTGTCCTGTCCAATTACACCCCATTGTCCTTTCTCCCACATAACTTGTTGGAAATGCCATCCCCACAATTTGCCCCCATCCCCCATTTTTTTTGCTCAATTTTATGTATTCTGTCAAAGAATGCCAACCTTAAAAGACATTAGACCACCATACTTTGTTTTGTTTTGCAAAACTGCTTTATTCATTATTTGGCATTTCATATTAACATTCATGAGAGCAGCATGTAGCATGAATGGCTGTGTACTATGAGGAATGATGCGTTGTATTTGCTATAACATTTTAATGACATTTGTAAGAGGTCTACAGTGACTATGTGCTCTGTTAAATGCATCTTTCTATCTTTAACTCACTGTACTTAAATGTAGATACACTTTATACTTAAAAAATTACATACTGTAATGAATGTTTCTCTACAAGCTTTGTTATTTTCTATACTCTGCTCTCAATTGTTAAGGGCCACCACAGACCAGGTATTATATAGATGGTGGATGATTCTTAGCACCGCAGTGATGTTGCTGTGTTAATAGTGTCACATTGATATGGGTGGAATAAACAATCAAGATATTTTTAACAACTTAGAGACACTGCTGAATTAAGCAATCCTCCGACTGAAATGTTCTGCCATCAACATATGTAGGCAGTGTCATCTGAGCATTAATGAAATATTAAAGGATTACTAACACAAATTGCAACAAACGAGCTGCTGTATTTGATTTTACATCTAAAATCATCAAAAAGTCTTGAGTGTGCAGTAAGTGGATACAGTGTTTAAAACTTCCAGCAGCACTACTGTGTCTGATCCAATTATATTAGAGGAATGTCAGTTCTCTACATGGTGTCCTGATCTTTGGAAGACAGATTAAAGGGAACTAACAAAGTACACAGAGAAGCAGATTTCTGTAGCTGTGTAAATACTTTGTAAACTGTATCTGTAGGAATAATGAGGTTTACTAGTAATAGGTAAATGTATGTCAGGTAAATTGAAGATAGTAAAATATTCATATGATAGTTTTTTGTGTGTCTGCTCTGCAATGAATTGATGACATTCATCTTTCCCTGTATTTTGACCTGAGTTCAAAACCAGCTTAACCCTATACATTTACCCTTCAGGTATTCAGAGTAGTTTGGTGAGTTATGAATTGTAAATAAAACAGTCAACAGTGTCTTTACTAAATCATGTCCATTTATGATCAATATTTTTGCCATGTGCCAGGCTACAGATGTTGACACAGGAAACTTCAGTATGAATGCTTACCGGCTGATCATCCCTCCTACTGCAGAGGGCCAAGACAGCTTTGTTATTGAACAGTACACTGGCATCATCAAGAGTGCCATCATGTATCGCAACATGCGCCGCTCCTACTTTAAGTTTGAAGTCATTGCTACTGATGACTATGGCAAAGGTTTGAGCAACAGTGCTGATGTTGTGGTAAGTGTAAGTGTGTTTGTTGTTCAAAATGATTTTTGTTTACAGAAGCTTGTTTATTTAGGCAAATACTAGAAAAGTTCTGTCTTAAATATATATATTTTTAATAATATGTAAAATTTTTAATAACTTTTTTTCATGTGATTATTTTATTTCCCATAGTTCACACTACTAATTGACAGCATAACATTTCTTCTATGTGTGAGTGTCTAATACAGAGGTACAACTGAACTGTAATTTTGGATCCCTAAGCCCTCCTTTTCACACATTAGACATGGTAGTGCTTATGCAATAGGGGCTTTACCAGATTGTTCATGTCACACTATTGAGCCTGACCTAGTTGGTTAAAGTGTTTGTGGTCACATTTCAGTTAGCAACAATGTAAGTAGCTCCCTCTCTTTCTTATATGAGATGGGTTTGCTGAATGTTTTATCTCATTTTGTACTTATTGCATGTTATAAAACATCTCTGTTCAAATATAAATTACCAGTTTTGCATAATCATCCTTTGTTTGAGTCTCTTTCAAACCTGAGTCACACAATATTAACTCACATGCCCTACTGTTTGTAGAATCCCTGGTTTAAATCCACCTGGGTTCAACTATCTATGTATAAAGTACATTTTTTTAACTGTCAGACTTTTCAGCAAACATTTTTCAGTTCGAGGGAACAACACTGCGGGCAGCACAGTGGTTTAGTGGTTAGCATGTTCGCCTCTCAGCACTAGGGATTCCCGGTTTGAATCCCAATCTGGGTGGATTTTCCATGTTCTCCCCGTGTCGGTGTGGGTTTCCTCCGCGTTCCCCAGTTTCTTCCCACAGTTCAAAAACATGGATTAAGGTTAATTGAATTCTCCAAATTACCCCATATAGAGTGCGACCCTTTGTAGAGGATAAAGCGGAAGATAATGGATGGATGGATGGAAGAAACAACAGTCATTATTTAATTTATGTTGTAATATGTAATTACTGCTGTGTTCTGGCAGTCTTCTTTTCATGTATTTTGTTCTAAATCTGGGTCCTTTCTCCCACCCGCCTGCATAACAACAGATTAGTTAAAACAATAAGCATATTTAGGCAAGTTTTACAAATAAAAGCCTTATGTGCTATATTGAGCCTGACCTAGTTGGTAAAAGTTAGTCCTCTGTCACACCAATACAGAAAGACCGTCATAATGAAACCAGATTCAAGGGATACATATTATGTAGGCATAACTTTACTGACTTAATCTTTACTAGTTTCGAGATTGGAAAAAAACTCAGATTTGATTAATGTGTGGAGCATGTTCACAGTTGTTACCGTAGCAATAAGGCAACATATGTTTACTCTTATCTCAAATGAGTCAGTTTTCTCCTAATTGCATTTTTCTGACTGATACAGCTTAAGTCCTTGATCAAATGAAACACTATTGTGTGTTTGTATGAGAAAGAATGTGTGGTAAGAGAAAGAATATAGAATGGCTGGAGGGAATGTTTAAGAGGGTGTGTGTGCATGTCTCAGTGCTCTTTTTGGCCACCAGAATTAAATACCATTAAGGCCACATATGGTACAGGTACAGTGCAAATATTAAACTCTCTCTCTCTTTCTCTCTCTCTCTCTCTCTTTCTCTATCAGGTCTCTGTTGTGAATGCATTGGACATGCAAGTTGTAGTGTCCAATGTGCCACCCACTGTAGTGGAAGAAAACAAAGAACAGCTTGTCAGGTAAAGCCTCCTAAATTGGATTGAAGTATCTAAGGCATTTAATCTTACTAATTACATAACTGTTTATTTTATGCAGTAATATTGTGCTACATGAAAATGAAAAAAGCCACCAAACTGAATATATTTTGCATTTATTGGAATATGTCTTTCAGTGAATTTGGAAAAACTATGATTTGTTTTTATTCACATTCTTCTTTACATTAAGATGTGTTTCGTGAGAAAGCTGTGTGACAACAGTGTATAAGAACATAGAAAAATACAGGATTCTGGAACATGCTCATTGTTAAATCTGTCTTTTAAATCTTTTTAAAGAAAACTACAGTGTGATTGGAAGGTAAGCAGCTCCTGCCAGGTTCCACCTAGCATGCCAGCTTGGAGTACAGAACAAGAATCAGACATTGATTTGCCTAGCTGTGCACGGTGGTGTTGACATTATTGTGTAAATTCACAAATGTAGTTGTTCTGATTTTGAAACCAAATATAATGCCATGTTTCAAAATTGCTTCTGTAAAATCTTTTGGGTACTTAATTTTTTATGACGGTAATAAAATGTATTTAGCACAAGCAAATAAATTAAGGGTAATTTAAAGTAGCAGATCCAACTTTAAAGAAAAATCTACATAGACAATCAAAAAGATTTCAAACTCATGATAGCCAAAATTTGTTGTAGTAGAACACAAAAAATCATGTTTCATTCTTTCCATATTAAGCACATATTTGGCACTATGAGCCTAAGGGTTTTTCAAAAATGTATGTAAAAGTGTGTATATATATATATATATATATATATATATATATATATATATACTTACTAGCAACTAAATTAGGCACGTCTTTCAAGTAAGAGTTTGTACCACTATTTGCATTTAGAACTGCCTTAATTCATCAAGGCATACTCTTTTAGTACAGTGGTGTAGTAGTTTCCAGGTGAATGGCACTTGTCTGCCTGCACTGTTACCTTTAGCTTGTTACCTTTGCCAAATAGAAGTTTGGTAAAGGGGGGATTATGGTGTGGGGTTGTTTTTCAGCGGTTGGGCTTGGCACCATGTTTTCAGAGAAGTAAACCAAAAGATTTTGGACAATTTCATGCTCTCAACTTTTTGAGAACAGTTTTCATCGTTCGAAATTTGTAATACATTAATTTGCAAAAGTTACAACAAAGGAGTTTACGTTAACAGACCATCTACTTGGCACAGGTAATGCAGTGATTTTGGCAAATAACTTTTCATCATTTATTATAAATGTGTTTTATTGATTTTTTTATTTTGTTATTGCTGCTGTAAGTCAAAGCTAAACGAGATTAGTATATTTCATTATAACTGGTCAATACGCTTCTGCAACATGTTCAATTATATAATTATATTTTAGAATATATATATTATATATATTTTATATATATATATATATATATATATATATATATATATATATATATATATATATATATATATATATATATATTGTATTTGTGTGGGGGGGGAATTTATTGCCTTGTTTCTAATTGCAGGATTCTGGAGCGCTATGTGCAGGATCAAATACCTGGTGCTAAAGTAATCGTGGAATCAATTGGACCACGGAGGCATGGTGAAGGATATTCATTAGAAGACTATTCGAAATCAGACCTGCAGGTGTACGCCATTGACCCTCTCACCAACAGAGCCATATCTCGACAAGAGCTTTTCAAGTAAGCTTTGCATGAATAAATAACACTGATTCTGTCCAGTCTGCTCTATTATTAGGTGTTTTATTTTCTTTCCATTTACAAAGGTTTCATCATATGTGTCTATATTTATTATTACTAATATTGTTGATTACCCCTAGTAGTTTTGTTTAGAAATTATTTAGCATGTTTATGTTTAGCTTCATAGTGCACAGTGGGTAGCATAGCCCCAGGGATCCAGGTTTAATTTTCAGTTTTGCTCAATGTCTGTCATGAGGTTTGTGATATTTTTTCTATATTCGTTTATTTTAGGTTTTACAAGTAGGCAAATTTGAATTTAAAAGTTCCCCTTTTTTCCACAAACTAAAATTGTGAACTCTATCTGGATCTCAAATTTTTTTTAATGCATATGTGTTCAGAGTGTGCAACATCACACAACCAAGTTTAAAACTCAATGTGCTATAGCCAGCCCTGCTAAATGTGGACCAAAGAGAAAAAAATTAAGAGTGCAATGAGGAATAATTTACTTCCAAACTAATTTAAGTTGACATGCAGACACACCACAGCAGTATTTGTTTGCACTATCCGTCACCACCTAAATGAAATAAGACATTGTGGCAGGAAACAGGATGACCTCAGTGTTGACACAGTGACATAACAAAGACAGAGCCTGAGGAAGCCACAGTCCTGTTAGGAAAAAGTTATGTGAAAAGATGAAAAGGGGTTTGTTTTGCTTGTACTGACAATGACTGGTAATGACTGAAAATCCAAAGACTGCTGGTAAATTTTTGGGCCTATTGTAAGGTCAGTCAGAGAGCTGGATCTATATTAGAGGTATTAGGATTTCCAGTAAGACAATTACCCAAAGCATACTTCAAAAAAAAATCTATATTAAATAATACACTTATGGAGAGATTAATAAATAAAACTTATAGGAGAAGCAACCCTTCAAATCTAAGCGTGTTTATTTAGAATTTTTTTGTTCAATTTTTTCTCAGCAGTCTGTGTTGTTTCATTGCAAAATAAAAATGAAACCATCAAAACAACAATGCTCTGGAAATAGTGTGGTATTTGCTAAAAATAGAAGGGTAACTTCTTTTTCCATGTACTTTTAATTTGTTTACCTTTGTTTCTTCAATAAAATGTGATTACAACAATTAAAACCAGAAGGCAGAACAGAATGTGCAAGGTCCTTTTCACATGACAGGGTGTTGCAAATTCCACTAATACTGTTTTTTTGATGATAGCCAAAAGTTATGACAGTTTATGTAAAATGATATGAGTATACAATGTTAAATATCTGAAGTTGTATATGATAGTAAGAAAAATCCTTCAGGTAAATCCAACCATATTTGAACAACCATAAATCTCACAACCTGAAAGAGAAAGCACGGAATGAAGCCAGGAAGCATGTGTAAGCGAAATAGTGTTTATTCAGGAAAAAGCGATAATTAATAGAACCAAGGTGGACAACGTGTAACATAAGTAATGCTCGTCTAACAAAGGAACGAAAACACGGAAACTAAATAGCACCGAACATAAAACATGACCCCACTCGACAACCAATAAACAAGCACAATTAATTAACAAAAGCACTGATACAGAATAAGAAATAAATAAAACCCAAACGTGAAACAAAAAGGTAAGGAGTGAAATCCACTCCTTACAATGACTGTGTTTTCATTCTGAAAATGAATACTTGTGGTTAACAATGGTTCCATGTGTCATTGATTAATTTAGTATAAATTTCACACAAGGTGTTTCTCACATCATTCTAAGGAATTTTGGCTTATTCTTCTTTACAACGTTGCTTGTTTATTTGTTTATGCACAACTCCAACTTACTGTTGCATGTTAATTGGTTAAGGTTTGGGGATTTGGCTGGACAAACTTATGCTATTATGTATCATGACTAAGTAACACATCCTTGTGCCAGTATACGTGCATCTTTACCAAGTTGGATTTAATAGTAGTAACATGTCAGAAAGCTTTGCTTGTCTGTCATTTAAAATATTTTATCTAGTGTTATTGGATATAGTTCTTTTTTCATAATACTATAAATTAATTAATTAATTAAAACTGAACACCCATTACTTCAGACTTTACTTAGGTTTACTACTTCCATAAAATAATAAATATATATTTAATACATAAGTATGAAAAGAAGTTACTGCACTTCTCATTTACATTTTATTTGGAATGTTATGTTAGGATCGTCAGTGTGCTCTTGCTTTATATTCATATTACCATATCTGCAGGATCTATAATTATACTTTTTGGTTACTCAAGGCACTGTGAATTTCACTGTAAGACTTTATATAAAATGTTTTACATTGACTATAGTCTTACAAAGACTAGATAGATAGATATATAGATAGAAATACTAACATAATATAAATAAATAAATAATAATAATAATAATAATAATAATAATAATAATATACAGCGCCCCATTTAATGATAAGTTCTTTATTATGAAATGTTTTCATATCAATATTTAATCAGATTAAAATAAATTATAAATTGTCAGATTGCACCGGCCGTCTTTGTTTGAGTCAAAGTGGACTTCATGGTAGACGACCAAGGAGAACACCATTGTTGAAAATCATAAAAAAGCCAGACTGGAATTTGCCAAAATACATGTGGACAAGCCCCAAAGCTTCTGGGAGAATTTCCCATGGACAGATGGGAAACCTTTTGTCAAGGCACATCAGCTCTTTGTTCACAGACAAAAATATGCAGAATATCAAGAAAAGAACACTGTCCCTACTGTAAAACATAAAGAAGAATCTGATATTTTCTGGGGCTGATTTGCTGTATCTGGTACAGGATGTCTTTAATCTGTGCAGAGTTCAATGAAATCTCAATACTATCGATGAATTCTAGAAAGAAATGTAGTGCCCAGTGTCAGAAAGTTTGGATTCAGTTGCAGGTCATGGGTCTTGCAACAGGATAATGACCCAAAACACACAGCTAAAAACAAAAAAGAATGGCTAAGAAGAAAACATTGGACTATTCTGAAGTGACCTTCTATGAGCTCTGACCTGAATTCTATGGAGCGTCTTTGGAAGGAGCTGAAACATGCCATCTGGAAAAGGCACCATTTTACAGCACATTTTAAGTCACCTAATGACATCCTGGGCTTTGACTCAACCAATCCAGGTTGAGTCAAACCATTTCTTAGTTTTCATCCCGGTCTTGGTGGATTTAATGCTTAATGCTTAAACATACCTTCTGGTGTTCAAATCTTATACTGATCCATAAGTCCTGGTCTTTGTCAACGTTCCGACTTAAGTCTGGACTTTTTTTTAAGAGCTTGAAGCATTTCTCCTTGTACACCTCCCATGAAAGCTAAATTTATGCACCCTCTTTTTGATTGTACAGACACACACTTTTACATCAACAGTAGCAAGAGCCTGCTGTAGGGTGGATGATGACACATTTAAGGATTTTTGAAGACTTTGTTTAGTATCTTGCGGTCTACTCTCTGAGACAGTGGAATGATTGACTTGAATTTTTTTTTTTAGATCTTTTTAAATCTCCTACTAGACTCATAAGGTTCTATAATATTCTTTCTGATGGCCTCAGATAGCTATTTCTGTCTCACCTTGGTCTCAAAACTAAATGCCTGAGGTTTAAATAAGGCAAGCCTCCCTTAAACTGCTGAGTAATGATTAACTATGATTATTTGTAACTTTTATTTTAGCCATTTTAATTGGGAATAAATGTAGGGGTGTCCAAAATTACTTCTTGCCAAAAATTGTATTTTTGATGAATTTATATCATGTAATAAACAAAATGAATGTACACAGAATTGCATATTTTAGTTTTCTTTTTGTTGTTTTTGTATTATAAATACAAACCTTAATATGGTTTTAGGTTTAACTGGATCTTGGCTATTCCCAGTCCTGTCTCTGACTCGTACTAGACTACTAGAAGTCTTAGATTTTACTTGCAATTAATGTGTCCCTGTCTTGGTCTTTACTTGTACCCAGCTTTAGGAGTCTTTGCTAAAACACTACAATTGTCTCAATATGAAATACATGCCTCATTATTGACATTAGAAATGCCTGTATTTGCCAGGTTTCTAGATGGTAAGATTCTGGACATTAATAAGGAATTCCAGCCATACCTTGGTGAGGGAGGGAGGATTTTGGAGATCCGCTCACCAGACATTGTGGCTACTGTAAAAAAGGCAGCTCAGGCCGTGGGCTACACAGAGGGAGCATTGCTTGCTCTTGCCATTATCATCATCCTCTGCTGCATTCCTGCAATTCTCATCATCATGATCACCTACAAACAGTGAGTATGGTTGTGAAGGCCAGCTATCAGATAAAATAATAAGTGTGTTAAACCATATGACCATCTGGGGCTTCTTCAGGCAAGTACTTTAGAATACATAGGTTTTTTAAAATAGTTCAGTTGTTTTGTTTTTCTTAGATTCAGGAATCTTTTCAACATTGACATTCATATATCTATGCAGTGTCACGCAGCCTGTGTAAAGTGCCTTAGGCAGAAGATGGATAGATGGGGAGAAACAGACATGGATGGTAGATAAATAGTAAAACTAGAAGTTATTTGAAAGGCTGAACATCATTGAGCATGATACTGTCATTGAAATTAGCCATGCTAGCAATCCTCTTTTCCTGAGCAGTGTGTAAATGATTATTAAGTAGAGTGATCTTTAACAAATCTAATTTACTCTTTACATTGCCTTGTCACACCCCTACTAAATCCACAACAACAGCATCAGCTTAGTGTCAATGGGCAGCTCTCCTCTTCAAAATTAACTCCTGAGAGAATGCTGCCAAGAGAATAAAGAGAAATAAAGTGACAAGCAGTAAAATATTATATTTAACTGCAAGTTTTCTTTGTTCCACTTACATATTTTTTCGGTTTAAGTTGAATCAATGTATGTTGTACCTTTTACCGTGCTGTGTAATTGAAACAATGGATATGAGAATTAACATGAATAGCAAGAGCAAAAAAACTATATTGTCTGTCACAACCTCAGTGCCACAAAACTTTAGTATTTTTTCTGGTGTTTTCTTGGTATCACTGTGGTAAAAGCATGCAGACATAAATAGTGCTGAAAATAATGTATGGAAGTTGGCTATGCAAAAGTCACAAGACAGAACATTAATAAACACATAGTGTAGTTTGAGACTTCAGTGCAATTAGCACAATAACAATTTTCTAATGTCATACCAGAAAGATGGGGATTTATTTCTAAGTTTAGTCTAGATCTTACTTACAGCTGGTGTACAACTAAACAGACAAATAATAAATTTACTGGATGTGAACTATGGATGCTTCACCGTGAATGAGATAAAGAATCTTTCTAATTGGTGTCACTAGTGTCACTACTAACACCAGTTACACTAGGCTGTCCATCTATAAGGGAATAATTATAAAACCAGATTTTATCATAAAGTATTTTTTATAATACTTACTTATAATATTTCTTTTTGGCACTGGTTCGGAGGCTGGTTTGGCAAATGTGGAAATTGGTACATGACCTATGTAACAGTGACTGAACTCAACTCAATTTTATTTATAAAGCACTTTACAAACAACAGCTACAACAAAGTGATGTACAGTGTTTAACTTTAAAATATACATTATCTAAAAAAATAAAGATTATATAAAAAGCAATAAACATAATATTAATAATAATAATAATAAATACACCCAACACCACCATTTTTGGGACTAGGTATTGGTTATGAGATTACAGCCTTCATTGTTTAAAATAACAAATTCAACCAAGAGTGCTCTGGCCCTCATTTTCATCTGTCTGAAAAATATTTTAATGTCAAGTGTTAGGAAATCTGAAATTTCCCCGATGAGCCAATTTTGAAGCACAGTACAGATGATTTCAGAGTTATTCGAATTACGCGGTTTATTTATGACAAACCGAGTCAAAGCAGTGTTCGTCCAAGACAAGCCCAAGATCGCGATCCGACTCTGATCTCAGCACCACACCGGTCCCACCAAGACAGAGCCCCGAAGTCCAGTTCCTGACACTATTTATTGAAAAACCCATCGCTCGCTCTGCTTATTCTGAAAAAACTTGTTGAAGGAGTTCTATGGGGGGGATTGAACGCGCCGTTCCATCCCTTATCTGGGAGAGCTCGAGACAGCTTGGCTGTCCTCGAGCATTATCCACCAGCCGCCAGGTGCATGTAGTTTTCATGAAATATAGGCCTTGGGCAATTGTCGGCCAGGTTGCCCCATTGTTATCGAATGCGCTAATTCCCTTGAACACAAAGTACTTACAAATCACAAATTTTTATCCCTTCACAAGCATCAAAAGCTGCACAAGAATGTAATAGGATAGAAGGTGCAGTTGTGATCTTAGCGAATAGCAAATAAGTCATTAACTACCTTAATTAACACACTTTCATTGCTATGATAAAGCCCTAATCACAAGTGAAATATGTCATAATTAACATTTCTTTGGCTATAGCTGCTCAGAAACTATTTTATTTTTGACCTTTTCTTGAGATAATAACACACTTATTATTCAGGGGCTTACTAATTACACATTCAAGAATTTAGTTATGAAAGCAAGATAAAATGTAACCAGTAATAATTTAGGAATATTAATTGCTTTTTTCTGACATAATGAAGTAATATTTTAATAAATTGACAGATAAAAATTAAAACCATATGTCTTAAAAGACATTTAATAATGAAATTATACAAAGAAAATATAAAAAATCCTGCATCTAAGCAGTAGGTTTACAAATAGGGCCCAGTCCATTACACTTTTAGCCCACAGTATCTAAAGATGTCTCAACGGTGAGATCCGGCTTGCCAGATCCACCCCTCTTCAGACACTTAACAAAGAGCATCAATCTGCCAACCTTTCAAATCTGTTCCCACATAGCACTTCACCGCTCATTACAAACCTTCTTGCACCTATTTCCACTGGCCTACTATGTGTTTGTTAACAGTGTTCCCACCTGATCCATTAAACTAGCATACCTAAGCTGTTTCCTTTCAAATGCTCCATAAACTTCATCTTTGAATTAAACTGTTTGCTCTATAATATAAATTATTCATTTTCACTTTATTCAAAGAATCACATCTGGCCTTAAGGAAGAGGTCTTCCTACCTATATCTGCAGCAACTTTTGATCTATACAACGTTTCCTCATGCTAACACCCTGTATATGTGCTTCATTATGCTGCCCTTTGTACCCAAATTATTAGGTTTTTATTATTTTTTTATTATAGTAAAATGTGCCTTTTATTATTAGCAGGCACAGCATTAACCTCCAAATACTTCTTAATAAATAATCTGCAGAGTTACTGAGGACCTGATCATGTCGCCATGTACAGTTTCCCTGAGTCTGTCTAACCTTATATTAAAGAAAATGTCCCTTATTATTTACTGCTTGAACCTGTCCCCATCCAAAGCCCAGTGTTCTGTGGGGTTGGAAGTAAACCATAAGTAGCTGCAAACATAAATTTAATTGGCCTGCATTCATTGACCATAATTCTCTCCAGATTATCCCTTGATTCTCTACACTTTTTGTTTATAGGCATTGTCCCTGAAACTCTAGTGTGGTTACCATTAGCATGCAATACCCTTCTTGCTCTCAGATGGAACCTAAAATCATGCTCTTCACTGGTTATGTAACTTCAAATAATGTTTAAACCTGACTCTAATTCTACTCTCCACAATGTGGAGTTAAGCCATGCTACTTTAAAAATAAATTGGTAATTCTGGCCATTTCTTTATGTCTTAAATCTTAAACTGTTGACTGTTGCTACCAACCTTATTACAAGTATAACTGTGGAGGGTGATGGGTTAAAATGACAGTGTCTTTGCAAAACAATAAAAAATTATCTGTCTAATTAATGGCATTATATATTTTTTCATCTTCTTTTTATTCTGTAATTCCTAGCTATCCACTGCTGTGCAAGTTTTTCAAGCGAGTCATTGGGTGGGCACATTCCTTTATTGGTGTTTCACTGAATTAAGCCCTTAGAACCTCCTAAATTCCCACCAGGGTGCTTATCAGGCTCACCAGTGGCACCTCCTGAAGGCTCTCTATCCTATCAACCTTTTAACTGTTAGCTCACATAGCACTCCTCTGTGGCCAATGCTGTAACTGACATCACCCCACTTGCACCATTATAGTCTAACCAGTCACCTGTTTTATATAGACTCTACATGCTACATCACCTACTTGCAAAATTGAAAACATTTATTGAAACTAAATTCATGCAGACATCCTTCCACTCATTTCCACCAAATATTCAAAGGTATTCAAGAGAGTTTGTAATTTGCATAATGAGAAAGCAGGTTGAACACGAAAAAATAATAACAATAATACAATTAAGCAAAAATAATAAGTATATTGCACATCTAATATAAGAGAATGTGCAGTGGTGCTATTGTGAATAGTATTTCTGTAACGTATTTCTGAGACAGAGAAGTTCAATGGTCTAAATTTAATTAATAATTAGACATTTGTAGTCAAGTAGTAGCTTTTGCAACACAAAAATGTTAAGTAACAAAAAAAATAAATGCATGCAAAAAATTTTGAAAAAAAAACAGCACAATATTAGCCACTGCGAAAATAAACAGATAAGTACTAATACCATTGTTGTTCTCTGAAATTTGTATTTTGTTTATTCACATAAACATTTATTTAACTGACAAATTGACAAAGGTTTATTTTTTAAATGTAATACATTTTAACATATGCACATGTTATATAAACAACTTTAAAAATAAACTATGTAATACACTTAAAAGAGGCTGGGCCAGAGGCAAACAAAGACTGTCTGTAGTAACACTGTTCTAGAAGGTTTCACAAATAAATGAAAAATTTAATATAACATGAGCAGTCATTAGGCAATTTTACATTTTTGTATTATTTTTTATCAAAATTTTACCTTTCAGGCTACCTTTAAAACTGGAGTAGCCAGAGTAAGTCTCACAGAAACAGGAATGTCATGCAGACTTTATACAGGAAGGACCTTTGTTCATCCCAACTGGGAATCTATCCTGGGACCTTCTTGTTGTAAAGCAAAAGCGCTAACCAATGCACCACTGTGCTGTGCTGCTACCATGATGGATATAGCCACATGGGCTTGCAAGGAGAAAGTGCTGGCAAGCTTTCTGGACCCAAATTTATCCACGATGTTCAAAAAGAAAGTGGAAACATGTTCTGTGGTCCGACAATTCATATTTTTCAATTCTAGAAAAACATTGGCAAGAACATGGGGAAAAAAACTGTTTCTGACAAAAAGTGAAAAAAATGGCATTAGTTACCATGAGCCTTGGTGGTCTGCAGTTCTGCAATGGTACAATAGTAATAATAGTGATTAACATTAATTTTTTTTTTTTAAATGTGAACTGTATTTTTGTGCATCTTGTGTTGAAAATGACACACAAATAGAAAGTCTGGCCTAAAGGGAACTGTCTGTAACAAAGACTTTGTAAGATCTTTAAGGTATGGAGCGTTCGCTACTGATGGTCTTGGGGTTTTATAAAAGTTTCTCTTTTTATATTATTTTGTTCTTACTTTTAGCAAGAGAATTTTGTAAAACATGCTCAATTATAGATTATGGCATAGACTGTATCCCTATTAAAACAAAGTGATATGTGTGCATATACATGCGTCTTTAATATGTTACATTAGTGCATTATTTGAAAAAATAATCTTCAGATATAGTGTTGAACATTTTGTGACTTTAAATAGTTAAGAGTAAGCCTACATATATAACTAGCAAACAGCATGAACGTGTATCAAAGTGTTAGCCCTAGATAGAAATAGACAGAGTGGAGAGATTTTAGAAAAAAAGAAGTGAGAGGGTAGAGAGAGGGAAAAAGAAAGTAAGAGAGAGTGAGAGGTCTCTGCTGAGAGCTCATTTCTCTCTCAGCAGTGCAGTGGTGAGAGTTGTGTGATAAGTATGGGTTATTCTTTAGCCTCAGCTCTTATCGCTGCAAGGGAGGGCAAAGTAGGGGGAAAAATGTGCATTCCACCACCTGCAGCAACAAATTTATTTGAAACCACATGAAAGCTTCATATTATCATTAAAACTTTAAGGCTTTGGCAGTTCTGAGGAAGGCCTGTGAAGTCCTAGTTTTTAATTTATACATTATCATGTTTTGATAAGGACCTGCTGCTGGGCTAATTATCTAACAATGCTACTTGTCCTTTTTATTCCTCTCTGCTTTTTTTCTCTCACCCTCATTGTGGCTGTGCACGGAACTGACCAACAGATTCAAAGAGTAAGTGCTATTCATTTACCTAATTAAGTATTCCCTAAAAACTCCCACGTCCTCATTACTGTGAATAGTTGATGAGTTAAAGATATCCTCATATTCTGTCTAGTTTCTTATACATTTAAGTATTTTTTCTAAAGTGAACAGTAAGGGATTGCTTTCACATTTCATCACAACATAATGACCATCTTACCTCAAATAGGCACAGCATGTGCAAGACTTTCCAAAAAAATTGTCCACATACATAATTTGAAAATACCAGGTAGCATGGTTTATTTTACTTTCCTTGCACACATGGGGATCAACAACCCCTTTTCACATCATTTGCAGGAAACAGGCAGAGTGTGCTAAAACTGCCCGCATTCAGAGGTCACTTGCCGCAACAAAAAAACCTATTGCTCCTTCTGTGGCACCTGCTTCAGCTCCCACTTCCGCACCAGCAAATCTATATGAGGAACTTGGAGACAGCAAAATGTGAGTCATTCTTTATACTTCCTTTTAACATAAAATGTATATCTGTGTGTCTGTGTGTCTGTGTGTCTGTGTGTGTGTGTGTGTGTGTGTGTGTGTTAAGTATGTGTACATAGCTGTCACTAATATTGCCCCTTGGAGCAATCGCGTTGAACCAAAAAATTTTTTATTATAAATCAGGCATTAAAATTTTTATTATTGGAATTTATTTGTACATTTTGTAAGTTAGTCACTCAGCTATAAACTTCACGCTAAAGCCAAATTAAACCTCAAAGTAGAACACAAGATAAACAAAGTAATGATTTAAGAGACCCATAGGAATGTAGGAGTGATGGACTTGCCAGAACAAAAGGTAAAATAACAAAGCACAAATGACAGAGAAAAGAAACTGAAATGACAATAATAAACAAAAGAGCCCAAACACAATAGCATAAAAGTTCAGGAGTGCCAGATTAATAATGCAAAAAAAGGCGTACTGGGAAGCATGTTTCTACTACTGACATATGTAAAACACAAACCTTTTAGTAAGTCTTTCAAATCTTTTATTTAGGGAATTTGCAAAACATTATTCGTGTCAGTTAAAGAAGTATCCTACTTAAGCAGGTTTATAAATCAGCAATAAGCTTCGTAGTCTATAAGCAATGCAGGGTTTGAATTAATCCCCCAAGTTCGAGAGACATGCAATATTAATGGCATTATGATATTTGTTCTCTAGTGCTGTATGACCAGAAAGGTTGGTGTGGTGGGTTTTCCCATTTTTAATTTATTATAGTTTTGCACCTCTGAGGCTAAAAAAGCATGGGTCAGTTTAGTTTGAAGGTATTGGAAAATTGATTTTAAGTCTGTCATCTTGTCCAGCACCGTTGCTTGAATTTACTTTAGTTCCTGTATTTGCCCAAACTTCTAGGCCAAACAAAATAAAGTAGTGTGGAATACATGCACAAAAGAACTAAAGCTTTTTTATATTCCTAAACGGTTTAGAAATTGTATGAAACCTAAGCTTAAGAGATGACATACAAATATGATGATTATACAATGTAATTTATTGCATATCTGTTGTGTACAGTAGAATCATTGCCTTTGTAGATGACTTTTTGAGTAGTTCATGGCATTTGCAGAATAACAACAATTTTGATTTATACTATCTGATCTAACATTTCACCTTTCCAGCTCACATTTTCATAGCTATGTCTGAAGGGATTTTCTAAATAATTTCTTACATAATCAACATAATTATGTGTTATGCCTGTATTGATTAAACAAATAAATGACTGATCCACTTAAAATCTACCAGAGATAAGTCATTCTAAACTAAATTCATACTAAAAACAACAATTAATAATTGTAATAGCAGTTAGCATTGACTTAATATTTACCAAACAGAAGACAGATAAGACTTTTATTTCTGTAAGACATTTATGATTATCATTTATTAGTGACTGGATATTAATAAATTTAAAATGAATGTAGTATAAAGTAAAACTACAGCATATAGTTTAACCTAAAGTGCCTGGCCAAAACATGAATGACCTATGCTTGCTTTAATTAGTTTTAGTGGCAAAGAAATGAAGGTTAACTCTATTAATACATTTTATTTTGTTATTTTAATAAATTTGCAGTTCATACAACCATTTAAATCTGTTTTTCCCTTTTACATTATTACAAGTAGTTTATGTAGGATATGGTCACATACAATATTAGTAATGGTACACCTGGCTTTTTTATTGCTGATGTATGTTGTTTTAAATGCAATGCTGTTGGCTTTTACTCACATTCACACACACATATATGTATATTTTTTATCCTTTTGTGCTGCTATATGTTTCATTTTTTCTCAACCCAGACTGCAGTAAGTAATTTATGGTTTTGTTTTCCTATATTACTTTAGTGAATTAGTAAATCCTTTTGTTCAACCTTTACTGTTTACCTTTACACTAATAATGATGTTATACTAATCTGTCTGCAGTTGTACCTGTTAGAATTAAGTGCCTGAAAAATAGTAAAAAATAATAGTTTAGTTGGTACTATACTGTAAAGGCTGCTATGCTTATTTTGCTGTTTAGTGCAGTAGGAAAAAAATGGCAGAAATAATATCGCATACTATTAGAAATGTCTTTTAAAATGTAGTGTACATGTGCAGCATCCCAGAATCCTCAGTTATTATCTTGTCTCTATTGGCTCTTTATATATCCTTCACCCTGAGACTGGCTGTCGTCTCACATAATCCCTTTTCACTTGTCAGGATGAATCAGCCCAGCAGTGCTATATGTCTGTGTTTCTCAGTAACACTGCCATGATATGAATCTCTAGTTGTCATTCAGTGTAGAGGAGCATGTGATCCATTTTGGCTTTATAGCTAAAATGTGTCTGCCTGCTGAATAACATCTGAAAATTCGCTGTGGTTTTACCTACTGCCAAAGAATCAGTTTAGTCAATTTTGATATCTATTGTGACTCCTAAGAACACATGTGCTATGTGACAAGTCAAATAATAAAAAGGTTAAGTAATTGGTAACACTGAACAATTCTATTTAAAATGAAGTTCTCGTGTCAGTGTTAAAAAATGTCAGCTGGGTTGCATCAAGCAAATTCTATTGCACAGATAAAAAGGTTCAGTCAACCAGGGTGCAGAATTATTTAATCCCTTTAAGTCCATTTTGATTATTCCTTTTGCTAGAGATGTGTAAGGTTGTTAAAATATATGATTATCCATTCAAAATATTTGTAAAAACAAATTAATATTTAAATAAGTAGTGTAAATTCCTGTTATATTATTATATAGTATTGTAGCTTGACTTTGAGCATTAATTGATTGTGAATGTTTTAATTTAGGTAATTCAACAAATTTTCAATGCAAACTCAATTTATTAACATGTATTTTACAGATGCACATCACTATGTAACCCATAATATATGTTTATTCCCATTATAATAAACCAGTTTTTTTTATGTTCATTCACATTTAAACCTGATACTGTTAAGTTTAACTTAAGTCAGCTGGTTTTAAACATAACAAGACAATAAATAATGTAGTGTCAATATTTCCAGCCACCTGCTGCTAGTCTGAAATTTAAAACAAAATTTACTTGCTATTCAAGGAGCCAGCACTGGGTAGAGAAAAGGAAAAAGAAAAAATCATTATAGACAGGACAGTGTTTTTGTCAGATTAAATATACTTTGTTATAGTGATATCATTTATCGTTTTTATTAGATCATCCATATTTTCATATCTTAATTAAAAATAAAACATAACAATGAAACAAAGTATTTTTCAGATTATTAAATGTGTCTTTGCGATGACAAATTGAAAACATTTTCATCCCAGTGTTCACAGGTATACTCTTTTCTTGTATTTTAAAATGGCTCTGTTTTGTTGTCTGTAGCAAACACAGAAGTTCAGTAAATAAGGAAGTTGATCATCGTTAGAACAATCGCTTTTTATGACAGTGCATACAATGGCCATATTTCCAGCACCCTGCCTAGGTCTGAAAGCATTACATTTCTTTCCGATCTTCATTTTCTCACTAGCCAGAATCCCATCTCCCAAATAAGCATCACAAGCTCACACACCACAACCAGGGCTTACAAGACTGGCAGCTTCTGGAGCATTGGATTTTCCCCCTCTACAAATTCTGGGAGAAAGATGTTTACCTGGTCAGTGCCTACTCGTTTTCATGAGGGGCGGTTAATTGGCACTCTGAGGCGGCAAACACTGTGGGACCCTGCTGAATGGGAAATGCTTCAAATGAAGGATGAACTGAAACATGGCAGAGAGGAGTTAAATGCTGATATAGACACTTTAAGTGGTCACACGACAAAGCTGTCAGTTAAAGAACAAGCCAGGCAATTTGAACAGCAAGC
Source organism: Corydoras sp. C115 (assembly GCA_019802505.1). Classification (NCBI taxonomy): domain Eukaryota; kingdom Metazoa; phylum Chordata; class Actinopteri; order Siluriformes; family Callichthyidae; genus Corydoras; species Corydoras sp. C115. The sequence continues at coordinate 13,071,430 of JAFMOC010000007.1, forward strand.
GCAGGTTGATTGGACTTCTACAGGATCTCGAGCGTCTATGGATCTAGATGACCTGCTTACAGTTATTGAGCCTGATTACATTCCGAGATTTGGGGATAAGCATGTGCCCCCCTACATTATTATCACAGGTTGTAAAGATAAAATCCCTTCTGCTATACCTTCCAAGCGTCCTACTCCACCTGTGCTCAGGAAATTCAGTTCCAGCATCTCTAGTTATGTGATACTGGATCCCTGTGAGATCTGGTTGGAAATTTTACCTGATGCTTCAGATAGTCAACTAGTATCACCTGATATTTCTCCTTCACACTCATCTGTACCGAGTCACTTTTCTCCTTTCATTTCATTGAACGGACTTTCACCTGAATTTACACATAATTCCAGTCCTTCATCTGTACAGTCGCTACATTTCCTACCACCAGCCCAAAATTCAAGACTTTTCCTATTAAACCATACTTCCTCCAGTGTCTTTGCAAGCTAAAGAACAATTAAAACTGCTTCCTAATATGTTGTTAAGACATTTTTTGGTACCATGTCATATTTGGGCACATCATTTAATTTACAGGATGGTAGTTTATTATTTTATGAGCTAATGAAATAAAACTGAAATTAATTGTTTACATGCTCTCTCTTTTTATTATCTTTTTAAAAACCCTGTTATCTAATAGTAATATATTTATATTTATATTTATTTATATGGACAGCAGACGTGCTAATGTAATAGAAATTTTAGATTAAATATGTGAGGAAAATTTGTGCATTGGAGTAGCAGACATAAATACAGTTCAGCTTAAGACTAGAGCAACATAATTAAAAGAGGCAGAGACTGCGGGGTACTTAGCCAAAAGGGCTTCCTAGGATTCAGCACCATACTTTCTTGTAATGGTGAGTTGTGTTCAGAGGTGAAATGCTAGCAGATACTATATAGACACCAAGTAATGTAAATTTGTTTTTAGTCAACTTTAAAGACTATTAGAGATTCTAAATTATAAACAGGGACAGGCTATTTCCAAGTTGAGCAGCCTTGTAGTGAAAATGGTCACCGATTTCCCCCAGTTGTGTTTTTATTAATGCTAGAGTATAAAAAAGCCTTCCCAATGCAAGAATACCTCAGATGTTGAATTGTACAATTGAATTACAACTGAATTACTTATGTAGTATTTTGTATACTTATTTTGTATTCATTGCAATTTTGAGATTTGGCAGCATGTCAAAGGTAAAAGCTATTTAACTGTTGCACTTTAACAGGTTTTTATAGTGTTTTTTCCTGTGATGTATTAATGGTTGATGACACTATATGATATGTTACAAAATTTAACTCTTGTGTTTTAATTTTTTTTATCATTGAATATATGTATTCAATAATTGCTGCTAAATTTTGAAGGAATGTAAAATGTGAATGTGAATCTGTAACTTTACAAATTATTTGTCCAACAATATAAAGAAAAATATTTGGCTGTTTTTCTTGTTCCTATCTGCAATGTATTACATAACAAGCGCAGCAGTCTCTCACAGGTGATGGATGCTGTCTCACTTCAACAAGCTAGGCCTTTTCTCAAGAATCTAAGATCAATTATCAGTGAAGTCAATATTGTTTTCTGAGCACCACCTAGACATATATACACACAGAGCAACAACAACCTGTTGTAGGATTTATTACTATGCCTGATTGGTGGGAGGTCGCTACTGCATCCAAAATTATTAAAAAAACTACACACACCTCTTTAACTTAGCTTTAGGAATATCTCAAACCAATTTAGTGCTCTTATTTGTTGCTATTTTAGAACATTTACGATTAGCATTAGTCAAAATCTTCAGTTTTGCCCAGCTCTTTGAAATGCCACTGGTATGGTTCCTGTGTATGCTCCTGGCTAAAAGACAAGAATAAAATGGCTTCTAAATATAACTGAATTACTAGTGCAATTATGCGCTTATAAAATTATGACTTTATAAAAATTTACATTTTTATAATAAATCATTAAGTATTTGACATTGCCTAAGATTTGGGCACATCTTTTTGTTAGTAAAAACCAGTATCTCTGAATGACTCCACACTGTTATACTCTACACTCAGGGTGGATTTCCCGAAATCGAACGTTCTTAGCGAGTTACGAACAACTTTAAGAACGACGTAACTTTAAGAACGCAAATTTTACGGCGCTTTCCCAAAAGCCTTCTTAAGTCTCCTAGACTAAGAGAGACTTTTAAGTCGTTCTTAGTAGACTCCGCCCCTGAAAAGGCACCGTCAGTCGAAAACTGAATCACAGATTACCACACAATCCTTCATTATAATGCACCAAAAATAAACAAATAATTTAGAAAATATTTTTTAAAAACTATATAAACACTAAATAATCATATTTAAATTAGGATACTGTTACAAAAAGCAGGAAACAACCAATTTTTGACCAATCGCTTACCAAGCAAGCTTATCAATCGGTGCACTTTTAACCAGAATTCATAATTCATTGGCATGGCAAACCAACAACATAATATACACTTTTCTGAAAGCAAACTAAATAAGATGCTTGAATAAGTAGAACAAAAAGACAAATTGTATCCATTATTACATTATTTTCCAAAGCACGAGATAGTTCCACCAACAAAGAAGAAAGTGGAGGATGTATGACAAACTATCAGTGCTTGCAATTCAAATAATAGTTCAGGCATAAACTGCATTTGGCAGGAACATGAATGCCGTCTTCATTCTCACATTCTTCATATTCATTCACTCATTATCTTCCGCTTTATCCTCTATTAGGGTCGCGGTGGGGTTCCCCATGCCCGTCCAGGGGAGAACTTCTCGGGCGCTGGGCAGATACACCCAGGACAGGGCGCCAATCCATCGCTGGGCACACACTCACTCACACAGACACACTCTATATGGGGCAATTTGGAGAATTCAATTGACTTGATCCATGTTTTTGGACTGTGGGAGGAAACCGGAGAACCCAGAGGAAACCCATGCAGACACGGGGAGAACATGGAAACTCCACCCAGATTGGGATTCGAAGCAGGAATCCCTAGTGCTGAGAGGCGAACGTGCTTACCGCTAAGCCACTGTGCCGCCTATATTTATTTATTTATTTATTTATTTATTTATATATCCCCATCTTGGTGGAGTTTCAATGTACTACCCATGTCCGTGTGGGTTTCCTCTGGTTTCCTCCCACAGTCCAAAAAAACATGGATCAAGTCAATTGAGTTCTCCAAATTGCCCCATATAGAGTGTGTTTGTGTGAGTGAGTGGGTGCCCAGCAATGGATTGGTGCCCTGTCCTGGGTGTACCAGCGCCTGAGTTCTCCCCTGGATGGGTATGGGGAACCCCACCGCGACCCTAATAGTGGATAAAATGGAAGATGATGTGTGTGTGTGTATATATATATATATATATATATATATATATATATATATATATATATATATATGCAATTTAAATCTGGAAACTAAAGATATCTATAAAATAATGATAATGTATAAAATAATACGTGACTAAAATACCGAATTCCAGGTGATAATATTAGTGCTTATTTTATTTCTGTGCGATTTAAACAAGTCAGTGCGTCTGTGAGTCTTTGTTCGCTGCCAGTTACGAACTTCTTAGTGAGTTACGAGTGGGTCTGAGCATTCGTAAGTTACGAGCGATTTTAAGAACGACTTAAGCTACGCATGCATTCGGGAAAGCCTCGTAAATTTAAGAACGTTCTTAAGTACGAAGTTACGAAGTACTTAGCGCTACAACACTTTTGGGAAATCCACCCTCAGTCTATATATTATAAGAGTTATCATATACCGGTAGTTCAGGGCTGGACAAATAATTTTCATAAGTGAAAACTGGGACTGTCATGATGAAAGAAAACAATTGGCTGAAGTTAACTGTATATACATACATTCTTATAAGGCATTCTGCACACATTAATGAATTAATGAATCTGCATTTTTTAGTTTTTTGAAGGTGTTATTGTTTACATATATGTATGTGAATATCTACAAATCTACAAAAAACTTATTTACATTTGATTTCTCACTTTACATTGACCTTAGGCAAGGCCAGACAGAAACAGCTGAATGGATCAGATTACTTCTGTTTAATAAAAATGCCCAGGTCTAAATATATATCTATCTATCCATCTCTCTCTCTATGAAGTGGGAAATCAAATGAAAATAAGAGTTTGTAGATCTGTAGATATTCACATATATGTAAATAATAATAAAATGTCACCTACAAAAAATAAACAAATGCAGATCTATATATGTGTGTGTATGTGTGTGTGTGTTTGTGCATTTTGTATTTTTATGATTACAGACTATGGTCCATCAGTATATCTGCACAATTTATTTCTCTCTTGGTCAGACCTCCACAGGGCCACCACAGAGCAGATATTATATGGGCAGTGAATGATTCTCTGTATTTACATTTAGGCATTTAGCAGACACTTTTATCCAAAGCAACTTACAAATGAGAGAAGAAAACAAGTCAGGTACAGAAAAAACAGCTACATTGTAGAATTATCAAACCTGAAAAACCCAGATACACTGTCGTATTATCAAACTTGATCATTGTCAGACCGATCAGGTGTTTGTGGAAGAGATGTTTTGAGTTGTTTCTTAAAGACTCCGCATTACAGGCGGAGTTGGGAAGTATTGTAGAGACACTAAGAAGAAGAGATCAGACATAGTAACTCATGGTTTGTTGCGCAGTTTGTGTTAGTTCTGCCTACATGTTCTGCTTACATGTATGCTGGTGATTACACATCGTTGGTTGATGGGCTTTTCTTAGTCCCGCACCATCATTGTGTTATTTACAAACTTCAGCAACACTGCTGTGACTTCACCTCAACACAAAATACCACCCCTCTTCATGGTGCAGTGTATTGCTGCAGTGCTAAAGATGATGCACAGACTAAATTAAGTAGTATTTTGTAGTAGTGAAGGTCATCATTAATTCATTTTAGCAACAACAACAACAGAATTAATATTTCTTGAATTCCATATATTTTGTAATTAAATACTTATTTCAGTAAATGGTAAGTAGGGATACGAATCTCTCAGTGTCTGGCGATTCAATTTGATTCCAATTTTTGAGGTCACGATTCGATTCAGAAATTATTTTCGATTCACAAACAATTTTTCAGTTCAAATGCTCTTTAAATTTTGTTTAAATTATGTGATCGACAAGATGAAACGATGATGTAAACAAATAGAACATATATTTAAAACAATACTTTCAGGTTCCTTCCTGTATCAAATCTTTTTTCATCATTTTATATTTATACAAAAAAATAGGATTGCGCTAAATTAAAATGAGTTGAATTGAAAATGAAAAATGAATTGAATTGATTCCGAATCGCCTGGACTACGAATCGCGATTCATTGAAGAATCAATTTTTTTCCCGCACTCCTAATGGTAAGACTGTTTGCAATTTAGATGGTAACTGTAGTTACTGGGTCAATGCTGTGCATTAAAATGTTAAAAACATGTAAGGCATTTATCCTGTTAAAAAAAACTATGTCACAATGATCAGAACTTTTACTACTTAGAATACTTACTCGTTTGTATTTTAAGGAAAATTCAAAGGTGTAGATTAGCAATTTTTGCACTGGTTTAATACATTCCTTTATACAATACATATCATACTAAAAATACAATACTTCATACTAAAATACATGACCTCTTTATAGCGCTTTTATCTCTATAGTGATAATTGTACTTAGCAACTTGTTTTAAACTATCTGTAAGTGATATTGGGCTTTCTCAGTTTTTAGTAAAACTTGGCGGATGTTTTTCCCTTTAGAAAATCGAAGAAGTCAGAAAGTGCAATGGTCACAGACAATAGAGATAATAGGCACTGGGTTATTTGACATGAAAAGTGTGCCCTGCCACTAGCGGCTGAATTCAGCTTTGCCAGGAGCACAATCAATCTCTCGGGCCTTCTAGATAAATATCAGTCTGTGTACACATAAAGGAACCATCCTTTCTCACTATGTATACACTTCTATGAGCCTGATGACATCTATTAAGGCCACATTTATTAAATCCAAAGTCCAAATGATTTATTGTCATGTTATGTTGCTTTTATCTGTGTTGCTTTGTGTCCTAAAGCCAGAAATATTTGATTTGTTTCAATAATTTATTTTACACCTTATTATGTTTGAAATCAACTGTTTATAAATATATTTTTATACTTAAAATGATATCCAAACTGTATTTTAGGTTTTAATTTATTCGACATCTGTTTTTACAATATAATATATAAAACATATCCAAAATATTGTATTGTGATTAAAACATATGTTGAGTGTATCAGTGTATTCTAAACTAATTATATTGTGGTGGTGTGTGAACACATTGCTACACATTTCTCAGTATTTTTATAAATTAACTAAGTATAAATTAAGAATTTTGATTCAAATTTTTTTCCTCATTTCAAATTATTTCTGTTTTTTTATGTTTATATAACACTGTTATTAAATTGTGTGTAAGCTATACAGTACTTTAAGTTTATCTAGACATTGTAATTATTTTGTTTCACTCTTGTAAATGTATCTGTTTTTATTGTTTTAACGGAACACACAAAGCACAATTTTGTTTGTGTTAAATAAGTAGCAGAATGGTGTTTTTTAACATCTTTATATTGCTTGACAGATGCTCACTTTGGGTTTAGATCAGGTCTTTGATTAGGTCAAAAAAGAACATTCAGAGAAGTGTCTGAAAACAAGTTTTGCTTGGCTGCATGCGTCAGGTCATCATCATTTTTAAATATTAACACTATTATTACCTATTGACTTAATAAAAGGTCCTGCAGAATTCATGTTACTTTTAAATGTCAACAGTTCTGACATTAAATAAGTAAACTAAATCCATAACTTCAAAATAAACCCAGACAAGATAATGCAGGGCACCAATTGATCTTGAAAAATCCAGATTGCTAAAAAATCACTGATATTTTAAATGACCTGAGCTTTCTCATAATGTTTGAATCTGCTCATCCCTTTCCTGTGCTTAGCCTTTGTGTTGACTATTAGCTTGTTTCCAAGATATCTGTAGGTGTCAGTGTCCAGATAGTAAAGAGTTGGTTATGACCATCTTTCTCCTGAAGTTCTGCTTGGTCTTAGCCGAAGCGAGGAACAATTTTTCCTTTCATCCATCCACAAAGATATTGACCAGGTCTCTGTACTCTTCTTTCTGTTTTACCGATGTACCTGACCACCAACAAGTATCACTTATTTGACTTATCAAAGAATGTTTCCAGTAGTTGCTAAGACGACTGGAAGCTTTGGTAATGATCTCCACAATTTGTGTTATGAGATACAGTATGTACATATTTTTCAAGCATGTAGCATAGCTGGTAAATAAAATCATAGCATGATGTGAACTAGCCTGTCATAGCATTGTAAATTGTTATTTATTCTTCAGTATAGGGCTATCAAAGAACAGATTGTGCAGTACCGAGTTACAGATAAAGGTTTTTTGTGACAAAGTAGATGTATAAATTTGTGTGTGAGTGGTTTCTTGAAGATGAACTCCACAGGGACATGTCACTTTTAATGCTTGATCAGATCTACTCAGCAGGGGAAAAGAGAAACTGTGATGTCTGCATGCACCGAGGACAGAGATAATTAGTCAATCGATCTGTTCAGCTTTGACACAACTTCTGCCAATTCTTGTCTTTCTCTGACTTATTTCACCTGCTGTGCTTTTCCAGCCAATTATATGCCTTTTCTATAAATAAACATTTTGTTCCCAAATACACCAACACAGTACTCTCATTTGATACTATTACTCTTACTACTATATACTATATTGTGCACTTTATATTATATGCATATAATATGTAATACATGTTCATGTGTTGCTAAAGTATCTAATAGTATCTACTAAAAGGTCAGATATGACTGATACATTTCCAAATGTCTGAATCATGTTGTTTTTACAATATGCCAAGAACCATCCATAAATGGGTTATCAAATAGGATAACCGAACTTATGATAGTAGTACAGATTTGTGAACACTGCAAGAAGATAAAGCTTATAAAATTCTCTTCTTGATGACAATATTTTCTATATTACTTAAACACGGAAACAGAGTGTTAATGGAAATGGTCTGCCGATGTTGGGAAGGTAGCCAGATGGATCAGATCAGGTTAAATAAAGAATAAGTAAATGACTTGATGTAAAATGATGTGTATAACTCTTGATGTATATAAATTTATGTGTATAAACTTCATACTCATACTCTTCATACACGTCATTAGCTGGAATTAAACAAATTAATGTTTTTATTTATTAAAAATAAGTTGCAGTGGGGAATACAAGTTATATACATGTGAAGTATTTTCTACATATATATATATATATATATATATATATATATATATATATATATATATATATATATATATATATATATATATATATATATATATATATACATATACATAAAAACATATTAGCTAAACACATTATTCTGCATCTGATTTTCTATTATTTATTGTTGAATAATTGCAGTGTACTTTTGCAGTACTGCATGTGCTCACTGGGCCTAAACATCAGTTGGTACTATGAGTTTCTATGAGAAATCTTTATAAAGTATAAATGAGTACTCAACTCTCTATTATTGGACTGAGATGTTGCACTTACAATTTCTTACTAGTTAGAAACTTTATGTTCAGTAATAATTTAATTGAAAGTAACTCAGATGGCCACTAACTAAGCCGCAGCTAAGCAACTAAGCAACTGTCAAAAACAAACTTCATTATGATTGCATGAGTTCTTGACATCCTGAAATGACACAGTCCACAGACATACTATGCTACTATGCAGTATGATTTGCATTCATCATGAAACACCAAGACTTGAAGTTCAGCTAAAGCATCTGATTTTCTTAAAAGCTGGGAGGAGCACATGTGACAGATCTAAAAGACTTCAGGGATGCCATGGTGAACTAAGTAAATGACTGTTTTATAGAATTATCCATAAATAGAACCATTTATAGAACCATAATTTTAAGAATTTTGTTTTTCACTTTCTTGCTATGAAGAATTTTCTTGACCACTCTCCTTTACAACATTGATATAGTTTGTTGATGAATATTTTTCATGCACAAACATAGCATAATTTACATCTGGAAGTGATGTCAGCTGTCTTCCTCAATATGACATGATGATTTTTAAAGTGTTTTTAAGTAACCTTGTAACTGTATTGTACATGTCTGACCCCATTGGCATTGTGTTAAAAATACACCTGAATGCCCCAGACAACTGCTTTTATAGATGTGGTCATACTTGTTGATCAACTTGAAAAGGACATGTTGATTATCAGTACCTGACTAGTACTTAACCTCTCAATAACTGTGGATACAGAAGGAATAAACGAAATACTTTTGTTTTGATAAAATAAATAAATCATTGTAAGAGAGCTTCTTTATCTATGCTGCTCGCATCACACAGATTTAAGAGACAATTAATGACACAGATAACCATAAAGATTGTAAGTCACTTACCAAACCTAATTTTATGACTTCAACAGTTCTATGCAGGACGACATCACCACCAACAAGTAATCATGTCATGCTTTATTTAGTAAAGCCATTGATCTGAGCATAGACAAAAATCATTCTTTATTCCTCAGCAGGTAGAATTGCAGAAAGAATTGCTTAATTGATTGCCAGACACACATTTTCAGTAGTGTTGTACTGTTTTAGTGATTTTATCAGTTTGCGATAAATAGCATGGGGTTACAGTTGCTGTAGTCTACTCAACAAATTGTCAAACTCTTAGGGTTGGCAATGAGCCTCACTTACTGCAGCATCTTCAAGAATGTTGCATGTGCCACTGCAACTGGGCATGAGGTGTCTCTAACTGGTCAAAAAGCTCTGAGCTCATTTAAAAAATCTTCAGTGATTAGGATCAGTGCTAAGCATGTTTGTCACATACTATACCCTAAGCTAAGCATGTTTGTCACATACTATACCCTAAGCTAAGTCCACTAATTGTGAAGGAATAAGTGATGATTCTAAATCAAATTAAATGTTTTTTTATAGCACATGCCAGCACTCAAGAAGACTGGAGACAGTATTTCTCAGACATGAGAACAGGTTTATTAACAAATTTAATTACATGTAACATGCTTGCTAGGGAATTAGCTTCTTCAGATCGCCCTGTTCCATGTCCGGTCTCTCCTCAAACACATTCACATAGACCATTCGTGGAACATTCGTAGAAGATGCATCATTCACTTCTAAAATATGTTTGTAGGAATTCAGACATTTTCCCACCAAAATACAGAATTTATAGTCTTTAAATTGCCAGTTTGTTTTTACTTTCTAATGTTGCATTTTTTTCAGCTTGTTGCAACCTGAAAATGAGCCGATCTTTTTGTGGGCTTATCTTCATCTGACAGTCAAAAAACTTTTATCCATCTTGAATAATCTAAAATAATGTCACAATCTTGCTTTTGGTTGTTTGTGTAAATAAAACTTTTCATCATACAGATGGAGATTTTACGTCTCTTTGCCTGGTATTGCATTTGTTTCATAAATATGTGCTAATTGAAGAGATGTGGGCTCCATCATGCCTAGAGATGCCTGTGTCCATGAAGCTCCTGCTTTACCATGTCTATCCATTCTTTTATTTCCAGCAGTTTATGCTTCCTTGCTGCTCTGCAGCACCCAGGTCACATTGTTTCCTAATATTCACAAGACCTGGCTCAAATAGGTCTTCAGACAACCTATTTTTATGCTTCAGCACCATTCAAGATGTTGCTTGTCTCTTTACTATTGCGGAGCGTGTTGCTGGCCATTTTTGCTCTGATAAGAACATTGCTCTGTCCCTTTGTTTCATGTGAGACATTGCTTCTCTGTCCTGCTCTGCCTTAGATATCACTCCACATCTTAGCTACATGACCGTTATCATTCCCTCTGTAATAGAGTTTCTTTTAACGCTTGACTGCATATTAATCAGCCTGAAGTGCTTGACTTGAAGAGCCTGATCCTGAATGAACTAGTGTGTGCCCTTTGCCTGAGACTGTTATAGCTGCAGGCTGCCCTACACCTCAGCATGTTTATCCACTGAAAAATTAACCATCTGACCCTGCTCTACTTTCTTGGGACTTTATAGATGTAAAGTTAAATCTTAAAAAGCATGTTACATTAAAGTGATCATTGCTTCCCTTTTTGTCTTTTTATCAGATTTTGACAGCTCATGTCAGGTTCTTTATTATCCTGATAGACCTTTTCTTTCAATACTTCTCTCCATCATTGCAATAAGTACACTCTGTATATGCAGTGTCTACTGGAGTTGCTTTAGAAAAGTGTCAAAACAACCCAAAATGGAATACTATATGTCAGTGATGTTTACCTAATTATAATTTCTGAACCAAAGTGAAATAATCTGCATGACTGTTCACTTGGATTTAATAATTGCAGTAACGTCAGTAAGTGAAGTCATCTAGATCAACAAACTGTGGTCATTACTTCAAGGACCAGACCGCAGTGGATTGGTAGTGCTGAGTCTTTAACCATCAATCTTCTGGTTCATACTACATAAGCCACCAGTTCAAAGAGTAAGCAAAGAAGAAACTGTCAGGAAAAAAATATTTCTATTTATTTATTTTGTAGAAAGAAACTTTGTAAGGACCAAGGCTCATTGGTGGATCTATCATTTATGGTTGGGCAATGTTATCATATATGTCATTGGTTTGATTTGGTTGAATCTGATGAATGTATCTAGAAATATAGAAACTTATAATTGGATTTACAAAAGAGATTTTTTTGGGTACTAAAGCCTGTTTTCACACTCATGTTAAATTTCACATGGTCACATTTGCCTGAGTATGTGATGATTATTAGACAGTGGTTTAGTCATGGTTTTTCCTGTGCAAAACATCCAGAACAGGTAGTAACCATAGTAACACAGGAGTGTGCATCTTCCCTTGCATCGATTTTTAGCATAATTCTGAAAATCTAAATGAACCCCTTTAGCGTACCATACTAAAGGTTAATTCCCTGTGCATCTTCTCTCAATCTCTTGTCATATTCAGTACCAATGCTTTAATAATTACAGACACGGCTGAATGGGGAGATGTGCTGTATTTTGAATTAATGTTTGTTATGCTATGCACACACTACATGACTTTTGAATTTCTGTCTGCCTGGTTTGCAAACTTTTTTTTTTTGTGCGTTCAGATTTATGTTAGAATAACATAGTCCAATAAAGCTTACTCACGTTTTCATATTTTTGTCCTAAAGCCGCAACTTTATAGTATTTACTAAATAATCACTTGTAGGTGCAAGTCAGATAGTTGTTCCATCCAAAATGTTGCTGGTAGTGTTAACAAAGAACAAACATATGTTCAGTTTGACAAAAGGCTGCTAACTCAACTGATTTCTTAATTTTCTTCCAGCTGGCTACACGGTTTTTAGTGTAAAAAATATCTACGGCTAAAACACGCTGAAGGGAGCCAGGCACAAACAGGTAGCGGAGAAACAGTTTTATGAAAGGTGTAGATACACCTAAAAACAGAGAGGTAACGAGACACAAGCTGACATGAGTAACAACGTGCACGGAGGAAGGGGAACACCGGATATAAATACAAAACACACCCAACCACGTGCACCAAAACAAATCAATGAAAGAAACAGATTAATTAACTTAAAAGGAACAGGTGCCCTAGTCACCTGTTACAAAGCACATAATTTATTAGTACAGCTTGCTGTACCTGGTCAAATTGTTGTCTTGATATTTTTTGCTATGATAAAGTATCTATTTAAATGAGGGTCCAGAAAAGTCTAATAATAAGGTCCACTATAGAAAATAATAAATACTGTTCACCAAAAGTATGAAATAAAGGCACAGTTTGAGACTTCTTGTTGCATATATGCAAGATACCAGTAAAATGGATCTGCCTTGTTTAAATAATAATTATGAAAAGAAAATTGTGTTTTAAATTCTTTATCATTTATTTTAATATCTGTCTTTCATACTTGTACCTTAATGTAGTTACTCAGTTCTTACTTATTTTAGATTTGAAGCTTTATATATATATATATATATATATATATATATATATATATATATATATATATATATATATATATATATATATATAGCATGAATTTTCTTCTTCTCTGTTACATGCTAGACATGGATATGGCAGAGAGGTATGTTGCTTCTTGGTCTCTACTAGTATAAAATGCTTTATTTACAGTACTTTACAGTACTTTATCCTAAAAAAATGTTCACTATTACATTCCTCTACCAATTGTGCCTGAGGGAGAATTACAACAGAATGTCAATAAGTTGGTAGGAGGATGTACAGGCCTTAAAAAAACTTTAATATATAAAAACACCATTTACTGTTACTGGACAGTATTTTTTAATATATCTGGCTGTGTAAGTGTTTTATATCTCTAAAATAAAAGATGAATCACATTTTAAGATGTGCATAGCATCTGCCACATTTTCATCTCCATTTAAAATGTGTGGTCTTGCAATGACTGCTGACTGGATAAGTACATTTTTCCACCCCAAAATCCTGTTATTTACTTTCCTTCAGGTGTTTTACCCTGGCCTGCTTTCACTGCTAACCTACTATATTTTTAATAAGATTTACTTCTTTGCACCTTTCTGATTCATTTCTACTTTCATCAATCATTTTAAATACTCATTTAAATACTCTACATAATACCACTTCCCCCTCTTTTTCTTTGTTTGTACCACTCTTTCTCCATAACTCATCACATTGTTTCTTCCTGGTGCCTTATTGCGATCAACAGCACCTGCTGGTGGGGCTATGTTTGCTCAAGCTAGAGCTAGTGTCTTTGTAATTTGGGACTTCATGTTGCATGCGAACTTCAGAATTTTATTTCTTTTCATTGTTATTTTTTCCAATAAACAAAGGAAATATTTGCTGTCCTAAAGTATTACATTTTGATCACACGCATCTACATCAGACTGCAAATGTGGATTACTGGTGCTATCACAAATCTTTAGTCACAGCATAAAATTAACTATTTTAATCATTATTTAAAAAAATAATTAATGAAAAGTGAAGTGTTTTAATAATAATGATCTACTTCATTCCCCATGGTGACCAATGGTAGTTATCTATACTCTATAGCAACCATATAAAGTAACATAAAACCCTTGATTACTGATTAAAAAAAACTCTGCGTGGTTACTAACACTGTTAGATTGTTTTGCCCATTTGAAGAATTGTGGTATTTGTTGTAAAATATCTTTACATTGAATTGATATGTTTATTTTGTGCTGAGCCACCTTTACTTGTATTGATATGTCACCTCACATTTTTTTTCCAAAAACATTTGCATAGCTTTATTTTTCTTTGGGGGTAGAAATGATCCAACATGTGAAATATGTTTTCTTTTTGTCATGTCATATGGATTTTGTCCATCCAGGTTATTTTTGGTCTTCCGTGACTCTGACCTCCCTTCACAAGTCCTGTCATTACTTTAGTGTTGTTATCTGGGTGCATCATATGATTAAAGTAACTTAACTTGTGGTATTTAGTGTGGCTCAGTAACACTTTTTCTGTTCTGGCCACTTGTAACTTCATACTTCCTCTTTTTTCTGTGTCCAGGCTTCACATATTTAAGTCACTTGTGCCTAGACCAAGGCTTTCATCAATTGTAACTTCATGATGACGACGTTATATGACTTGTTCTTTAATATCTTTGTCAACTCATTCAACTTTGCCATTACCATCATGCCCAATCTTAACTTCACTTTACTGGCACAGTCTGCAACATTTGTTACTCTACTACCCATATATATGAAAGGGTCCCCTTGCTCCAGAGATCTTTCTTCAACCACAATTTCCAGTATATCTTCAATGTTAATAATCACTTTTTTTTTAAGCTGCATTGATCTACATTATATTCTTTCAGAACCTTTTCAGCACATCACACTAACTCCTAAGAAGAAGTTTTTCTTGTGATGCAGTCAGTACAACAATGTCATCGGTCCTTCCACCAACCTTTAATCCTCCCAAAGATCCTTGTAGAGCTTTCCTTACTATCTGAAATACAGGCTTCCTGTTACCTTTTTTACGTTTTCTTTCAGTTTAACTGTGCAGAGAGTCCAACTCAGCTGAAGAGTCCATCTCTTCTGAGCATCTTCTGTAATTCACTTTGTTTTGTTTTTCACTTTGCCTCATGTTTTTGCTTATGGAATGCTTTGTTTTTGCCTTTCTTTTTATCCACTCAAATGTGTCATTGAAAATCCAGTTTTGTGTTAAGTGAGATTCTTCTTACTTGTCTTTTTAGCAGCTTGATAAAATTAAAAAAAATTAACTCTTCGAATTTTTAGGGTCTACCTCCCCTCTTTTTTTTTTAAACTCAATCCTCATTGTCAACATCATAAAGTTATGATCAGAGCCACAGTCTGTGCTGAGACATATGCATAGTTGATTGACTGTTTCAACTGCATGTTAATCAGGATGAACTCAATCTGAGCTATGGTCTCCTGATTTTTTCCTGAGATTTGTTGTAATTTCTTGTAGAACTGCTCAATCACTTCATCTTGTTTGTCAGCAGTACATGACACCAGATAAACTTCATATCTCTTAGATTTTTTGACATATGTGACTGATATGACGCTGCTGCTCACCAGTTATAGGATTTCAGGGATGTAGCAACTCTTCTGTTAATTCAGACAAACATTCCACAGTCCAATCTTGAAACAAAACCTGCTTTTTATCTTGTGCTTCTCTTAATCATTGCTCATTGTTGTGTTGAACAATACAAGTTTGGAAGAGTCAGCAGTATACTTCTCAATTCCCCCCTCCATCTGTCTCTCACAATGAGTATCACATATCTATTTATCCTGGGCGACCAGTATGGCATTCTTGTTCATACTACATATTGTTCTCTGTGGGATAAATAGACTAACTGAACATTTCAATTATTGTCAGTCCTGCAGTTGACTCGCCGTTGTGCTAGGTTTCACCCAGCATATGCTTCATCCTTAAAATTAACATCCAGTGTTCGCATTGTTACACCAGACATTGTAAGAACCATGCTGCAGCCCACATTTCTGGGTCCAGTTGGATGAAATTGTGATTGCTCTTTGTCTGGAACTAAAATGGCTTTGGACCTAAATCAATGATTTGAGGTTTGGCTTAGTACAAGCCATCACTGTATCACAAATAACTACATATTTTACTCTTTCTCCAGTATCTTTCAAATTTACTGTTATACTTTGATAATACCCATCATGCATTAAGTTATTGTTGTAGAAATATTTAAGGTGATGCATGTTTTACTTGACTTAGGCACTCTCCATGGAATCTGGTATTGATCCTGGCCAAGACTACTATGCACAAGACTACTATAGCTATGATCAAGGGTAAGTTCAGTAAAAATATCTAGTGCTCATCTGAAAAACTGGATGTTCAAAATTCTTAAGTCCATTAAAAGGTTGATTCAAAATATACTTTTATATGTTGTTTAGGGACAGTATTATTATGAACTTAATGTACATTTTGACATTAATGTACCTTCATACATTTTTGATATCTCTGCATTTGTGATCATGGAAATTGTAAATATTAAGCCAAAATTATTTTTCTCCTTTCAACTCAGTAGGCTCTCCCTTTTGAGTTTGCTACTTTACACTCTGCCAGCTGCTACAGGGCAGTGAGGGTGGAAATTAGCTACAGCAGTGTTGGCACTAATGCAAAGTATTAACTAGCAATTCTTCAGTTCTGTGAGGCTATTGGTACAGACATTTTCTGCATGGATGATAACAACTCTGATTTATAGTAATTACATGGGACAGATGCTATTATTTCTATAAAGCCTTGTACAAACATGGAATGACGTGATGCCTTCATTCACTTGTAGATAGCTGGGAAGTGTCCAGAGGTATTTTATTTTGCTTGATATTTTACCTCTATACTGCAACAGGCTTTTGATACTTTTACCAAAACCTCATTGTGAGAATTTCATTCTACATTACTAACAGTTGTCTTTTAAGTTTATTATTATTATTATTATTATTATTATTATTATTATTATTATTATTATATAAATGTTGAACAAACCATTTTGGAAAATGTATATTTGTGTAGATTCTTGCATTTGCCGTTTTGGAATAGGATAATTAATAAGCTCATACAGGTCAAATAATCACACCATTTCATAGACTCTGAATAGGTTACTTTGAAGCTCCTGAAGGAAATTGAGTATATTTTCTTTGTGTGTGTTGTAAACACAGAATTAGAAGTGATGCAGACCATATGATGCAGGCTCGTCTGAGGCCTATCAACAGATTTTTAATCAGTGTAAAAGACATCATCTTTCTAGTTTTAGCTGTTAATAAGTGATGTGATGTTTGCATCAAGAATTTGCTGGCTCTTGAATAAATGCATTCCCCAGTGTGACAATTATGCTATGTGTATGTTCCATTAACCAGTTCTACATAAAACCTCTCCTTTGGGTCAAAGGTGACAAATCAAACATTACTGTTTATCAGATGGTTGATGAATCCCCCTGAGCAAGTTCTTAAAATACATCACTATGGGCATATAACAAAATTTTAGGATGGTGATGGTTCTAATATTTCATAATCAAATCCATTTTTTCCTTTAAAGTATAATGTTTAACATGCTGCTGGTGGTTTTGATACCCAAACTAGGACTTTTTGACTTACAGACCTTCTTTACAGATACTTCTTTCTTTATATCCATACATTATTTCTTTATCTTGTAATGGTCAAACAATTATTTCAATTACTTTAAAATTTTACATTGAATATACACCTCTAGCCAGATTGCAAAAATGAATAAATGCATAAATTAAATGTCAATTTTAACCTAATTTGTAATTATACATTACTCAATATCTGTCATATTCTAGCTATCTTCTCCCTTCATTGAAGATTACTTACACATGAAACGGGCACCTGAGCACACTGACAAAATAAGTCTAAAAAAGTTCTACATGTCATGATTGCAGTTTTATTGTCTGTGTAATACATACATTTGATTACATATTACTTTTATATAATTAAGTACAAAATTATATTGTAAAGTGAAATCTGTGGTTTTTCCATGATAATTAGGCTCAGATACATGTGCGATTCAGCTGTCTTTTTGTTCCGTTTTTTTTATTTTTGTACTTGCTATGTGAGGTAAACATCTGTGCACATGTATGGTAGTAAGAGTGGTGTGACACCTGAGGTATCGTTTACACCATTGGTGGAAGCATATGCACTTGACCTAAGGTATTTTATACTGATTTTATTATGTTTATATTATGATTCCATAGAACCAAAGGTATCTCTATCTGGTCACCCTCTCTTACAAAGTAACATGCAATATTTTGCCTAGACTAGAAGCCTTTAGTAATCTGTCTAGAAATGGATTTAGGAATAAAAATTGTTTCATTACCTGTCTGAATATAAAAAAGCAAAAACAGCAACATTTTATTACAGGCTCTTAGGTTGATATTGTCACTGGCAATGTCAAAATATGTGCTTAAATTATTTATACAAAACTGCCAGTTTAAACCTGAAATAGAAGTTGTGCCAAAAAGAAGTTGGTGCTGGTTAAAATGACATTAAAAGCAAAAGTGTTTAAAGTTTAAGGGTATAAAAACAACAAGAATCAGTGTGGAATAATATAGAATCTTGTAAAACTTGGTGATTCAAACTTTATGATTAACGGCCTTAGGTCATGGCCAACAAGCAATCATAAAATTGGCTATACCCGCAATACCCACCCACATAAAACTGTTAAAAGTATATTATATGGCACATTGGACAAAATTTTCAAATAGAGCCTTTATTGCCATTAAGAAAATATTTCAGCCTCAGAAAATATATATATATATATATATATATATATATATATATATATATATATATATATATATATATATATGTGTGTGTGTGTGTGTGTGTGTGTGTGTGTGTGTGTGTGTGTGTATGTCAGTGATTCTCAATTATTTTCTGTTAAGCCCCCCCTAGGAAGAAGTAAACTTTTTGCGCCCCCCCCCCCCACATAACAAAATGGGATGAAAATGTATTTTACACACCCAATTTAGTATCATTTGTCTATAAATTTGTTCTAAGTACAACTGTTTTATAACAATGTCTCCTTATTAACAATAAAGAAAATAAAAAAGAAAGAAATATAGATCAACTTAGAACAAAGAAACATTTTATTAACTTTGTTTTTTAGTTTGTAACAGAAACGAATGAAATCCTTATTTAAACTAGAAACATTTTTGAACTGACTGGCATTTGATACTGAAAAATGAAAATAAGTCAAATTAATAAATAATAATGAATTCAAATTCATCAGCAATATTAATTCAGAAGCACAATTTATTAACACTTTAACCTACAAAACTAAAATGAATACGACAATTTGTGCTGTTTTTTTTTTTTTTTTTTTTTATCAAAATGAGGAAATCGGAACTAATGTCTCTAACGCGCCCGTTTTGCAGCACAGCTTTTCTGCAGTAGCTTTCATAAAGCATTAATATTTGCTGGTTATACGCGTCACGTTTTCGATTAAAAAAAACTCAAGCGGTTATCAGTGTGATTGGGGTGTGATGTCTTTAAGTGACGTCTTAATTTATTTGGCTTCACGCTGTCCACTGCCAACATTTAAAGACACAGAAGACACGCCGGTCTTTCTTCGTCTCCACCTCAGTTACCGTGAAGTTACCGTGAAACCAAGCGCTACATACACTTCGACAAATTTCCTCGTTTTAACTTTCGGTTCACTTTTGTTGCTCTCATTATCTCCGCTTTTCTCTCCTCATTCCTGTTAAATATTTCTCCATGTTGTCTGTTGAGGGTTTGTACAGTACACTTAATATCAATTGCTCTGTGATTTCTTGTTATGCGCCCCCCCAGGCACCACACTGCGCCCCCCCAGGGGGGCGCGCCCCACTATTTGAGAAGCACTGGTGTATGTGTATACAGTATGATGCAGAATTGTTTCAACTAAACCCTAAATTAAAAAATATATTCATTCATTCATTATCTTCCGCTTTATCCTCTATTAGGGTCGCGGTGGGGTTCCCCATGCCCATCCAGGGGAGAACGTCTCGGGCGCTGGGCAGATACACCCAGGACAGGGCACCAATCTATCGCTGGGCACATACACACTCACACAAACACACTCTATAGGGGGCAATTTGGAGAACCCAATTGACTTGATCCATGTTTTTGGACTGTGGGAGGAAACTGGAGAACCCGGAAGAAGCCCACGCAGACACGGGGAGAACATGGAAACTCCACCCAGATGGGGATTCGAACCAGGAATCCTTAGCGCTGAGAGGTGAACGTGCTAACCCCTAAGCCACCGTGCTGCCTAAAAAATATATAAATTATTTATTTGTTTAAAAAAATAAATATCTAGAAGCCAGATTGGATAATAATCAGGTTATTTTTCTTAACAACTGACTTGTGTAGTTCTCTCATTTGTTAGTTGCTTTGGATAAAAGCATCTGCTAAATATAACTTCATATTACAGGGTCAAATATGATACAGCATCCATTCTAGCAATGATTAAGTAACAACATTGGTAACTTTGGTGGCAGTGGAATTTAAACCACTAACCTTCAGATTTATAGCCAAACACTCTAACCACTGAGCTCAACTCATTGTTGTCTAGGAGAATGAAATGACTGTGGTCTCATTTTTTTCATTTTTTTTCACTCTGGGTAAACATTTATTGGAGTGTAGAAAAACACTTTTTGTTTTACAATTTAAATGCGTTCAGTGTCTTCCATGTTTATTAAAATGTTACTCAAAATCAAATATAAAATTTTGCAAACATGTAGTCTAAGTTTATTGTATGTCTTATTCAATTAATTTTACTGATCTGATAAAGTTAATTTCATTAGATAAGATTAGATAATAATCAGAAGTTCCAAATACGAAAGTCCCAAAGATTTCAGACAACTGTCACATATACTGTATGTGATAAAGGAATGAATGCAGACTTTGATTTTGCTTTAATTAACTATAATTCACTTAAATATCTATATTAGTCTATTGTTAAATATGAAGAATTTAGTATGATAAAACACATATGCATAAAATTTGCAAATGCATTGTTTGTAAAAAGGAATAAATTTAACAACATTATGATTTTATATATGTATAATATCAGTATTTTCATGATCCTTTTTCAACTTGGAGTTTCCCTTGTCCGCGTTGGTTCTCCAGTTTCCTCCGACAGTCCAAAAACATGGATCAAGGTCAATTCAATTCTCCAAATTACCTTAAAGTGTGTCTGTGTGTGTATGTGTGTCTGTGTGAGTGAGTGTGTGCCCAGCGATAGATTGGTGCCCTGTCCTGGGTGCCCGAAACGTTCTCCCTTGGATGGGCGTGTGAACTCCCCGTGACCCTAGTATAGGATAAAGAAGAAGATAATGAATGGCTGCATACAGTATATCTAATGTTTTCATTGGACAACTTAATTTTATTTTGTAAAAATAAGGAAATTTAGAAATTTGAAACATTGAGGCATAATTACCATAATAATACATTCCTCCTTTTCTTTAAGTAAGTTGCAAATAAAACATTTAGCCCATTCTTATTTAATACAATAATTCAGCTGCTCACCCAGCTATTGCCA
Organism: Corydoras sp. C115; assembly: GCA_019802505.1. Classification (NCBI taxonomy): domain Eukaryota; kingdom Metazoa; phylum Chordata; class Actinopteri; order Siluriformes; family Callichthyidae; genus Corydoras; species Corydoras sp. C115. Next base: position 13,093,043 of record JAFMOC010000007.1, read on the forward strand.
CAGATGTCCAGTTATCTTCTTTATAATACAACATAAATTTTTAATAGGGGATAGATCTGGTCCACAGATCGGTCAGTCAAACACATTATGTCTGTAAAAACCACAAATATGCATAGTATGAGGCCTGGCATGCTCCTGCTTAAGTAAGTATGGTCATTCCAGGTAAATACATTGCCTGGATAATTTAAACAAACATGATTTATCCATGCCATGGCCAGAGATGCACAGATACCATGACAAATTTTAGGTTTTACAGATTTCATGAATAAAAGGAATTGTGAAAAAAATATTGTAAGCCTGTGTTGTTTTGTATGGAGATGCAAGATGCTGTTTTCCCATCTTTACATAGAATTAGTGAGCTCATGGTTGATGCTGCTTTAAAACAAATTTTAAATTAATTTATCAAAATGATTAAAGGATTCAGAAGGGATCAGTTGTGCATTTTAAGTTTGCTTCAGTTAAACTTATGGTGTTAAAGTTATTGAACAGACATAATTTTCAAAATAGCTGTCACTAGATATCTTTAGCCATTTACAAAATTTCCTTATATTTTATAATTTGAATTTGTACTATAAGTATATTATTATATATTATGGTATATGCCAATGTTCTTTCAAGGTATGATGTGTATCCTCCATATGGGAGCCGCAGGAGGTTAATATCACCTATGTATGATGAATATGGAGAGGCCATCACAGAGGATGATGCTTACTACTACAGTCCATATGGTCCAGAGGTAATGTTTGCATATTTATTACTGGTTAACATTATAGGTAAGATAGCTATATTAGAGATATACAATAATTAATTTTAAGTTTTTTTTTACTACTGAATTATTCTAATACAATTAAAAATTTCATAGACTGTTTTCCCATATTACTTACTAATATATTGTTATGGCTCTTTTAATCCTGCTAAAATATTGGATTTTTTGTATATTAATCTGTGTAAGACTTCGGAATCCTCTAATTAATGTTGTTAAGTGTTAAAGGAAATGGTCTTACTACAGAGTCGAGGCAGAGGTAGAGGTGGGCCATGGCGTGGGCGTGGGCATGGTAGGCATGTTGGATTCCAGGACTTTTCTCCAGAGGATGAGATTGAGCCAGAGGAACCAACAGAGCCAGAAGTTCCTACTGAAGTTGAGGTACCAGCTGAGACTGAGCCAGCAGAGCCTGCAGAATCAACGGCTGGCAAGAGACTGAAGTCTGTCATTAAACTCAGTAAGCTACTGGCTGCAGGGAAAAAAGTGGATCAGATTCACACCTCACACTGGAAAAAGGCCAGGATATTCCCAATGATATTTAGAAAAGGCAAAAAAGACAAGGACTATGCAAAGCTAACATCTGCACGTCGTATTGACAGTCAGGAGAGTGTGTCAGAGGGACCAGTCTCTATCAGTGTTAGTGAGCCTGAAGCAAGTGGGAGTGGATCTGATGCAGAGAGCAGAAAAAGGATGGGGTCAGATGAGGATGAGTCATTAGCATCAACTACAGATAAAGACTACCTAAAGGTGGATTTGGACCGAGATGATGCAAATGAGAGCACTGTTGACTCCGAGTCAGAGCCAGAAGAACCTGAGGAAGATGAGGAGGAAAGCAAATCGAGAACTGGGACAGAAAAGTCTGAAACTGAACAAGAGTCAGAATCAGAGGAAGAGTCTGTGAAAGACTCTGAAACAGATGAGGAATCAGGCTCGGCGAAGGAGGAGGAATCAAGCATGGAGAAAAGCTCTGCCACAGAAAAGGAATCTGATGAAGAAAGTGAGGAAGACAAAAGTATGGCTTCTAAAGAGACAAAGTCTGGTTCAGAAGTCAGTGAAGCTAGCAAAAGCTCTTCGGCAAGATCCAGTGTGAAGAGCAGCACTGCTGCAAGTAGCTCTGGCTCCCAGGTGTCATCTACTCACACTTCTGTGAAGTCTGAATCTAAGGAAGAACGTAGTGGATCTACAATATCAGATGATACAGAATCAGAGCACTCCACTGTAAGTGGCAGTGAGAAAGGTTCCACGACCTCCAAATCTGCTGGAGAAAGCCATCATACTCATAAATCCACTACCACACATACCTCACACAGCACGAATGATGAGGAAAGTGGGCAGGAGCTAGAGGAAACAGAAGATGAGGAGGAAGTAGAGAGTGAAGAAGAGGAGGAAGAGAAGGAAGAAGGCACAGAGGAGGAGGTAGAAGATGAGGCCACAGTAAAAAGCAGAGAGACTTCATCTGAGATAAGTGAAGAAGTAGTATCACAAAAGTCCAGCCTAATTTCAACAGGTAGTACAAAATCATCCAGCTCAAAAGGTAGCGTTAGCAGAAGCTCGGCTGAGGAATTCGGAGGACTATCCTCTATCGCTGAGGAAGATGAAGATGCTGTAACATCTGCCAGTGCTTCTGTATCAGTTACTGAAGAAGGTGAAGCAGCTTCAGATGGAGAATCTGTATCAGGAAGTTCCACTGCATTCTAAAAGGAAAACTTTACTTTGTAAAGTAAGACAGTATTTTAATTTGTTCACTTATGGATTGCAGTGATTTTCTTTTCTCTGCCAACATCTCAGCTGTTTTCCACATTCTCGTGTGCTCTCATGTGGACTGGTGCCCCAGCTGCATGTCTTAAACAATTTCTGCGTCTTTTTGCTGTGCCTTTATGTGCATTTTTTCCAATGTTCACTGGTTTTTAGCATAAATTATTTACAAAACATAATTTTACCTTTGCTAATTTAAGTAAAACTACAAAAGAGTTTGATTTGTGCTAATGTTTTTTGTGTCTGCCTGTTAATTTGTAGGTCAGCAGACATAAACAGATCAAATTAGTTGTGGAGAGGGATGGCGACATAACAACAGGAGAGGACAATGGCCCAGATATCCAGCGTAACTGTCTGCCCAAAGTTAACAATCAAAACATCAATGGTTCAGTTTACCTTGCACAGAATGGCACCATTATCAGAACCCGGCGTCCACCTTACCCTAATAACACAAAACTTTTCTCCCCTGGACGACTAGGTAAACAGTTTAAAAAACTGGAAAAGTTAGGAGTTACAGTAGAGGAACATTTACCTAGCACAGTGGATAATGGGCCTAATATTGGAACCACTGTCAGGACTGAAAATTATCTGAACACTGAGCCCTCAACCTGGTCTGTAGAATCTTGTATAGGACCAAAGTCCAATATTGTTAAGGCCCATATGGACTGTGACCAGGGTCGCTATCATCAGGAACAAGAGTCCTCACTGGACACTGAGGTGGTTAGAGAAACCTTCGAAACCCCAAGTGACCACACAATTTCAGATGAGGATGAGTTGTGGATGGGACCTTGGAACAACCTACACATACCTATGACAAAACTCTGATAAATTGTCTTTTTTTTTTCTTTATTGAGAGTGTGTAAGCAACAGTTATGAGTTACTGTTGTTTTTTAATCAAAACAACGTATAATTTCATTTTATAGACTCTATTTATTATGCTGTTTTAATGAGCTTTTAGGCAGTGTTTGTTGTTTGTGAATAAAGGTTTATATACATACTTTTTAGTATAGTTCAATAGATAAGTGAAATGGAGAGAACAAACAATCATCCATAAGATTTTATTGTAATGTATTTGGTTTGAATGAGCATTTTATACACATTAAAGGTGTTTGGCTGTGGTAGCCCAAGTATTTTGAGGAAGAGAAAGAATTAAATATATATATATATATATATATATAAATATATATATATAGAGAGAGAGAGAGAGAGAGAGAGAGATAGATAGATAGATAGATAGATAGATAGATAGATAGATAGATAGATAGATACAAAACTTGTATTTTCATATGTATGAGGCATTTGTATCGTTTTTATATGCATTAAATTTTCTTTTAAAATAAATCTTCAAACAGAGAATTGTTATACACATAATAAGAAGAATAACAATTAAATCCTGCATTTTAATAAGTTGATTGTTAAAGTGTTTAATAAAACAAAACATTCTAATGTAATTCAGTATTAAAAACTCTTCTGTCGTAACTTTATTTCAAGTGAGGTTTGGATTTAAACTAAATAACTAATAATTTAATCAGTACACCCTTTTCATTTAGAATCATGTGTGTTTTGCAAAAACTCAATCAAGTAAATTAATTAAGCAGGAACATTGCAATTTACCACTAGATGGCACTCTTTTCTCATAGGTGGCAAAGCTTTTTTCCCCAAACTATTTTGTTACTTCAATGCACCGTTAAAAAGGGCTTAATTCCATATTGGAACACTTTTGAAGAAAATATCATTTAATCTTTTTATCAGACAAAAGTATAAATACATTATTTTATGGATCAATTTATTTGTATCAGTTGATAAGTTCTGCAAGTAGCAGTTTTATTGGTTAAAGGTAACTCCAAGCTTAAGTGTGAAATGAGCATCCACCAAATGCTTAGTCTTTGCTAACAAAGATGGATCATGGTTCATCACATTGTGCCAACCTTCAGGAAAGGTTTTTCAGTCAGTTTAAAAACAATGTTTTTAGTAGAAGATGGTAAAAAAATAAAACTATTAAATGTGCTAGACCATTTTTAACTCTCAGGTCGAATTGTTCGAAAAAAAAAAGCACACTGGCATAATAGAGAAAGCCACATTGACTTGAGAATCAGAAAAATCACTGTCATTTATTAGAGTCTACTGCTAAATTAAGAAATGCAATTTAAACCTGTATTATGCAGTTTTGTAGGATCTTGATTGAAAATAGACCGAGAATGTTTTCAGGTAAGAACATTCAGACTGCTATTAATGAAAAGCACATACAGTAAACCAGCATCTATAATGGCATGGAGGTATATCAATGCACATAACATTAGTGATTTGCATTTATGTCATGGTTTCACTAATTTATATTGGTATTCTAAAGAAACATGTTGACAACCACTTTTTATAAGGAATCTGTCTGTTTCAGGACTGCATTCATATTTGTTTCCTATTTATTAAATGTTACACACCATGAATTCAAGCATGATAAACAAAGACTGTTAAGCTACGTAAATTGAATATAGAATTGGTATCAAATTTTACATTTTTAGTTAAAAAAGTGAATTATGTTTGGCATTGAAATATATAGATTTTTCTTTGTCCTTTCGCATATTAAATAAAGTTTGAATAAATTATAGATTTATTTAAAGATACATTTAAAGAAAGTTATATCTGGGCATAGAAATTGTATTTATGTAGGTGTAAAATTATATATTAGATATTTGTTTATGTTTAGACACTATTTATCCAGTACCATTGTCACATTACTAACTTGGCAATAGAAATAGTTTATTAGACGTTAAGAACTTTATGTCTCGTGTGTTTATGTGTATGGTAGCAGTTGTAGGCTTGTGGTTAAGGAACCAAACTTGAAGATCAACTTGAAGATCCCTGGTTCGATTCTTGGTCCCACCAAGTACCATGGCTGAAGTGACAAGACACCTAAGCCCAATTGTTCCCTGGGCAACATATATACAAGGCTGCCCAAACTCAGGGTATTGGTGCTCACTTCACTAGTGTTTGTGTGTGTGTTTCACTGCACGGATGGGTTAAATATGGCTGACAAATTCCTTGGTATTTAGGCAAAATAGGTCCCTTTATCACTAAGGTTTTGAGGGCCTGATATTTCCACAAAGTTGATAAAGCTGTTGTAACTACTGCTTTTCAGAGACTAACTTGAACTTATCAAGGGTTTTTTGACAGCCCTTCAGAGGACTGTATTCGCATGTCTAAAAGTAAGTTGTAATCATATCAATGTACTGTTCTATTGCATGTAAATGACTGTCTTGGTTGCACCATCAAATTCCAAAAGCTTTAGAGGATCCAGCTTCTCTTTCTTTAATGAATCAGGAAGGATAATATCTCCGAAACTATTAAAGTCTGTGTTCTGAATCCCTTCTCAAAAGGTAATACAGATACATACACACACATACAAACACCCACATTTATTTTTACGCCTTGTAAGAAATTTACATAGACCTTTGTTTCACAAAGACAGCCTAAACTAACCTTATACTGTGAAGAACAGTTTGAGGACCCCACAAGGACAAACCTTTTCCAAAATAAATGTGAATGTGTTGACAGGTTTTTGGTACCTACCACATAATATATTAAACATACCTGGTACAAAAAAACACGGCAAATAAAAATTTGCAAATGTGATTATAACTAATTAATTTTAATGCTCATGGTGTATGTTTCTCTTAACCAACTATCACAGGAGATAGTAGACATTCCTGGAAGCAGCTGGCTTACCCTTTCAGACTGTTTGTGGTTAGCGTGCTGGTGTAATGAACTCCTGGAAATCTGGTTTCATAGTTAAGGTCTTTTGATCAGGCCTAGATGAGCTTTGGCTGAATGGTCTCAAATGCTGTCTACAGCTTAAACATGATCTTACTGAGCTCCCATTTACTGCTGAATGAGATTACTTATTATTATAATTACTTAAAATTATATGATTAGCCTGCAAATGTCAAAGTACTGAGTATAAGGCAGTATTCATGATAACTGTATGCTTGTGTGTATTCACATGCATGCATGTGAGTTTGTGGTGTACATAAGTGGTGAGCATGTTGTAGTGTGTGTGTGTGTGCGTGTGTTTTTGTGTTAGTGATGCATGCATGGGGTGTGGTTGTGTCGTCATGTTTAAATGATATACTTTCAAAGGCCCGTGACAGACAGACATAAATGCAGCTTGTGAGCTGGTGATGGATAATTGTGTGGTTAAAATGTTGAAAACTTTTTTTTTCTTCTCATGGTGGGACAACCACAATGAAAAAAAGGTTTTAATTTCAGACACTCACATTCTCGCCTCAGGAAAGATGGGAGCTGTCAGGCTTTTTCTCACATGTCCTGTTTGTTTTCTACTGCCAGTCAGTCTTTTGTGAGCTGCCTGAGGATATTATAGTCTGTGTAGTGCACACCTACAAAAATAAAAAAGGGGCTTGATTAGTAATGATCGCTTTGTATTAATAATGCACACAGCTGTAATGTTTATTGCATTAAAAATAATAGTGATAGATGCTATAAATAATGGTTAGGGATTGACTATGAACAGAAGGAGAAAGAAGACTTCTTCTTAAAAAAAAATCTTCTTTCTTAAAATATCTTTGTTGGAGTAACAAACGTCTGTTGTGAATTAAATGTATTCAATTGTTACCCTCTTTTATTGTTTATAGAAGGATGATGCTAAATCGTTTTGCAGGTGCTTATGGTCATATGAATTAAGAAAGTTAGTCTTTTTTAATGTGGATTATAGGTAGGCAATTTAATAAGCTAATTATAAAATAAAGCACATAAAACAAGATTTACAATGAAATCATATTTTAATGTTTTCAGCACATATCTGCTGCCCCCTACTGTGACTTCAACAGTCAAAACAAACACAAATAAGCACTTTTAAATACATTATTTAATAATACATAAATTCAATGCATCTTTATAGGAACAAATCAAATTGCTTCATAACAGCTTTGTACATTTCTAACCTGATCAAATTAATTAAATTAATTTCTGATTAATTTCTGCTGGTTTTGATTGTGGCGTTGTGCTGGAGATTATCTCAAAATCATTGGGTAAAAAGCAGGGAAATACCTTGGACAGGTCAAACATACAGTCACAGTTTTAAACTGTTCAATTTTTTTGGTCAGGGGTCCTGACCATTAGAGATCAGAGCATAGGGGACAAATGCAGTATGTACTGTAGTTCACGAACAGATTACATACTGTAATTATAGAACTACAAAGTCTAGCTTTATGGTATGTGGAAGTGATAAAATGGACACTCAGTGGAGCTGTATACAGTCTCTAAAATATATGAAAAATGCTGATTAGTGTTTGCCTAAGATTGAATCCTCAACTGTCTAGTTTTGCTCAAAGACATTTAGATTATTGTCATAGCAAACAAATTTCTGAATCTGCTGGTAAAGAATCTAGTTCATTATTTTTAAATTATCCAAACACATCAAAATACTTGGCAATAAATTCAGTGTTTGACAACTAATTGATTTATTGTTGCAATTCTAATCCCTATTCTTTTAAAGGTGGTTTATCCATGAGCTGTAGTTTTTGTACACTGCCTTAACTTGTACAATACTCAGGCTAAATGGAAAATAGAAAATATTTGATAGGCTTTAGGGTGCTTTGTTTTGTTTTGTTTTGATTAATGGCTCATCAGAATGTTGATTATTCATGGCTCTTGCGACAGCAGAGAAAGACGTGTAATGATAAGAGGCTTTCAGTGAAGAGAGTAGGTATAACTGACAATTTTAGAAGTATGTTTTTGTTTTTGACATTTGCACACCCTCAAAATCATCTGTGATTATTTTTAGCACACTTATTTGATGTCTTTATTTTTCAAACCAATTTTGAAAAGCCATTTCTGGCTGTGTAGAATATACTTTGTTGGTTTCATGCAGTTGTAATTTATGACCTAAACATAGTCATTTTTAAGAAGTTTATGCTTTAACTGACAGGCAGAAAAGTATGCACACAAAATAGTCCAGCATGGCTATTCGTGGAGTCATCCCACCTCAAGCATTTTATTATATCTGAAATGCTGGGTGTGCTGTAAAAAATAGAAAGTTCGCAGTCTGGTCTGTTTAATGAGTGGGTGTTCAGTTTCATGGTTTTGTATTCTCATGTGTATTTATGTATGAAGAGTAGTCTGGTATACCAAGATACCCCATGTGGTTTGACAGAACCACATGCATTGAGGATTCAAGTGATCAACTTGAAAATCTGATTACTAAGTAGTACAATAGTTTGCATTTAGTCCTGTCCTAATTGTCACTTTCCTCAATGAGATGTCAATCAATTGCCATACAAACAAATTGGAGTAATAATTTTACTTTCAGTTTTCTTGTTGAACAGTTCTATAGGAAGATACAAGCTGTGAATGAAGCAAAATACCTGCAGTATCTATACATACAGGAACTAATGGCACCAGATGATAGTGATGGTGATGATGATTGATGATGATGATAGTGGTAATAATAATAATAATAATAATAATAATAATAATAATAATAATAATGGGGAGGGTCTAGTGATTAGCATGTCTAACTGTGATCATGAATTCCCCATGACTCTAGTTTAGGATTTAGCACAAGATAATGAGGTAACAATTCATGACAGTTGGTCAAAAATAGAAGTTTTTCAGATATTTATTAAAATTCAAGTCATTTCAATGAATAGCCTGAAATGGTAAACTGCATGAATGTTTTCTTGAATACTGTACCTTGACTGATGAATAAAAATGTAAAATCTTTGGTTCATCACGCAGGATCTTTGTGCACTCTTAAATGGGTGAAATAATGGTTCCACAGTATGTGACATTAACTGGCAAACATGGAGGAAGTGTAAGGGTCTGGGGTTATTTCAATGGTTCCAGGGTCAGGGGTTCATGCTACAACAATATGATGACCCAAAACATATGTCCAAGCTCTGCCAGAATTACCTCAGGAAAAAAAGAACATGTGGTAAGCTTGAAAACATGAAGTAGCCTGGACAGATTACAGACTTAAACACCATCGATCTGGTTTGGGATGAGGAGGACAGACTAGTGAAAGAAAAGCAAAAAAGTGTAACACATTTATGGGAACTTCTGCAACAGATTTGGGTAAAACCTTCTGAAGAATATTAGATTTTTAGAGAAGACAGAATACCATAAATGTGTTTAGACCTTAGTTGTTATATCTGCCAAAAGTGGCTAATTTATGGAGTCAAAGTTTTAGAACATAATTGTTCTGCAGATTCCATGATTTATTTTACTGTAATTGCCTATTTCTACTATGCTTTCATTTCAGAGTGCAATGAGACATTTAACTGAATAGTTAAGTTAAATAGTAAATCACTTTGGATAAAAGCGTCTGCTAAATGACTAAATGTAAATATTTTAATAGATATATTTGGGTGTTCTGAATTGTTTGACCAATAGTGTATATACTATATGTCACAGAGACATGTCCTAAAAATGCATATATCTGTTGCATAGGCTTTCTTTGTGTGTGTGTGTGTGTGTGTGTGTGTGTGTGTGTGTGTGTGTGTGTGTGTGTGTGTGTCTGGGTACAGTCCGGCAGAGGCTGGCGTCTGTGGCCAGGTCCACGATGATGCGTAGGAGTGCTATTCCAGGCCCAATGTGTCTGGCTCCCATAAAGCCTGAGTGTGCTGTACTGAGGCAGACAGGGCCCTCTCCACACTTTACACACTGAGTGTGAATGAATACATCACCACCACACTGCTCTGATGTGGTCCAATGCTTGTGTGGTCCCCAGAGGAGAAAAGAAGTAGAGGGAGGACTGGAGGGAGAGACAAGAGAAGAAAAAAAGAGACAGGGTCAGGCTTACTGACTTTTTCTCTCTTCTTAAATGATTTTAAAAAATGGATGTAAGCCACAAAGACATTTAAGGGAAAGGGTGACTTTCTGCTACTGTTCTTTGGATTTACTGTTGCAGCTATAAAGAACAGTTGGAATAGAGTGTAACTGTGAAGCTTTTTTTCTGCCAAGTGGCAACTTAAATGATAGAGCCAGAGAAACACACATACACCAGGAGAGATAAAAAGAAAAAGATAAAAAGAGAGGTGGGATGAGATTATGCCCATCTATGGAAATGTGTCTAAAGACTTGGGAGGCAGTCAAGCTGTCTTCTCTTCTTTCCTCAATAAAAACCATGATGACTATTAATCTTGGAACCAAAAAGCTCAGCAAAACCATAATTTAAAGCAGTTTGGACTCTATGAACATAATTTTATACTACCTCTTGGGTGGCTGATTCTGGTAATATAGATTCTTACATTGACTTGTTTGTTAATGTAAAAAATTTTTTATTTAAAGCAATAGTCTGTCAGTATTACATTACATGGATATATTACAACTTAAGGGAAACAACAAAACAAAACACACAATTACTTATTTTGAATAAAATATCACTATTAAATATCAATAAATATCCCTGAACAATCTGATAATTAGCTGCCTTTCAGTGATGATAAATAATGATTAGTTCATTACCTAACAAAAGCATTTCTATGAATTAAAAGGTATTGCTCATTTTAACTTTAACTGTTAAACATCCGTCTTTTGCTGGCTCTAAGAAGTTGTTAAGAAAACCACATTTAATAATTTCTGCCTTTCCTTCCTAGATCTCAAAACATTTATTTTCAGAGTTTATAAAAAATACAATTTCGATTAAAATAAAATTTAATTTATAAGTCTATTCTTATAAATGGACTATCTGCATACCTATTTACACTTTTACATGTGTTAAAACAACTAGTACACTAACATTGGTATTTTCTAGCCCTTTTCACAGGAAATTTTTCTATAAGATACCTGTTTTTCAATGAACTCCCATCTTGCAAAATCAACTGATCTAAAACTCAGCAGCTCAATCCAAGCAAACTCATGTCAACCCACTATACTCATCTCTTTCCATTGGCTTCTTGTAGCTGCCAGCATTCATCATAAGGCACTGACTCTGGCCTACAAGACAATCTTTTCATCTGCTTCCTCTTACCTTAACTCTACTTTTCAAAAACACACCAAACTTGTTTACTGTGCTATACTGATGAAGCCTGGTGCTTCAAATTCACCATGGTGCTAATTCTGACCCCATAGTTTTCCTAACAGCCAAATGGTGGAATGATCATTCCAACTCTGGACAAAATGCTTAGACAGTCAAGATCTTTAAGAAACAACTAAAATCACATCTCTTCCAGAAGCACTTGCCAAAAAATAGCCATAAAATTAGGGAAAATTTAGGCATTAAACCCAGATTGGATAATGATGAGGATCAGTAATACTATAGTGAAGCTGGTTCCTCCTTAACTACTGACTTGTGTTGAACAAAATAACTTAACTGTATGCTAAATGACTAAACATAAATGTAAATGTTTTTTAAAACTATACTATAATCCTTAATTGTTTTTTTGCACCTGTTTTCTGTAAAGAAAAAGAACTTGAAGTTTAATCAGAAAGTTACAATTATATTTATATATAAATATAAATAATTATATATAAATATATTTCAAAATACATTTTGGGTTAAAATAAAACTTCAAGGATCAAGATATTTAAATATTTAAATTAAGTTCATATACACATATAGAATTAAGTTGAGTTCATATACACATATAGAATTAATAGACAAAGGTATTGGGACATACATACACCTACAGGAGCTTTTGTTACTTCCTATTCTTAGGCTTAACTTAACTTTTTCTTAAACATGATAAAATTTGTTAGTCTGTTGTTTTTATTTATTCTCCAGTGTCCTTTTACTATAGTTCCTGGGCAATTGTTTGACTGTGGCAAGCTGATTCGCACAGTGTTCTGCCATGTTGCACAATAAAACTGGTAAGTAGCCAAGCAGCCCACACAGAGAGGCATGCTCCACATAATAGTGTGTTTACCCCAACCTGCTCTTATCGCCCAGCGACTGATTGCTCTCTTATTGCACATCATTTACTTAATGCCTTCTCACCTCTAACATTTTGCAACCACAGAGTTATTCAAGGCATGAAGTTAACCCATTATGTCCCAAACTCACAGGCAAATGCAGTTGTGGAGGCTACACAAGGTAAATGGGTATCAATTTTGCTTTTGAACTAACTTCAACTGTGTTTTATGATTAGATAAAAATGCAGATATACATTGCATGATCAGTTGAAAGAGTGTGCAGTGTCAGGGTGTTATGTAGTAATTGTTCTTCCCTTCTTTCTACAATTTCACTCATGTACATTAAGTCCTAATTACAATTTAATGGTTTAAATAAATGTCCTTGGTATTCTCCAGTTGTACTTTCTACCTTAGCAGCTATTATCCTTAAAGAAGCAAGAAATGGTACAGTATGTGGCATTAAGCATGGCCCTTCATGAATTTTATAATTTCATGTAAACTTTGATCAGCAGTGCAGATAAGAGTAATTCAAAAGTCTTCTTTGACACTACATGGACTGTCAACAAATGGTATTTGAGTATATCTGAAATGAAGCAAAATAATGGAAACATTACAATACCATTTATGTTACACTTTATTTGTAATTTAGTCACTGAGGTAGGTACTATATTCATTCATTCATTCATTATCTTCAGCTTTATCCTATATTAGGGTCGCGGAATGGTTCCCCATGCCCATCCAGGAGAGAACGTTACGGGCGCTGGACAGACACACCCAGGACAGGGCGCCAAACTATCACTGGGCACACACTCACACACACAGACACACTCTATATGGGGCAATTTGGAGAACTCAATTGACTTGATCCATGTTTTTGGACTGTGGGAGGAAACCGGAGAACCCGGAGGAAACCCACGCAGACACGGGGAGAACATGGAAACTCTAGATGGGGATTCGAACCGGGAATCCCTAGTGTTGAGAGGCAAACATGCTAACCACTAAGCCACCGTGCCGCCCAGGTACTATATTCTTAAGTTTAAATACTTTAGCTTTTTTCCTTAGTGTGGAAGTAATTTTTCAGTTTGTCACAGTTTCACACTAACATTGCTGGTAAATTTCCAGGGAAATGTTTAGTGCTTCTGCCCCACAGCAAAAAATTATTTTGATTCCATTTTTGGGTAAAAAAGGTCCTTTCTGTATCAGAATCAAATCAGAATCAGAATTCTTTATTAATCCCCAGGGGAAAATTGTGGTATGATGTCTGTCCTCCTCTTGCCTGTGTGGATTGGTATTTTGAACAGCCAATGAAAAGACAATTTGGGAGAACACATACATGTTAACTGCAAAGTCTTTACTTCAGAAAGATCTGCTATATAAAGTATCAAAATATCTACCATGTAGAAACATATACAGTACTATCTCTCCGCCACAAAATTTTGGCTGCCCTTATTTATGGGTGAGATCTGCCATAAAAGACATTAGTAAATTAATAATAAAAAACTGCCTGTCATTAAATATCCACTCAATTTTTCTCATCTTATGATTCAAGTGACCTGCTACTTCTTCAAACACAGCTTTGCACCCACCACAAAATGTGACCTGGAACTTCACTGCCACAATATGTGGACCAGACAGTGAACCTATTACAAAATTTGACCTCTGACTTCACCATCCACAACCAAATGTGACTTGTCAATTCATTGCTATTAAACCTACACCAAAAAAATGGGATTGATCAGTTGGCATCTCTTGTGACATATTGCTTCTGCTGCAACACCAGCAATTTCCACCCATCACATCCTGACAGGAGCAACCATTCAATTCACCAGCCAGCCCTCCCACAAAGTGTGTCTGGTATAATAACAGGTATAATCTGACATACACACATACACAAACATACAAAATGTGATCCATCATAAAACACATTACTAGATGTGTAGATGTCCTGCCACATCTTCAGTCATTCCACTTGACACAAAATGTTACCTACCACATCTCAAGCCATGTCACTCACCATAAATTATATGCTGTCAAATTTCCAACCAGATTTGCCACCAAAACATTTTAACCTGCCACATTCTGTTCACTTACCCTTTAATGTCATTCTATTTGTAGTAGTGATCTAGGGCTAGATTTGGTTCACAAATTACTTTGCATGTACACAAATTTGTGACACTACAGACCCCATGCCCATCCAGGGGAGAATATTTCAGGCGCTGGGCAGATACACCCAGGACAGTGCACCAATCCATCGCTGGGCACAAACTCACTCACTCAAACAGACACACACACTCTATATGAGGCAATTTGAAGAGCTCAATTGACTTGATCCATGTTTTTGGACTGTATGTATTTTATATTATATTTTAGCAGCTGAATCATCAGTTTAAATGTAACAATATTCACTTTTTAGTGAAGTTTAGCAGTCAGGTTTTAGGTCAAAATAGCTCTGAAACTGTATTAGGAAAAGAAGGTGGTAAATGTTTAATGTCATTTTATAATTATGATAACCATATTTCTTTTCTAGTTTGAAGACATTAGGTTGGCATTACTAAATTTGTACTCCAGTGGTTTAAATTATATTTGAATTTTATCAGTACACCTTTATAAATAATAAATGTTCTGACCATATAAAGGTCAATTACTATATTTAATTCCACAGCGATAAAGGGGTTGGACCACTACAACTTTTCTAATGTATTCTACCAATGGGTTTATCAACATAAAACAAATTTTCACTTTGATGGCACACCTATATAGCACACAGTTATTTCATTTATTGAACAGAATGATGTTATCACAATGAATAAACTTGAGAGTTAGATGAAATAGATAGAACTGTAGATGTCAAATCATTTCCCTTAATTTAAGCAGGGGGGGGGGGGTTTCCCTATGCCCATCCAGGGGAGAAGGTCTCGGGCGCTGGGCAGATACACCCAGGACAGAGCGCCAATCTATCGCTGGGCACCCATTCACTCACACAGACCAACTCTATTTGGGGCAATTTGGAGAACTCAGTTGACTTGATCCATGTTTTTGGACTGTGGGAGGAAATCGGAGAACCCGGAGGATACCTATGCAGACACAGGGAGAACATGGAAACTCCACCCAGAGGGGGATAGCGCTGAAAGGCGAACATGCTAACCTCTAAGCCCAACTGAACGTTTTGATTTGTTATTTTTATTTTTGTGAATAAGCATAATTCTCATTTTATTTTTCCAGGTTTCTTGCATCATGTTCATAATCATTTTTTCATAATCATAATAGAGAGCAAAGTATTTTATGTTATGTAAAGTTTATGTTTATTTATTGTGGAATAATAATCCTGTCTGTTTTATTCCTATTCATGTAATAAATGTTTATTCTGTTCAGCCAGTGACCTAAAGTCTGCTTTGAGTTTTGACCCCGGTGCAGTTGGATTTGACGCCACTGATCTATAGGGAGTCATTGGAGGAATCGATTCGAGTTAAATGAATCGACTCATTCAAAGATTCATCAGACGTGTCGCAACCCGTAACATCGCTGAGCACCTGAACTCAACGCAGGGATCTGATCTGAGAAACAGATTCCACACACACATGTTTATAAACAGAATGGTGGGGGGGGAGGCGGGATTGAGAGGCGGTGAGGCAATTCGCCCACCATTGGACACATCCCAACATTCATTCATTCATTATCTCCCGCTTTATCCTCTATTAGGGTCGCGGTGGGGTTCCCCATGCCCATCCAGGGGAGAACGTCTCGGGCGCTGGGGAGATAGACCCAGGACAGGGCGCCAATCCATCGCTGGGCACACATCCCAACAGGTAGGAGAAATCAATTAAAATGTTATTCCTATCAGCGAGATCAGATGCGAGGGAGTAGTTTGCTAATTAGGAGCTAACTGCTTCATAAAGAGCCAATCGCTATAAAGCAGATAATCTCTGGTTCAGCAGCTGGTGAATCAATGAGCTAATGTTAGCTTATGACAAAACAGGAGGCCAAGCTAGACTCCTAACAGCCATATTTAATCACAGATGTCGTTCTGTCAATGGCGTTCGCGATGAAGGCACGAAATGAACAGGGAGCAATGGAAAAGGCAGTTTATTACGAAGCGCATAATCGAGTTTACAGCAGCGGCGTCAAACCCGACTGCACCGGGGGCCAAAACTCAAAGCAGACTTTAGATCGCGGACCGAACTGGATAAACATTTATTAAACACTAAAAGTAAATGTTTTCTGAAAATGCATAGGAATAAAAACAGACAAGATTATTATTTCACAACTCTATACAAGGCGGCACGGTGGCTTAGTGGTTAGCACGTTCGCCTCTCAGCGCTAGGGATTCCCGGTTCGAATCCCCATCTGGGTGGAGTTTCCATGTTCTCCCCGTGTCCGTGTGGGTTTCCTCCGGGTTCTCCGGTTTCCTCCCACAGTCCAAAAACATGGATCAAGTTAATTGAGTTCTCTAAATTGCCCCATATAGAGTGTGTTTGAGTGTGTGAGTGTGTACCCAGCGATGGATTGGCGCCCTGTCCTGGGTCTATCTGCCCAGCGCCCGAGACGTTCTCCCCTGGATGGGCATGGGGAACCCCACCGCGACCCTAATAGAGGATAAAGCGGGAGATAATGAATGAATGAATGAATGAATGAACTTTATACAACTTAAAATACTTTGCTCTCTATAAAAATAGCTCTTGTCAAAATGATAAAAGTTACAACTATGGACATGCTGCAATAAATAAATAAATAAAAACGATGCTTTCACACAAAAGTAAAAATAACAAATCAAATCTCTCAGTGCTGGGGATTCTAGGTTCGAATCCCAATCTGTGTGGAATTTCCATGTACTCTCCAGTTTCCTCCCACAGTCCAAAAACATGAATGCAAAGTAAACTGAATGCTCTAAATTGCCACATATAGTGTGTGAGTGAGTGTGCCCAGTCATACATTGGTGCCCTGTCCTGGGTGTATCTGCCAACCCGAAACATTCTTTCCTGGATGGGCATGGGGATCCCTCCACGACCCTAATACAGGATTAGGTGGAAGAGAATGAATGTACAGTATCTTTAAACATTTCTGTTCATAATATTTCTTTATGTTCCCGTGAAAATTGTGCAAATTTAAAATATGGTCCAAAAAAACCATATCGCGGGGCCATTTGTTTGCACGCATGTGTATAAGTGCTTCCGATACTGTTTTGTAAAAAAAAGCGCTGATATGTGATTTTTTTTTTTCTCAAACCTCCATCGCGATCGACCTGACACCCCTTCGCGATCGGCCAGTCGACATATTGAGCACCCCTGAGTTAACCTAATTAACTAAACAAACATAAAAAAGCCAACAAAAAGTCCATTTAGGAGGGCACTAGTCACTCCTGACTATCCTTTACAGTTGTTTTTTATTTTACTGTTTATCATTTTAAATTATTAAAAATAACAGAAGTTATTTAAATTTTAAAAAATGTAAATCATTATCATACCATATCATTTGCTGATGGGGGCACGGTGGCTTAGTGTTTAGCATGTTTGCCTCTTAGCATGTTTGTCTCTCTTTCCTTCGGGTTCTCCGGTTTCCTCACAGAGTCCAAAAACATGGATTAAGGTCAATTGAATTCTCCAAATTATCCCATATAGAATATAAACACCAGGAACAAGTGTCCCTACGCCTTCGGGTTGGGGAACAGGTACTGACTGTGGTCTGCGCTTATGCGCCGAATAGCAGTTTAGAGTACCCAGCCTTCTTGGAGTCTGTGGGGGGTGTACTAGAAAGTGCTCCCCCTGGAGACTCTGTAGTCCTACTGGGGTACTTCAACGCTCATGTGGGCAATGACAGTGAGACCTGGAGAGGTGTGATTGGGAGGAACGGCCCCTCTGATCTGAACGTGAGTGGTGTTCTGTTGTTGGACTTCTGTGCAAATCATGGTTTGTCCATCACGAACACCATGTTCGAGCACAAGGGTGTCCATAAGCACATGGCGCCAGGATACCCTAGGCCGCAGTTCAATGATCGACTTTGTAGTTGTGTCATTGGACTTGCAGCCATGTGTCTTGGACACTCGGGTGAAGAGAGGAGCTGAGCTGTCAACTGATCACCACCTGGTGGTGAGTTGGATCAGATGGCGGGGGAAGATGCCGGTCAGACCAGGCAGACCTAAACGTATAGTGAGGGTTTGCTGGGAACGTCTGGCAGAAGAACCCGTCAGACGGATGTTCAACTCTCACCTCCGTCAGAGCTTCAACCACATTCCGGGGGAGGTGGGGGACATTGAGCCTGAATGGGCCATGTTCCGTTCCTCCTTTGTTGAGGCGGCGGACAGGAGCTGTGGTCGAAAGGTAGTTGTTGCCTGTCGTGTCGGTAACCCTCGAACACGGTGGTGGTCACCCGGTGTAAGGGATGCCGTCAAGCTGAAGAAGGAGTCCTATCAGGCATGGTTGGCTTGTGGGACTCCAGAAGCAGCTGACCGGTACCGACAGGCCAAGCGATTTCCCGCTTCGTGCGTCGCGGAGGCAAAAACCCGGATGTGGAAGGAGTTCGGTGAGACCTTGGAAAGTGACTTTCGGTCGGCTCCTAGAAGATTCTGGCAAACTGTCAGGCGACTCAGGAGGGGAAAGCAGTGTGCCACCAACACAGTATATAGTGGAGGGGGGTGCACTGTTGACCTCGACTGGGGACGTCATTAGGCGGTGGAAGGAATACTTCAAGGACCTTCTCAATCCCACCAATATGCCCTCCGGAGAGGAGGCAGAGTCAGAGGACCCGGGAGGAGGCTTGTCCATCACTGTGGCTGAAGTCGCTAAGGTAGTCAGAGGGCTCCTTGGTGGCAGGGCTTCTGGGGTGGATGAGATCCGCTCGCAGTTCCTCAGAGCTCTGGATGTTGTGGGGCAGTCTTGGTTGACGCGCCTCTTCAACATTGCATGGCCATCGAGGGCAGTGCCTCTGGACTGGCAGACGTGAGTGGTGGTGCCTCTTTTTAAAAAGGGGGACCGGAGGATGTGTTCCAATTACAGGGGAATTCCACTCCTCAGCCTCCCCGGCAAAGTCTATGCAGGGGTACTGGAGAAGAGAGTCCGACTGATAGTCGAACCTCGGATACAGGAGGAGCAGTGTGGTTTTCGTCCTGGTCGTGGAACAATGGACCAGCTCTTCATTCTCTCCAGGATTCTCGAGGGTTCATGGGAGCCAGTCTACATGTGCTTTGTGAATCTGGAGAAGGCTTTCGACTGTGTCCCTCGGGGTATTTTGTGGGAGGTGCTTCGTGAGTATGGGGTACATGGCTCCTTACTACGGGCCATTCAGTCCCTGTATTTGCGAAGCAGGAGCTTGGTTCGCATGGCCCGCAGTAACTCGGACTTGTTTCCAGTGAGGGTTGGACTCCGTCAGGGCTGTCCTTTGTCACCGGTTCTGTTCATAATTTATATGGACAGAATTTCTAGGCGTAGCCAGGGGATGGAGGGTGTCCGGATTGGTGATCTGAGGATCACGTCGCTGCTGTTTGCAGACGATGTGGTCCTGTTAGCATCATCAGGCTGCGAACTTCAGCTCTTACTGGATCGGTTTGCAGCCGAGTGTGAAGCGGCCGGGATGAGAATCAGCACCTCCAAATCTGAGGCCATGGTTCTCAGTCGGAAAAGGGTACAGAGTCCTCTTTGGGTCAGGGATCAGATCTTGCTTCAAGTGGAGGAGTTTAAGTATCTCGGGGTCTTGTTCACGAGTGATGGTAAGATGGAGCGTGAGATTGACAGACGGATCAGCGCGGGGTCAGCAGTGATGCGGACCCTATACTGGTCTGTTGTGGTAAATAAGGAGCTGAGCCACAAGGCAAGGCTCTCGATTTACCAGTCAATCTATGTTCCGACCCTCACCTATGGTCATGAGCTTTGGGTAATGACTGAAAGAGCAAGATCGCGAATACAAGCGGCTGGAATGGGTTTTCTCCGCAGGGTGGCTGGGCTCTCCCTTAGAGATAGGGTGAGAAGCTCGGTCATCCGGGAGAGACTCGGAGTGGAGCCGCTACTCCTCCGCATCGAAAGGAGCCAGTTGAGGTGGTTCGGGCATCTGGTAAGGATGACTCCTGGGCGCATTCCTAGGGAGGTGTTCCAGGCAAGTCCAGCTGGAAGGGAAGACCCAGGACACGCTGGAAGGATTAAATCTCTCAGCTGGTCTGGGAACGCCTCGGGGTTCCCCCAGTCGAGCTGGTGGAGGTGGCTGGGGTGAGGGAGGTCTGGCTCTCCCTACTTTGGTTGCTGCCCCCGCGACCCGAACCCCGGACAAGCGGAAGATAATGGATGGATGGATGGATGGATATCCCATATAGTGTGTGTTTGTGTGAGTGTGAGCTCAGCGATAGATTGGCGTCCTGGGTGTTTTTGCCTAGCGCCTGAAACGTTCTCCCCTGGATGGACATGGGGAACCCCCCCACGACCCTAGTAGAGGATAAA
The DNA here is from genome assembly GCA_019802505.1 of Corydoras sp. C115. Classification (NCBI taxonomy): domain Eukaryota; kingdom Metazoa; phylum Chordata; class Actinopteri; order Siluriformes; family Callichthyidae; genus Corydoras; species Corydoras sp. C115. The sequence goes on from JAFMOC010000007.1 coordinate 13,113,845, forward strand.
GCGGAAGATAATGGATGGATGGATCATTTGCTGACTAAACCTTTATTCAAGACAGGTTCAAGTTAGTTTGTTTAAATATATGAGCACTTTTTACAACAGTACATTGTGTCTGTACATTGAGCTACTTAGTCTGAGAGTAATTTTACTGTGTGCATGACGAAAAGGAAAAACTCCCTGGTTTTGTTGTTTTTTATTGATACAACATGCAATGATTTGATGAAACAATCAATCAGTAACCTACAGTACAAATGCAATATTTTAAAATATAAGTTGCGTATTTGGCAGGTAGACCTAGCTTGGCAGATGTAATATTCACAGCTGCCCAGTATGGCATCTTACTAGGGATGTCACTAGGTACTCCAAAAATATACTGTATATATAAATTTCTGAAATCATGTCATTGTGTTGGCTTGAAAGCTGTGTGTGAAAATATGAATGTGTATGTACAGTAGGGCTGGAGCAACGCATTGACTACGTCGACGTAATCGATTATGAAAATTTTGTTGGCGCATCAACAAAATGGTGACACACATGGCAGCAAAACAGTTTGGTTTACTTCTTTTTTTCTTATCTTAGCATATATTTTTAAAGACTTTTAAAACATTTAACACATTTCCATTGTTAGAATTGCATTACTAACCGTTTATTTGTCGTCCTGTGTAAATACATGTAGCTCTATAAATTTGAATGTCCGCGCTTGTATATAGTCAACAAAAAATATATAGTCAACATATATAGTCCATAAAATATCATGTCATATGTGACTAAAAGTACAGCCAGTGCAGTTTTTTCCACCAAGAACCTATCTGTTGATTTAATAAGTTAAAGCAAACATTTTTACATCCAGTATTTTTGATAAAACAGTGTTTTGATAAAAAACATTACAGTAATAGTAGCTGCACGGTGGCTTAGTGGTTAGCACATTCGCCTCTTAGCGCTAGGGATTTCCGATTCAAATTCCAATCTGTGAGTTTCCATGTTCTCCACGTGTCTGCATCGGTTTCCTCCGGGTTCTCTGGTTTCATCACACAGTCCAAAAACATGGATCAAGTCAATTGAATTCTCCAAATTGCCCCATATGGAGTGTGTCTGTGTGAGTGAATGTGTGCCCAGCGATAGATTAGCGCCCTGTCCTGGGTGTATCTGCCCAGCGTCTGATACGTTCTCCCATGGATGGGCATGGGGAAGCCCCCCGCGACCCTCAAAGAGGATAATGCGGAAGATAATGGATGGATGGATTTCAGTAATAGTAAGACTCATTTCCACCATCATTCTAATGTGCTTTATATTATACTTGAATTATTGAATCTCTTGTGGCTGAGATTTTATGTTTGATAAAGCTATTAATGCTGAAGTATATTTGTGTTTAAATAGTGCCCTTAAAAGGACTGTGTTTGATTAAAGAAAATATTTTAACATTAAAGGTTTTTATTTTTCATTATTTTGGAGAAGTTATTTTTATTCCAAACACAATCACATTAGAGTAATAGATTTTAGATTAATTTGACTAATCAGGGAAAAAATAATAAATTGTTAGATAGAGAATTAATTGTTAGGTGCAGCCCTAATTTACAGAGCCATAGTCATTAATACATTTCTGAAATGTGTTACCATTATTTTTGTTTAAGGTTTTGTGTAGACTTATGTGTGACCTTAGCTTAAAATACATGAGATGCTGTCAGCTAAATTAACAGTTTTTTGCATTGGCATGTGAAATGTTATATTAAACAACGGGCCTGATATGCAATAAAAATGTACTCTTTATCATTGATTTAATAAAGATTATTGATACCATCATCACTAAGCAAAACTAAATAAAAAATACCTTTATATTTATACCAATGGAGCATCAAAATGCTACACCCTTAATTGGTATTGTTGTACACCTTGATTTATTTTTTATTTTTTGCAATTAATTTGATCATACTTTATGTTGACTTCCTTGTGTTGTCTAGGTACACTTTCCCTCGTTTTACCTGCATTATTTACTGTCAATATTTATATAATTTTTTTTAGGTACATCTGGAAAGGTGCATCTACTATAAATTTGATTTCTGATTTATTTGTTATTTGGTTAATTCATAAGATGCCATAAAATGTACATTTATTTATTTATGTTTTGTTGTCATAAGATTTCGTTTTGCTTTGTTTTCTTGAGATAACTACATAAATAATTTAAAATCTTGAAAAATCAAATATTGGAAAACAATATTAAAATGGTGAATTATTGATTATTGTCCCCTGATAATGACCATATCTCTTTTATGTTTTATAAATTTAGTGTTACGCTGTATGTTATGCCAGTATGGTGAATACATAAATCATTGTGGACGTCATTGTAAGTGTATCTGCCCTCCAATGTTTTAAGTCCTATTTGTTGTTCAGAATGCTGCATCCAGAGCTTTGACTTCACTTGAACCATATTATTAATATTAGCCATTTTAGCCTTATTTTTAGGCTCCCAGTTAAAATTCACAATGATATTATAGTATCGACCTTAGAACACTTTCATCATCGTCACGTCTCAAAGCAACATTAATAATTTAATTCAATCAAAAATGTTATTGTTATTGTTACTCTGACATTTGTTTCTGATGCATAGAAACTATGATTTTTGTTAATCATAGATGGACTGATAAAGAGGGTTTAGATGTTCTTTGAATATGCTATTTGGGCCACTGTTCTGTAGTTGCAGTGGTTAGTCTCGTGCAAATATTTTGCATTGCTTTCAATTACAGATTGCACAGCTGATCAGTAAACATGTCTTAGTGCTGCCAAACAGCCTGAAGAAAGGTTTATTGCTGTTATGACGGCACTCTGGTTCAGTGTCATGTACACATTGGGCAACTTGGAGTGCATGAAAAAATGTTTACACTAAATTTACATTTAGTCATGTAGCAGGCGCTCTTATCCAAAGCGACTTAAAAATGAGCAAACAATTACTTTGAAAAATTTGGAAAATCACATCCACTGCCACTATTACTATCAGTGCACATGACTTTCTACTGGTGTCCTTTTTTGGTGCCCAGGTGGTGCAACAGCATAAACAACAACAGATCTGTAGTAAAAGCAATATTAAAACTTACCTTAAGGTATTTTTCTCTCCACACCACAATGTCCATGCACCATTTGGAGGACAGCTTTTATCACTCATGGGACTGTAACTGTAGTCCACCCATTATCAAACCAAAACTTCCAAGTACCACCTATTTTTTCAGCATGAACAACGACATATGGCAAACATCAATGTTTAAAACATGAATGTTTATTAAAGCAATAAGGTAGAAGAGGGCGTGCATTATTGTAAATAAATCACGGGAAAGAGGTGGTGTTAGGTGCTAAGCTGAGTGTTGTTACACCTCTTTTCCTTGATTTATTCACAATAATACACAACCTCGAGTGCCTTATTGCTTTAATAAAATGTTCATATACCATCATATGCAAAAGTTTGGGCACTCCTATTAATCTTAATCATTTTTAGTTCTAAATATTTCGGTGTTTGCAACAGCCATTTCAGTTTGATATATCTAATAACTGATGGACACAGTAATATTTCAGGATTGAAATGAGGTTTATTGTAACAGAAAATGTGCAATATGCATTAAACCAAATTTTGACAGGTGCAAAAGTATGGGCACCTCAACAGAAAAGTGACATTAATATTTAGTAGATCCTCCTTTTGCAAAAATAACAGACTCTAGTCAATTCCTGTAGCTTTTAATCAGTTCCTGGATCCTGGATGAAGGTATTTTTAACCATTCCTTTACAAAACAATTCCAGTTCAGTTAAGTTTGATGGTCACCGAGCATGGACAGCGCACTTCAAATCATCCCACAGATGTTCAATGATATTCAGGTCTGGGGACTGGGATGGCCATTCCAGAACATTGCAATTGTTCCTCTGCATGAATGCCTGAGTAGATTTGGAGCGGTGTTTTGGATCATTGTCTTGCTGAAATATCCATCCCCGGCATAACTTCAACTTCGTCACTGATTCTTGAATATTATTCTCAAAAATCTGCTGATACTGAGTGGAATCCATGCGACCCTCAACTTTAACAAGATTCCCGGTACTGACATTGACCACACAGCCCCAAAGCTGATGGAACCTTCACCAAATTTTACAGTGGGTAGCAAGTGTTTTTCTTGGAATGCTGTGTTTTTTTGATGCCATGCATAACGCCTTTTTATGTATGACCAAACAACTCAATCTTTGTTTCATCAGTCCACAGGACCTTCTTCCAAAATGAAGCTGGCTTGAAGCTGGCCTGTTTGTGGCGTGCTTGCAGAAACGGCTTCTTTCGCATCACTCTCCCATACAGCTTCTCCTTGTGCAAAGTGCGCTGTATTGTTGACCGATGCACAGTGACACCATCTGCAGCAATATGATGCTGCAGCTCTTTGCAGGTGGTCTGTGGATTGTCCTTGACTGTTCTCACCATTCTTCTCCTATGCCTTTCTGATATTTTTCTTGGCCTGCCACTTCTGGGCTTAACAAGAACTGTCCATGTGGTCTTCCATTTCCTTACTATGTTCCTCACAGTGGAAACTGACAGGTTGAATCTCTGAGACAACTTTTTGTATCCTTCCCCTGAACAACTATGTTGAACAATCTTTGTTTTCAGGTCATTTGAGAATTGTTTTGAGGAGCCCATGATGCCACTCTTCAGAAGAGATTCAAATAGGAGAACAACTTGCAATTAGCCACCTTAAATACCTTTACTCATGATTGGATACACCTGGCTATGGAGTTCAAAGCTCAATGAGGTTACCAAACCAATTTTGTGCTTCAGTAAAGTAAAAAGTAGTTAGGAGTATTCAAATCAATAAAATGATAAGGGTACCCATACTTTTGCACCTGTCAAATTTTGGTTTAATGCATATTGCACATTTTCTGTTAGTGCAATAAACCTCATTTCAATCCTGAAATATTACTGTGTCCATCAGTTATTAGATATATCAAACTGAAATGGCTGTTGCAAACACCCAAATATTTAGAACTAAAAATGATTAAGATTAATAGGGGTGCCCAAACTTTTGCATATGACTAAAAAAGGTTAATATCAAGTTCAAGTAATTTATTTATATAGCACTTTATACAACAGTACATTGTCACAAAGCAGCTTTACAGAATTAAAAGCCTTTAAACCCCCAAAGAGCAAGCCAAAGTGACAGTGGCAAAAAAAAACCTCACTGTTATGTTGTTATTTTAAGCAAGAAACCTTGAGAGGACCAAGACTCAGTGGGGGACTCGTCCACCTTGAGCGGCCGGGCAGCATCAACAGTGTAGGATACTATTGTACAGATTGTGTCGAGATCGGGTGACTATATTTAACAAATGAAAAAACTCTAACTGGAAAACTACATGTACAGTAAGTCCAATATAAAATGGTTACAAAAATACCGCAATAAAAAAACAAGGTTTGATTAATGAATGCATTTATTTAAAGCAAAATCGCTAATAAACTGGACTTCTGCAACATAATCTAGTCCCACTTTTAAAATGAACACTAATTGCTAATTAACTATTGCTAACTATTCATTATTTGCTGAGTAAGTTGTTTCCAGTTTTACCAATCAAAAACTACAGGATGTATTTCATAGAATATGTCTGGAAAATAATGTAGTGTATATCCATACCATTATCTTGCATATCACCTTGTGCTACTTTGTGTACCATCAGTGGTACTGGAACCATAGTTTGAGAACCACTGCTCTAAATGACTGTCCCACTGGGAGCAGATAGTCATCATGACTGGCCTTTATGATATGACTACTTACCTTTTCTGGCTTCTTTCTCCTTATTGTCACTAATCGTTATGATGGTATTCAGACTTCCAGAAGTCTCTATATTTTATCTTGACACTCAGAATGCTAGCAAGGGCTCGTTTTTGCTTTAAGGCCACAGGTTAAACAATTATCAATAAGATAATCTTTATTAGCATCACCATGGGGAAAATTCACAGTAAAATAATATAGAGCTGCCACACGATTGTATGCCACTATTGCTAAATGATGGCTAATGCTCTTTAGAATGTAATTTTTAAATATTAATCTTAAATTATTTTTGTCAGTTATTATTTAGTGATGGATAAATAAAGTGATAAAAGTGAAATGATAATATTAAAGGATTGTGAAATATGAAGAGCTGTTTGTGTTTATTTTACGTGTGATAACAAACACTTCTAGATGTCGCTGTGTGGTGAAAGAACATTAATGCTCATCATTACTGTACAACAAAGCTTTTGCAGCTGGATTTAAGACATAAACAATAAATCCTTTTGCATGATACCACTCTAACTGCCACTACATTCTGTATGCTAAAAATACTGTTTCTGGATGCACACATGCTGTAGAATTCAGTCATGTCTAGGCAGGTCAGAAAGCTGATATGTCTTTTAATACAAGCTGGTCCAAGGGCAAATTTTTATTGACTGTTTTTGGGCATGTTCTTTTCAAGAAAAGCTTAATTACAACAGCTATGTAAACCATCCCGAGTGTTGCTACATTATTTGGTAAATAAAACAATATTTTTTTTGTTGTCTAATTGGATGACCGGGTAAAAGGACTATATAAATCAGATGCACTGTTAATCTTAAGATTATGCAGGGGTTAAACAGCTAAATAAATCTGATACCTTTTGCAGTGTCTGTTGCAACACACTCACACACAGTTTTATTTTAAATTATTGGGTTATTAGTTTGGGTTTATTTTATTTATTATTATTTGTACAGATAGTGTACAGTGATGTGAACACTTTTGTTTTAGTTGAAATCCAATGTATACCACAAGAGGGCATCTAGTCGCCTGTGTGACATCTTGGTGTGGACAGCTTCGGTTTTTAGACTGACAGAGGAGGGGCAAGTAATCAGTAAGATTAAGGGCTCTGTAAAATAGATCAAAGAATGAAGGCCTTGTAATTTTATTTTAGTAAACTCAGATGAAATTAAGATCCTTATGGTTGGATCAAAAGACCCAAGAAACAGAATCTCTAAAGTTGTGTTAAATGTTGTTGACCGTTTGTTCACTGCTGGTTCATCTAATAACATGCATGTCTGTAATAGAACCAGGACTGCTTATTTATTTATTTTTAAAGCATGATGGTGCCAAGCTAAACAAAATCATTTTCAAGATGCAATAAAAGCTTGTATATATTAAAATTATTGGATGTTCTAATAAATCACCGCATAAAGTAGTTCAAATTTTAACAAACTATAAAATAATATTTAGTGCAACATTAAAATTAGTCAATTTTTGTCAAACTGGGTTTCTGCTTTGTTTTCTGGTTACTATTTACATACTAACACAAGGTTATCTTAATAACATTCTAGTATATGATGACACCAAACTAACTGAATAAACTACATGGCAGTACATATAGTCAATCTATGTTTTTTTTTATTCAACATGAAATTTTTTTTTTTATTAAGAAATAAACAGAAACAGTGTAGTAAATGTGATAATACTTTGTAGAACCACATTTTGCTTTGATTGCGTTAAACAAGTTCAACCAAATTTGGTGTGCCTTAGGTTATCCTCCAGCGTGAAAGTAAAAATTTAGCCCAACTTTAGCTGGGCCAGTGTTTTTTTTTTTTTTTTTTTTTTTTTTTTAAAACTTGGACATACTTGATGGTATTCATTTTTTCCCATCTGATCCTATCCTTACCAGTTCCTACTAATCAGAAATATGCTGAAGAGATAACATTGCCACCGCTGTGCTAAGGTGTATGCTGTGCTTGTGTTTGCCAAACATACGGCTAAGAGTTTCATGCAAAAAGATCTTATACAACTGGTTGTTGAGTTGTTGATGCTCATCAAGCTGGAAAAGGTTACAAAACCATCTCTACAGAGTCTGGATGCACAATTAACAATCGGACAAATTGTGTACAGATGCTTTTTTTTTTTTTTTTTTTTTTATTTTGACATTTTTCATTAGAATTTTTAATTCAGCTTGGACAAGTTTTTTTTCTTCTTATTTTGCTAATTTGCATTGATGTTCTTTTAATGAGCAGCAGCCTTCTATCTAGGAAGGTATAATGATCTGATCTTTTGTAAACTTCCCTTCTTGATCAGCATTAAACTCTTTCTCTGAAGTCCTTAGAAATGATCTTTGTTTGATAACTGTTCTTTAAATAAAACAACATTGTCACTTGCACCTGTTTGTTATTCCATTTATTGAAACCACCTGACTCTCATTTTACCTTAAATTGTCATCATTGAAGGTTCACATACTTTATTTCCACAGAATGTTATCATTTGGAAAAGGCATTGGATTTGTTAAGTCCAGCAAAGCACATAAGTTAATAAATTAACTTAGTTAAAAAGTAAAAAAAAAAGGCAAGTGTTTGTAAACTTGTGATCCATCAGGTTCTTAGTGGTAAACAAATGCTTTGAGGACTTTACTGTGGTATCCTGGCAGGGTTTCCATTGAACAGGCAGATACAGAACAATATGGGAACAACTATGTTTGGAAATAATTGATCCCAGTATAAAGAAAATAACAGTAGGCCTAAAACTGGCCCTTGTGGAATAGCCCAGTTTTTTATGTTGTTGTATCAGAATGTTCATATTTATGGAGGGAAAAAAAAGATAGTAGTCCATTAGTTTTTAGCAGGAGTGCTGCTCTGGGAATGGCCACCATGTTTTCTGATCTGTCTTTGATGTTTTGAACAGGATATGGTTATGGTTAACATGACGTTAATAAATTATTAACTACATATAACTACATATAATAAAGCCATATCAGTGCTATAATGAGCTCTAAACTCTGACTGATAAACATGGTGAATATTTATTTTTGATAATGGTTTAGTTTAAGGGGGATGGTTTCTTTTAAGAGACATTTAGAAATAAATAGAATGCTTGCACTATAATCTGACAGTATTAAAATCCTTGTAGGTTTTTAAATTAAATTATACACAATGTTGCACTAAATGTATTCACAACAAGCTTAGTTTTGTCTTTTGAATGCATGATATAAAGTATTTGACATGTGCATCATATGAGTTATTTATATCTTCAGTGACTGAAGTTGTATTGTGTTGTTGATTAATTACACTAGAGGATATGTTACAAGATTTACTTAGAAATGTACACCCATCGCTGTTATACGTTGAATGGACATGTGCATCCAAAAATGAGTAACAATATTTGTTATTTTGGCAACCATACTAAAGAGAGATCTCTGGATGTTTTTGAATTCCGTCTATTAAGTCACAACTAACACAAATGGTAGCTGGTGGCCAAAAAGTGTCTCTCTCCCTCCCTTATTTATAGTAGTATTTAATTTTTATTATTCACACTTAACAAATTATGTAAAGTAAGCTTAAATAGTAGCATGCATACATTCATTGCAGAGAGCAGTCACAAAAGAAACCAAGGGATGAGCTAAACTGTATCTTTGAAAAAATAGTGGAGATAAGAGGGAGAAGATTCAAAGACTGCCCTGTTCCATTCCATGACACCTTCCTATAAGGTTGGATCAGAACCATTCAAATGGGACTACAAAGATGCCTTGTTCAGAGAGCTTGGACAGTTGAAAATCAGCTCTAGTTGTTAAAAAGATGTTAAATTGTAGCCGTGAATGTGTGTGAATTTCTTGGTGTCTGTTCTATTATGGACGAGTAATTTTTAGGCTCCAGCTCCCACATGTTAAAAGTAGAAATTAGCAATTTGGACAACAAATTTTAGTGTGTCACCAATATCATAATTTCTTGCTGCAATTAATGTATAAAGCAGTTTAAGTATGTTTTGGGTAATGTCAATAGAACATTTTTATGTTGAGATACTAGTGATTTATGCTTCATCTATGTATGATAAAGGACATGTCAAACTAAACGTCAGAGCACATCTGGTTTAACTCTTCAATACAGTTCTGTAGCTTACCATTATTGCTGATGTGCAGGATGACAGAATGTTTAATATGTTTAATTCTGGCACACAAAGTATATGAAGAGTACACAGCTGGATTCCGTATGACATTAAATTCTATTTTGGCTCTTATTGTGCCAAACCATGTCCCCTTTCATTCCATTTCTTATAAAGTATGCTATATGAACAAAGGTTCAAGTTCAGTTTATTTGTATAACGCTTTGTACAGTGGTCTATGCTTTCATTGTACTTAACCTGATGCATTAACAAGCAAGCCAAAGTGACTGTGCAAAAGGAAAAAAAATAGGAAGAACCTTTGTAAAGACCAGTGCTTAGTGTGGGACTCATCCACCTTTAATGGCTTGGCATTGAAAATGAAAGTACACAATGGTCTTTACAGAAACACAGGTCACAGACCTTCTTTTTAAATAGAAATCAAAGGTTCTGTCCATCAGTCCCAAGTTTGTAAGATCAACATAATTTAATTTAAATGAGTTAAATGATCAAAGTTTCTCTGATCCTCAGTAAAGGTGAAGCTACTCTAAGGTTATCGATGTAATGTTCAGGCAGTGTATTGGATGAGGAGCTGGTGTTAGAGGAATTAAGACAGTATAATTGTAGACAGACTTTAACATACACATTTATGCTGGGAAACAATTCATAATTGAATTTAAGCGTTTCATTCAGTTCTATTCAGTACCATATTAAAGCAAACATGGAGCCGTGCATTTTGTTTAGTCGCATGCTTCCAAATTTGACTGTGCCGTAGTACACAACACAAGGTTTACAATGTGGAAGAAATTGACTGGTTTGCACAGAACCCTGAGCTCAACCCTATTAAACACCTTTGGTATGAACCAGAATGGAGATTACGAGCCAGCCTCTCATCCAATATCAGTGTCAGACTTCAATTTACACACTCCAAAATCTATGACGAATAAACCTCTAAAAAGAATAGTGGTGGGTATGAGTGGTTTATTTAATAAATTACTCAATAATCTAGTAAATTTTGAATTTTTTTTTTTTGTGGGAAGCCAAAAATGATCAAATAAAAAATAACAAATCAAAAAAATAAAATTAAACATTACCAATAACAGATTTACACTAAGTAAATAATCATTACTGCAAAAAAATCCTTAAAAGTTAAATAAAAATTACCAATTACAATTAAATATTGTTTAACAATTCTATATAAAGCCCTTTATATATTTTACCATTCTCCAGTCTTATCTGCTTATGCTAATGTTCTTCTTTCACACTACCTCACACTTAGAGAGCTGGGAGTTCTGTTTTTAATTATTGAAATGGAGTCACTAAATCAAGACGCAGTGTGAGGCCAATTTGTGGTGGGTAAAAAATTTACGCTTTTTTTTATAGAGTCATTCACATGACAAGTCACATTATCCTAGGGTGACCAGACCAGTCACGCAATTTTGTTAATTTTCACACGTCCCGCAAATTGAGACGTCCCGCATTGTTATTGAAAGTCCAGTTTTGAAATGCGTGTTTTATAATTTGCCATTAGATGGCTGGGTTGTCTGTTATCGGGGGAGAGGCGGGCTGTTTTAATATCAACCAATCGGGAATGTGGATGCATGTTAAGGGCGCTCCCACTAACATAAACAATGCAAACCAGGTCAGAACAGCAGCGGCATGCAGCACGAGATATGGAAAGAGAGGTAAACACGACCCGTACAGCTAAAAAAAAGTGTTTGGGGTCTCTGTTGTTAGAGAAACTACAGGAAAGCACATTAAAGAACTGTCTGTTCTGTTTAATTGTACACAATTTGTGAAATAGTATGAAAGCTCCATGCTGACTGTTTTCTTACATTAGACAAAGGTACATTTTAAATAAGAAATACAAGTTATATATACATATACCGTTTTGAGAAATACAGGAAAGTCATACCATTTTTAAAGCACATTAAAGAAGTGTCTATTCTGTTTAATTTAATTGTACGTGTGTGTGTGTGTGTGTGTGTGTAATATATATATATATATATATATAAAGGGCGGCACGGTGGCTTAGTGGTTAGCACGTTCGCCTCTCAGCGCTAGGGATTCCCGGTTCGAATCCCCATCTGGGTGGAGTTTCCATGTTCTCCCCGTGTCCGCGTGGGTTTTCCTCCGGGTTCTCCGGTTTCCTCCCACAGTCCAAAAACATGGATCAAGTCAATTGAATTCTCGAAATTGCCCCATATAGAGTGTGTCTGTGTGAGTGAATGTGTGCCCAGCGATGGATTGGCGCCCTGTCCTGGGTCTATCTGCCCAGCGCCCGAGACGTTCTCCCCTGCATGGGCATGGGGAACCCCACCGTGACCCTAATAGAGGATAAAGCGGGAGATAATGAATGAATGAATGAATGAATATATATATATATATATATATATATATATATATATATATATATATATATATATATATATATATATATTATACGTTTTTATTTGCAGTCTGTTATGTGCTGAATAGAGATGTTTCTTTTTTTTGTTTTAAGTTATTTTACACTACCTTGATGCATTGGTGTCTCACATTGTCCCAAACAAACATAGTCTTTGTCCCACATCTGGTGAATTGAAATCTGGTCACCCTACATTATCCCATACTGTAAGACAGAGAAAAAAATTAGGTCTTTCCTTCTCTTCCTGGCCATAGGCTTTTAAGTGCTGTGTGGCGTGACCTAATGCCTATAACAATAAATCTTGAATGATTTATCATAATTTAATTGCTAATAAATAGCCTTTTCTGTTCTTTTTTTGCTCTAAATGATATATATATAATTTTGTCATCAAGTTGTACTTTCATCACATAGTGCCAGCTACAGTTATGGTACATGAATTTATTTCTGTCTTATTAAGTCTATTTTAAAAATATAATTTTTTAGAGCCCTAGTCTGAAACTGTCTGATGGCCCCACATTTTCTTAGTCAGCAAGCATAAAAGCAAAAGTAGAATTTAGCAATTACCATTCATTCATTCATTCATTCATTCATTATCTCCCGCTTTATCCTCTAGTAGGGTCGCGGTGGGGTTCCCCATGCTCATCCAGGGGAGAACGTTTCGGGCGCTGGGCAGATAGACCCAGGACAGGGCGCCAATCCATCGCTGGGCACACACTCACTCACTCACACACTCTATATGGGGCAATTTGGAGAATTCAATTGACTTGATCCATGTTTTGGACTGTGGGAGGAAACCTGAGAACCCGGAGGAAACCCACGCGGACACAGGGAGAACATGGAAACTCCACCCAGATGGGGATTCGAACCGGGAATCCCTAGCGCTGAGAGGCGAACGTGCTAACCACTAAGCCACCGTGCCACCTAGCAATTACCAATTACACATAATATTAACATATTTTAAGTTATTTGAATTAAGATTTATTCTAATGCATATTTTAATATTGGTTAAGTTTGCATTGGGGATGAATCTCTATGTTCATGTCACCAAAACTGCCTGCAGATTCCTTCTTTACAACATTGGGAAAATCAAACCTTTCTTGACTGAACATGCTACTCGGATGTTTGTTCAAGCCCTCATCCTATCCCAGCTTGATTATTGTAATGCGTTGCTTGCCGGTCTCCCAGTTTGCACAATCAGACCTCTACTACTAATACAAAGCTCTGCAGCCCGACTTGTGTTCAACCAGCCCAAGCAAACTCATGTCACTCCACTACTCATTTCTCTCCTTTGGTCCCATTCAGTCCAAACTCTGGCCTACAGGACCATTTCTCTTACCATCACTCCATATTTTCAAAATACACTCCAACTCGTTCACTTCACTCTAGTGATGATTGTCGCCTGGTGATTCCACCTCACTATGGTGATAAAAGGATAAGAGTCTTGTTTGAAAAGTCTATAGTGTAGCTGGGTTCTTCCTTAACTACTGACTTGTGTTCTCATTTGTAAGTCACTTTGGATAAAAGTATCTGCTAAATGTAATGAAATGTACAGTAAATGAGGGATACACTGTATATTCATTCATTCATTATCATCCGCTTTATCCTCTATTAGGGTCGCGGTGGGGTTCCCCATGCCCATCCAGGGGAGAACGTCTCGGGCAGATACAGGACAGGACGCCAATCCATCGCTGGGCGGATACACTGTATAGTATCAATAAATTACTTTTACTAGGATTGACAATAAAATTAAATATATATTTTAAAATGTCTGAGTATGTCAGCAGTATGGTGTAGTAAGTACTGTACATATGCCTGTGTAGATTTACTTTTGTAAGTGAAGTTATAATGTATGCATGACATCGGTAACCCCATCTTAATTTTAAGCCAAAATGTAGGTGGACACTGCACTAATGTGGGCTTTAATTAAACTGATTTTTATTCAAATATGCATACCTGCAGTGTACTGTAGTATTTTACAGTTTACATTTACAACATTTATTGTAATGTTAAAATGTCACTAATATGGATGCACCTCATTTTGTTTTTATTCTTCAGTGCCTAAAATATTTTAAGCGCAGATAAAAATGTCCTATTTTAAAACAAGTCTGCAATCTGAATGTCTAATTTAATCTAATTACTTTATACACCATCAGTCAGATGTGCATTTTAATTAGTGTGTTCAGTAAGAGCATGAAAATGTTTTATGTCACAAACTGAAATGTATAACAAATTTAATGAGTTAATCACAAAAGCAGACATTTGTACATACACTGTACATACATTTCCTAAATAAGTTATCGGACATTCATCATATCCATATATTTGTTATATTTCTTCTTATTATTATTATCATCATCATTATATTTCAGATTAAATCCTGTATTTGTACTTTTTGTTTTTTTCGGCTGTTCATGTGACCGCATATCGAGTTCAGTAGTGCAGAATATGTCTGAAGCAGTGTTCTCAGAGTGGCGTCACTCGCAGTGAGGCTGTAATTTTAGAGCCTTTGATGTGCTGTGTGTGGTGTTACCTGTAGACTGTAGTTGTCTCCTTTCTTGGTGGATTCATTTATCTGTCTCTTCCTTTCTTCCTCTTGTTCCTTCCGTCTTTCCATCTCTTCCTGGCCATAGGCTTTTAAGTGCTGTGTGGCGTGACCTAATGCCTATAACAATCTCAGCTATTTCCCTCACTGGAACCCCCCCCCCCCTCAGCTTTCAAAAAAAGCTTTGATGTTGACATTACCTGTAGTTGTTTCTCATTCTCTAATTAATTTCTATTTTTCTGTCTATCTCCCTTACTCCCTGTGTGAAGAAGCTGATTATGTGTAATTACTGTAGGTTGTCATGGTGCCTCTGATGAGTGGTGGGAGCGCGAGCATTGGGGAGACAGTAAATAGAGAGGCCGGACAGCTCTGACGCCACAGTGGAGAGACAAGGAGACGAAAAGAAGTGGGGGGGGGGGACAGACCTGCTCATTAACCCCCCCCTTCCTTACACACACACTCACACACACAGAGAGCCTCAGGAGAACCACTTAGTTGCCCAAAAAAATATACTGCAGCCCACTGCTCCAAATTCCTTTTAACTGCTACACTACCCACCCCAACTAGAGCCCACTTGATTACCAAGTATGTCGGTATATATAGCTCATCAAACCTTTCTTTGTGCCAGGACCATATATAAATAATAGGGGACCCTCACTACACCTAATATACTTCAACCCAGCAGACCCGCATTGTCTCCTGCTCACATGCACACACAAATGACTGCATACAGATCCTTTACTTCCGAGGCTCCAGTGTCACAGCAGGGTGAAGTAATAAGATTCTATAAGCTGGAATTCTCCTCCGTTCTCTGTATTGTTCAGACTGTACAATAAACTATGTTTGTATCTTATAGTATGTGTGTGCGTATGTATGTGTGTTTGTGTGTGTTAAAATTTTGAATTGTCTTGTTTATCCCAGATTTAATTCTGCATTGCAAATTGAATATGATGAATGAGCCAGTAGGGTGAAGAGGCAGGATATTAAATTACAGAGTTGATGTAATAAAGAACCTAATAAGAAGTGGCATTAATCTAACCATGAAAGGAAGAATATGGCTATGTATGTGTGTGGTAGACCAGAATCATTCCTTTTCATTTATTTTATCTTCTAGATATCTCTCAACTTTTTCTAATATCACAATCCTCTAAACTTTTTCTTATTGCCACTTTCTTTTTTGAGTGGTCTCTTTTACCTGATGCTGGTGGTGCCGGTGGGTCTGTAAGAGGTTCTGCTAATGCCACACAGATAGGTCAAGTTACAGCTGTGGTCGTTCCCACTTGCTTCACTTCCATTAGTCTCTCAGAGCTGAGTCTGCACAAGCACTGCCACCAGCCTTTCATTTATAATCCCACTGAGCATCCGCTAAATGATTTTTGAGTCATAAAAAGATTTAATGAGATGTCTGCAAAAAGACAGTCTTCTTATCTAAATGTTATTTAAATAACCATATAAGTAATTTTCTATACGTTTTCTGACATCTAAACGATAGGAATTTCAAAAGCATGAATATAAGTGTGTCTAGCAAAAAGCATATGAAATCTACAATCCCAAATCAGAAAAAATTGGTACCGTATAAATTATGCATATAAAAACCTTTTGTCAGGTCATCTTAATTTAATTTGTTAAACACATTTTTCTGCATTTCAGAAATACATTCCAAGTAAAGTTGGGACAAGGGCAATTTAGAGCTAGTAATAAATTTAAAATAGTGATGATGTGATTACAAATAAAGTCAACAGGTTCATGTAATAATGAATTTAAGTAAGCTTGTAAAGAATTTCTTGCATATTTCTTCATCTATATATCTCTTTAAATCATTACAATTCAAGCAATCATGTGGTATTTCAGTCTGTAGGCCTAATTACCTTTGGTTTCAATTGCTTAGATAATACGGCATTAAGAACCACCAATTAAAAAATAACTTATGAAACCACAGGGGAATGGGGTTACTTTGGTTAACGCTTGTCAAGCACTACAATATGTTCACAAATACAACTAAAATCTTCACTGTGCAAAAACATAAGCCTTATGTTAACCATGTCCAGAAGTGGTGTCGAATTCTCGGGGCACAAAGGCATCTAGAATGGATTGTCACACAAAGGAAACATGTATTGTGGTCAAAAAATTAGTATTCCAAAGTCTTTTTTTAGAGAAAAAAATGAAAGGATACAGAATGAATACAAAGTCCTGACCTGTCACTAATAGAGAATCCATCCATCATTATCTTCCGCTTTATCCTATATTAGGGTCATGGGGGGGTTCCCCATGCCCATCCAGGGGAGAGCGTTTCGGGCGCTGAGCAGATACACCCAGGACAGAGCGCCAATCCATCGCTGGGCACACACTCAGTCACACAGACACACACACTCTATATGGGGCAATGTTTTTGGACTGTGGGAGGAAACCAGAAAACCCGGAGGAAACCCACGCGGACACAGGGAGAACATGGAAACTCCACCCAGATGAGAATTCGAACCGTGAATCCCTAACGCTGAGAGGCGAACGTGCTAACCATTAAGCCACCGTGCCGCCCACTAATAGAGAATGTATGGAAATTTTTGAAAACTTAAGTGCGACAACGATGACCCAATAATGTTGCACAGCTTAATACATGTTTACAAGAAGTCTTTTTAACTGTGTTGAAAAGGAATGACAACATTATAAAGTGGAAAATGCTTTACTGGCCAACATATTTTAGAATATGTTGCAGGCCTTAAATGTAGAAATGGGTGTTTATTAACAACTAAAATAAAGTTTTCCAAGTACATACTTGGAAGTGAAATAAAAGAAATATAAAATGTAAGAAATCTTTTCATTTTTTTTTATTTGCATTTTCCATAGAGTCCCAACTTTTTTGATGTGTATTGTTTTTGATATCCAATAGTAATCTCTTGAATTAATGTTTTTAAGTAAATGAATTTTTTCCTTTTAGTTTAACTTGAGTTTTAACAAGAACCGAAATGTTTGATCTTATGAGCCATGTTTAATCAAATTTGTACTGGTTGCGATTTAAGTTTTGTATCCATTACAAAATTTTGCAAGTAACATTTTTATTACATATTAAATTGTCATTAAGCAGACACTTTTATCCATAGTGACTTACAGGTTAGGGAACAACACAAGTTTATAAATTAAGGAGGAACAAGCTGAACTGCAGTATTATTAGACATGATCATTGGCCAGCCTTGTTTCATTGCCTAGATTTTCCCTACCGATTCTTGGCCTTCCTCACTAAAGAGTCTGCAGCTAGTGCTAGCACACTAGTGTGCGTCATCATGGTTGGAATTCCCAAGGCCACATCACCAAACTAACCCAGGCACCACCCTGGTGTTTATAGTATTGGTCACTTTCTCCTGTAACAGTCAAGACACCATAGACATACAGCTAATTTTCTCAGGTGACGCAACATGCATGATACTGAAAAGGGTTAATAACAGGATTTGCCAGATTTCCCACTCTTCCAGGCCTCGTTTTTAAACTTCACACAATTTTGGTTTTACCTGGCAGCCCTGTGTAGACTGGCACTTTGCAGGTAGCATCCAGAAGTGGTGTGAAATCATGATGATTATAAAACTACAAACCACCTGCCTTTATCATTCAAAATTAGTGTAACCTCCAATTGTTCTTTTCTTTACACATACCTGATCCCCCCTCATTTATAGAATCTGTCTGTTTTAAAGGGGTGTCAAAGCTTTTGTTTTCTGTCAGTCAATATACAAGATAGGGTTTCCAAGTGTCTGTCAGCACACAAAATGTCACATCTCTTTTTTTTTGTAACAGGTTAGATCTCTATAAAGCTCTCCAGTCACAACTCTCTAACCAGCTATTCTTGATGCTGGCTCACAGAAATATATGGGGACAAACATGCAAGTGAAATTTGTTTGCTTATCTGCCATCGTAAGTGGCCTTTGTATGCATCCAGGGCTTTGTCTGGTAACAGCTATCACCTTTTAAGTGCATGTTCGGGTCCCTTATTGCTCAAAACCCACAATGCACAGCTAAACAGGAGTCCAAAACAGCCATCAAATGGGAAGCTTTGTGGACTCTTGTCCTTTCTGCCCTGGGTCTATTACTTTTTTTTTAATCACTGCATCTCTTTGTAACTGCACTGCATTGCATTCAGAAACACTGTCAGTTTCTCAATTCATCTTTTTTTTTATCAATCTAGGTTTACCCTAGCTAATTCATTTAGAATTTGTGTTGTCATCTTAATTTCAACCATACGTTTAAGGTACCATCAGTCAAGGTTCCTTATTACATTTTGAATTCAAAGTTTCTGTTAAAAATCCTGATCTAATTCTATTTTAATAGTTTGTTGTATGGCATTCCTTTCATTTGCCCTATTACTTGAACAAAAGCATAATCAATCTAGTACAAACTTAATGTTCCTAAACCACCAAATATCAAGGAAGTGTCAAAGAAGGTATTCTTCTTCTTCCGACTAATGCTATTACTACTATTACTACAAAACTTACAAGAACAAAGACCTAGTGTAAATGTAGTTTATGGCTATGATTTGTAATAAAAATCTAAGGAAATGTTTAAATTCCTAGTTTGGTTAGATTTCTTTAAAAGTTTAGTTGTTATCAAAATTATTACCATACTGTCTCTCCATGCAATTTCAAATATTTCTGACCAAACACCAAAACTTTGGTGTTTGCTCATTTTATAACTGTCTATTTTTTGAATGTCCTCATTGTAAACGCCACAGCATTAGAACACAAAACCCTCATAATTTTAATAACAGCGTTGTTTTTAGTGATATTTCTATATACAATTTAGCACACAATGCTTTACTTTGCATACTTTTGTCCAAAAAAAAAAATTACATCTTTAAACATAGATACTATTTCAAACTAGAAAACTGTGCACATAAATATTCAATTTTGAGATTGTTTTGTCTGCTTAAATAACGAGAGAAATGTTAAAATTTGGATAAGACTGTTACAGGCATGACCTTTAACTATATGTACATTACATTACATTATTATATACAGACAATTATAAGTTATTGTTCAGTAAACTTAGGCCTTTGGGGTATCTTTAGGTACTGTTTTGTCATCATCGAATATTATCATGAGTTCGGTAAGCCCAGTGGCTATAATTCCACTTTGCTTCTAACTTCTGAAGTCCTCACTGAAACACTCAGTCCACATGTTCTTTCCCTCAATTTTTTGTTCAAAATCATAGCTTTTATTAGGCTCCATAGTTTGCAAATTGGTATAAGATGTGATTTTTTTTTTCTCCGGTTAAAAGTTTGGTTTAAAAACAAGGACATGCCTTAAACTTGTGCTAATTATGAAACTTCCATTCATTTTTGTAGAATAACATTTGTCAAAAGTTATTGTTAAGTAAACTTAGGCCTTTGGGGTATCTTTAGGTACTGTTTTGTCATCATCGAATATTATCATGAGTTCGGTAAGCCCAGTGGCTATAATTCCACTTTGCTTCTAACTTCTGAAGTCCTCACTGAAACACTCAGTCCACATGTTCTTTCCCTCAATTTTTTGTTCAAAATCATAGCTTTTATTAGGCTCCATAGTTTGCAAATTGGTATAAGATGTGATTTTTTTTTTTCTCTGGTTAAAAGTTTGGTTTAAAAACAAGGACATGCCTTAAACTTGTGCTAATTATGAAACTTCCATTCATTTTTGTAGAATAACATTTGTCAATAAAAAAGGAAAATCTTTACTACATCCTGGTTCAAGTGAATTGATACATTTTTGGAAATGTGCAACAATATGGGGTTTTCTTTTTCTTACCTTTTATTTTAAAAGTACTTTTGTGCACCTTTCCTGTTTTACTTGACACATGAAACACAAGTAGTTTCCAAATTTCAATTTAAAATTTTTAAGCATAGCTGTATGTAATATTTTGACCTTAACTGCATATGCTTAACTTGACTAAAATCTGTTCTGTTAAGTAATCACAAGGGAAGTGAAGATAGGACAGGAAGCAGGATCTCATGGCCTCACTGACAGTCTCCATGTCGCCATTGCTAAAGCTGGGTCAAAAGGGCAGGAGCTAAATAAACTTTAAATAACTGCCAGCCTCTGTCATTACAGTGTAATACAGGGCCTGTGCTAGTGGGGCCTGCACCACTGTAATAACTACATTTCAGTCATATGCCACTGCTCCAGAGGAGACAGCTCAGGCCTTTAATACACTCACTTAATTATACTGTATCAAGAGTGGTATACCATGTTAACAATCACATCCACCGAAAGCTCCTAAGGGAAATGATATTGTTTGTATGAATATATGTGTGTGCTACTGAGAGGACACAAAGATATCTTTATCTTAAATTTATATTTAAAAAAAAGATTTCACTTGCAAAACTGCGATCCATGTCTTGTGCTGCATCAACAATAGATTTACAAGCTGACTTTGTCAGACAACCAAGTTATCCTTTAAGGAGTTGTACCTTCTGCAAAATTGATGTACAACCGAATCTTATATGGACATCAGAGATTTATGTGATATTGTTTATAAAAATTCAAATATATTTTATGTAATGGATTATTAGGGGTTCAAGCACGAAGTGCATGAAAACCTATTGTTTTCGCTCAGATTTTTCTTATTCTTATTATTATTTTTCTCCGGAAAAACGCGTTGGGCAGCCAAAACCACAGCGCCATCAGCCACCAAACCCGGAGGGTACATCCAGATGGTGTGCATCTTCTCAGATAACAAAATCCAGATGTTTTCATCTATTGGTGGCGCAATAGAGCAGCAAAACGCGTTTACGCGTCTAACTTCTACCACCTTCTTCTCACAGTCTTCAAACTTTTTTCCCAGTCTCACAGACTCTCAACAAACCACTTTGCCATTTGGACCCATAAGCTCCGCCCACTTAGATTTTTTGCTAATTTGCATAATTTGAAAATTCCACTTCTTCCTACTACTTCTCCAATTTTCACTCAATCCCCATGTGTTTGGTATCAAAAAATTCAGCAGAGTGTGCCCTCCACTCGATTTTAAAAAAACTCTGACTTTTCCCTTCAGTCCCACTGCTACATGCAAATTCATCTACATGTCATAATTCAAATTAATTCATCCTTCATTCAAAAATCTGTAACTCAAACACCCTTCACTCAAACCTTCTACAACTTCACACACACATTCAGCATCAGTCCCTGAGGACGTCCAAGAAATTTGGCGCACTTCTGTCCATAGGTGGCGCTATAACAGCTACATGTCTGTTTCTCACTAACCGTACATGCGATCGAGCTCAAACTCAACACACATCATCTTCTGTCCAGTCTCTAACAGATATCCAAAATGCGACTACATCCCCCGAGGTTTACGACCGCCATTAGCCAAACCGCTGTCAACAGGCCTTTCGTGCCCTTCCCGTTGACCGATGACCCTTAAACTTCACCACTCTGTACGTCTACGCACTCTTTACAAACCCCCCGATTTCGACGCCGATTGGCCAGAGGTGGCGCTATTTCTAAAATACTGCTAATAACTTCCACAAATGTACATCTACCGTCTCATTTATGCAATCCCATAATGCTCTACTACATCCTTCACATCTGGCCCCATACATGTCCATTAAAAAAATGTCGACTTCTCCAGATATTTCACAAAGTCCAAAACCTGCCCTTTTCGAACTAGTCTCTGGATTTTAATCCAATCTTCTCAAAATTCATCTGGTCATACTCAGGAGAATGTCTAGGTAAATAATTATCAAAAAAATGTCGACTTTTCCACTTCCACTTATTTTACACTAATATTTTTTCATTAGCGTCATTAGCATATATAGGCTAGATTGCTATAACTCATTAGCCGTTAATCTCATCAAGTCCAAATTAAATAGGTATACTCGGCATGTCCCTCCAGTGATGCAGGCCGATTTTGGTTGACCTAGTCCTTAAGGGGCCTCTGATAGGCGCTATAGCAGCTACATGTGAGTTTCTCACTAACCGTAAATGCGATCGAGCTCAAACTCAACAAACATCATCTTCTGTCCAGTCTAAAACAGATTCCGAAAATCCGACTACCTCCCCCGAACTTTACGACCGACATCAGCCAATCCGCTGTCAGCAGGTCTTTCACGCCCTTCCCGTCGACCGATGAACTTCAAACTTGACTGATCGGTACATCTACACATTCTTTCCCAACCACCACATTTTCACACCGATTGGCAAGAGGGGGCGCTATATATGTATGTTCCTACTGCCATGTTGTCCAGACTGTCCATACACGCTTGAACCCCGCTAATCACCGCTTGCGGTTATATTTATTATTATTATTAGTAGTAGTAGTAATAATAATAATAATAATAATAATAATAATAATAATAATAATAATAATAATAGTAGTGTGTGATCAGTTTTACTCTTTAGAGACTGACAGTTTTAGAGGAATTTTCTTGCATGATCTGACAGTGCTGAAATAAGTGATATGTTCAACTTACTCTGAGAAAGATGCGTAGATAAAAAAATAAAATAAAAAAAAAAAACATTGAGATTTTATAATAGCAAACAGACATGAGTTTAACTTAACTGCTGAGGGCTATTAAAAGATTTCACTTCTGAGGTAGTTAATGAAAAACATTTACTAAAAGACAAATTTGTAGAAGAAGTTTGGCATACTAGTCAATAGCTTCCTGTTGTTTATAATAAGTCTGGATTGAGGTCAGGAAAGTCGTGTTCTTCCACACTAAACTCACTCATCCATGTGTTTTTGGACTTTACTTTGTGCCCTGGTGCCCAGTCATGATGGAACAGTAAGGGTC
This sequence comes from Corydoras sp. C115, assembly GCA_019802505.1. Lineage (NCBI taxonomy): Eukaryota > Metazoa > Chordata > Actinopteri > Siluriformes > Callichthyidae > Corydoras > Corydoras sp. C115. The sequence goes on from JAFMOC010000007.1 coordinate 13,137,403, forward strand.
CATCTTTAAACTGTTGCCACTATGTTGAGAGCATGTACAAATACTTAATGTTTTGGTATTCTGAAGCATTAAGTGTTCAGAATACCCTCCCTTCCCACTCCACCTTTCTACTGTCAACCACAAAACCCAGACTCATCTTTTGGATTGCCAATAAAAAAGAGGAAAAGTGTGATTTGTCACAAGAATATGTTTCCATTCCTCTAGAGTCCAATGTTGGCTTGCTTTATACCACTTCATGTAAAGCTGTGTATTGCACTTGATGCAAGTCTTGGATGTAGCTGCTTTATTAGCTGAATGCCATATTAATTTTGGAGGTCTGGAGCAATTTTATCTGCAGAAAGTTGGCAAACTCTGAGCATCCATGGATGAGCCCGCTTTGTTGTTTTACATGGGCTGCTAATTGATAACTGAGTTATTATTTCAAATTGCTCCTACTTTGTTTTAATACCACTGACACGTTACTCTGGACTATATGATTGCAAGGAAATTTTACAACTATCTCCCTCAATAGAAACCTTTTGCATTTATCATCATTTTTTTGTGTGGAGTTGCTAGTTATTTAAGTCACATGCTAGTTTTTAAACATCTCTGTGTTTTTGTGTTTAAGGATAAGGATTCATGTTATTGAAGATGTGCCTGTAACCCAGGCTTAGCACAAAATCCTTTTATACTTAATACTTAGATGTAAAAGCATATCTCAAAGCTCTTGAGGAAATTGTAATTCAGATGAGTACTAGCTCATACACTTCACCTGTGGCAATTTTGAATGTCAAACAGGAGCATACATCTTTGTGTCGACTACTCTAAATGAAAGAGGAAAAACAAGTTGCCTTTCCCTTATACCACATAGATTAGTGTGTTTTCCCCAGCAAGGTGCAAATTTCTTTACTTCTACTAATCTTTTGAGTAGTCATTACCAGGTCACAGTAGACGAGCAGCATTTACATACAACTGTGTTTTCTACACCATTTGGAATGTACTATTAATTTAGGTTTTTCTGATTGTGTAGTTATTATAGTAAATATGTAGAAGGATTTTATCAGCAAACAAGATCTCTTAATGATTAAATAAATTGCCGTTTCAAGCTACGCAATATATCCAGGGCCAATCAGATGCTTAGTCCAATGTTGACCTGTTACTGAGTGTCCATTTGATGTGTTAAGGTAAAAAGTTCTCCTCCTATTTTTGGATTTGCTGATTTTAATTATACTTTTATTTTAAAAACAGATGCCAGTAACTTTGGTTTGGGTTCTGTACTTTATCAGCAGTATGAAGCCGGAGAAAAGGTGATCCACTATACTAGAAGGAGGCAGAAATGCCAAAAATAAATAACAGATAATAGCAGCAAAAAAAATTAGGCATATTTTTGAGGTTCTATGTTTACTGTGGGAAATTATCAACTGTGTCATCTAAAAAATTTGCACAGTTGTCACAATTTGACTTTCATGTGCAGTATTTATATAATATACAGTAGCTGCTGCTGATCTGTCTAGGACTGTATTGAGGATGCAAAATTGAATGAATTTATTCAGAAGGAAACCATTATGGAAATTGAGCTGATTATGGTTAGTGCGAAAAGGCATCAGGTCAGACATATTCTTGCTTTTGGCACTAGGGTCTGTAGCCACTGTAGTGAAGCAGAGTATGACTGTATTATCATTATTCTAATAAGGAGTTACACACAGCATCAAAACTTGGTGTACTAAGGGTTAATAAACCATGTGCATAATGTAAAATTAGGGGCATATATTAAGATCCTTTTACCTTGCTTAAAGCTGGGTTTAAAACATTTTTAATCATAAGCTGTGAATAAAGCAGTGACAATGGTGTGTTTTAAATAAGGTGTGAATATGGCATAGTTTGTTGATGAAAATCGACGGAAAGTGTTCTTTTCAACACTGATGTGTTTACTAGGTTTACCAGGCTTTCTGATACATGACTGTAAAGGAAAAATTACAGCAAAGATGGTGCTGCAAGTGGTAAATGATGTGGTCTTCATAAAAGTATCGCTTTGAATTAGAGCAAAACATAATGAACCTACTTACTTAAATTCAATAAATTATTGCATAAATGCCAAATGGTTCAAAGTAAAGTAGCTTAAAATAAAACTATAAAATTTGTTTATAATAGCCCTATTTTCTTAAACTTGCTCTGGAATTTGAATTAAATGCAACAATTTCACATAGTTTTATGCAGAAAGCACTTTAATACTGGGGGTTCTCTATTTTTTTCTTAAGTAAAAAGATGAATCTGTCAGCTCAGAAAGTATTCTTGATCTAATTAACTTGACAGAGGGTGGGCATGGTAGCTCAGTGGTTAGGTTGTGTGGCTATCAATCTTAGGTTTGTGGATTCAAATCCTAAATCTACTAAAGTTACCAGTGTGCATCCTTGAGCAAGGCCCTTAAGACCATCATTGCTTCAGGGGTGCTGTTTCATGGCCAACCCTGCATTTAAATTTAAAGCCATTAACTCAAAGTACTTGTAAGTCGCCTTGAATAAAAGCATCAGCAAAATTACATAAGATTATACAATATAATGTTAACTTCATAAGTGAGTTATTTTTTTTATTTTATATATATATATATATATATATATATATATATATATATATATATATATATATATATATATATATATATATATATATATAAAATTAGAACATTTTAAATGGCAGTTTTACTTTTATGCTCATGATATGGTAATATACCTCTGCAAAATCTATTTTGTACCTTTAGCATGTGTTTGTTAAAGAGGTTAAAAAGAGGTAAATAAAAAAAGAGCGCAAAAAGAGGTAATATTTAAATTATTTTTAGATATATACTAGACAAGTCCACTAGTGTTAACACCTGTGCAGTCTGTAAATCACATTCCATATACAAGTTATATGACTCACTCACCGCTTAATTGATATGAATGTTTATATTTGTCATTTTAGTATTATTATAAATATTAACGTCAATTATGTGTTATAAAGTGGCATTTCCTAAACCACAGACCCAACCTAACTCCGATCTTAAGTTTTTTTAAAACTAAGCATAAACCAAAAAAGTATTTTTTTAAGTATTTAAAAAAAAAAAAACTGCAGCTTGAAGCATTTTTATAGTCTTGCCATATGTATAAGTTTTTCAGTTGCATAAATTTGATGGTATTATTATTGAAATGTTCCAAAATTGTACTTGTATCTGAACCTTACCTTGAATAGATCGCAGACTGGATTGGATATCTCTTGTTTTAAATTTCTTTCTTTGCCAGGGAGTGGACAATAAAGTCTGTTGAATGCCTAAAGTCACATTCATTGCCAGCTGAAGGAAACTATTTGGCTAAATGGATCCCATTCAGCATTGCTTCCTATCCTCTGTGATAAGACAGATCACAAAAAGTTTCTTTTTTTTCTTGCCTTGGGGTTTCAAAGGAAAAAAAACTGCCATCCTAGCTTCTAACGTCTTGTCGCATGCAGTATTTGACCCAACTTCTTTTCCAGGATAAAAGAAGCCACAGTGTTCAGAAGTGAATGTATTACAAAAACACATTTTAAAACTTTTATCATGCTGATGAAACACCTTAAGAATTTATATAAAGCTACATTTAAATGTTCACTTTATTTTAAAGAAAATTGTTTAGTTAAATTTTTAATAATTAACGTTAAAAATACTTTTGCAATTTAGTGAAGATTGACCTTCCTAGATTGTTCTTTAAAATATGAATCTTCTTTGCTGTGTGCAAGCATGAAAGCACATAGGATTTGCATTGTGAAAATAATTCACAATGAATGAGTGAAAAAGAATGAGTGAGATAGACTGCTGATCCGAAGCTAGACCAAAGTTCTGACTTAGCATATCTTGTAATAATGACTTTTCACAACACACATTGTTGGCGAGCCGGGTAGCAGATTTTATGTACATCATCAAATGGATTATAAATAACAAAGAAGAAGTTCAAATGTTCTAAAATGTAATTGTTTTAGAAACCACTTTGTGGCTTTCTTGGATAACCAACAACTAAGTGGTCAATAAAAAGTACTGCCCTACTATTGAAACAATCAGTACTAAGATGGGGCTGCCAAAGTGAACTGGAGAGGACCCAGATAAGGAACACAGAAGTTCTGATATACAAATTAACATCTGCTTTACATCATAGGTAATACACAGTTGTATAACTTGGTTTTAGATTATACTATATATAGATTTCTTTGTAACAAGTAAAAAAAAGTATGTTTACTTTTAATTACATAAAAAATAGAAAATGCTTATTACATTGTTTTTGCAAATGGCTGGCAATTAACAAATTAGTTAATAAACTAGAGGACCCAACATTAGATTAACTTTGTAAGTGTAGGTTAGCAGGGATAACACTCATCTAAGAGGAGCTTCTGTAGCTCAAATTGCAAAGTAAATGGAGAAAATTGTGTTACAGTTCCTATTGTTTGGGATTGAATAGTCACATACCAGTAAACCCAAAAGTGCAAATAATGTGCATGTGAGCATCTGAACTGTACCACAAGGCAATGGAAGAAGGTCTAGTCAAGTCAATGTTTTTTATGCAGATGGCTGGATTCATGTGTGTCTCTTAGCTGTATAACACATGGCTCAGGATGCAGTATGGAAGGATGTAAAGCACTGGAAGCTCTGTAATGCTTTGGGAAATATTTTGCTGGATAACTTTGGGTCCTGCTTTTCATCTGGATGTTACTTTGACACCTACCGCCTACTTAAGTATTGTTGCAGACCATGTACAACCCTTCATGGAAAATGTATTCACTAAAGGCTGTGGCCTATTTTAGCAGGGTAATGAAGTGTAATGAAGTAAAATGGTTCAGAAAAAGTTTAAGGAGCACAACAATCTTTGTCTATTTTTATGTAGAACTTTGCCAATTAATGGGTAAGGTGCATATCAACCAATACCATTTGAAATATTATATGTGTTATAACATCTTGATAAGTGTAAATTCCATACCTCAAAACTGTAAAGTGTTTAAAATGTAAAGTCAGAGACAGCAATTCATTTGATGCAGCACTGTTTGTGTTATTCACCCTTAAATCTTTTATTACATCTCACATGATGCACTTTGTCTCTTCACCCCTTTCACATTGATGTTAGATTAAAGGGCCTGACTTGCAATCTCTGTTATAGTTGATCTCAAAAGTGTTCTGTGGGGTTCAATTCAGAACTCTGTGTGGGCTTGTCTAGTTCTTTGATTGAACTTGTTTGTGCATTATGGCTTGGCCATGCTGGATGAGAATGACCCTTCCTTATTACGCTATCATATTTATGATATGCTTATTACTTAACTGTGAGGAGTAAGGGTATAATTATAAATGTTCTCCAAATTACCAAAAAAATAGCAGATTTGTATCATTACATCTGATTTATTTTATTTTGAATAGTGAACATTTGAAATTGGTTGCTGTCAATAAATAAGGACTTCATGTTTAAGGTTAAAAATGTTTTAAGTACACACTGATTGTTTCCAATGCCTTTTGCCCAGTGAGTGCTGGGATTAATTAAAATAAGAGGCGTAAATGATTTATTTATTATTAAATAACAGGACACCCAGATAGTGATGTACTTCTACCACAATGATGTAAGGCTTAATCTTGGAGCTCACACCAAATTATTGCACATTCTTACATACAAATGTCAAATATAGCAAATTAGTTTTGTTGTTACAAAAAAAATAACAAAAAAACTGTTTTATGACATTATTTAACATTAACTCAGAAACCAACGACAGGCCCCAGAGCATTGAAAAATAATATACACAAAAAGCATGATGCATGCTTGGAAAGCCAAACATTCCAGTTCCCAAAATGAAAGTTTATTTTTATAAAATCAACAATATCATTTGTTGTTTTTTCCCCGAAACATGTGTGCTTAATGGAATGAAGATTTAATCACAAGACAGTTTTATTGTGTGACAATTACTTTTGAATGTTGTGGTGAGGGATGGGGTTGGTGTTAATTTGTCTTGCAGTTTTATTTGTTTGAACTCTGTAAAAGTAAATAACAGTCAGATGTACTTACATTTTGCTTAAGGATATGTTAAGAAAAGTGCTTTTTTTTTCTTTTACCCATGGATACAATGATGGGTGTTGATGCAGAATGGGAAAGCAAAGAAACGATGCAATCTCTCTGTCAAGTGTTTCCACATGGACAATAATTAGAGGCACATTCTTCTCAAAATGATGGCAGCCTCTTTCATCGCGGAGACATAATCAATAAATGATAAGGATGCCAGAAGTAGTACAAAGTAAGCTTGAAGATTGAACAAAGATAGATCTAGAGGGAGGAAGCGATAAAGACAGATAAAGGTATGGGTAGATTTTGGAAGGAAATTGAAAACCAACAGATGAATTACAAAGGCAAATGACAACAAAGAAATTTGTGGTGTTAAGAAGGAGAATATTTGTGAATTAAAACATTATGCCACAAGCTTTTCTTTAATCAGTAGATGTCATCAGCCTCTGAGGTTGCTTCCTTTGAGGCTAGTTTCATGCTTTGCACTGATCACTGCTTTATCATGAAAGAATGCAAATTACAGCAAAGATCTTCACAAGCTCTTACAATGCCTTCTCTGTGGCATGATAATCATGTACAGAAAACGGCTGTAAATAAACTTCCTGAGGGACAACACATGAATGAGTAACAGTGGGTATCTTTTATTTAGCTACATCAGTCTAAGACACAAATTTAAGAATCTTTTGGCACAATTATTAATTAAACCATGAAATGTTGAATGGGGCATTACAGAATTTACAAAACAGAATACAGACCAGATTTTCCTTAGGGTAGAGCACAAAAAATCATTTTAACGGTCATTTCTTAAATCACTTGAACCGTGACAAAGCAAAAAATCAGCATAGTTTATGACAAGCATGATTCATTTTATTATATATAAACTAATCTGGGACAGAGGCATGTTTACCATTGGGTCACATTAACTATTTATTTAAATTATTTACTACTTTTTAGCAGGCTGGAAACTATGCTTGTAGTTGCATCACTGTCATACTGACACTAAGTCATAGGCACTAAAGCATAGGCAACAATTCAGTGACATAAAGGGTTATAAAAAGGGGCATAAAGACATAAAGATAATAAACACCAGAATTAATGTGCGACATCATTCCTCTGCCCTATTCCATGTAATTAACCAATATACCTTTATTAAAAGAATTTATTAAAATAATTTATATAATAAATAATAGCCCTTTCTAAGAGAGTGTATAGGAATAACAAGCCTATTAGGTGGTGTATCAGCTGTGAATAAATATGTGACTTATGGATGAACTCACTACTTGGAATCTCCAATTTGACCTGATAGACCTTTATGAAATCTGCATAAGGCTTGACACCTGCCCACACCAACAGGCCCAAGAGCAAGTAAGACATAAAGAGTGTCAGGCATCCCATCCCTGTTGGACACATTTTACTATGCGGACACTTTAACAACTAGAAACTATTGCTATTGCCATGCTATTGAAACTATTGTTCAACCTGCTTAAAACATTTTCAGCCATAGATATAGCTTTGCACAACATTTAAAGACTTCTCATGTAGAAAATGTTTTCAATGACAGTCATTTTACATTTAAACAAACCCCTTACATGCTAGTTCTGTACAAAAAAAAACCCTAAAATAATTTTTTGTTTAAGACATAATGCTTTAAACAAATTTCTATACATTTTAAATGCAAAACAGGAATCATCTATTGTTTGTAATTAGTTATTTGTAACTTTCTGTTTCCTTTAAAAACATACGCCAACCCGAACCTGTTTATCCAAAGCCTTGAACAGATTTCAGCAAACATATGTATATATAGAGGGCGCGGTAGCTCAGTGGTTAGGGCGTTGGGCTATCAATCAATCTGAAGGTTGTGAGTTCAAATCCCAGGTCCACTGAAGTTACCAGTGTGGGTCCTTGAGCAAGACCCTTAACCCTCATTGCTCCAGAGATGTTGTGATTAACCCTGTGCTAACCTTGTAAGTCACTTTGGATAAAAGCGTCTGCTAAATGACCAAATGTAAATTTTATATATATATATATATATATATATATATATATATATATATATATATATATATATATATATATATATATATATATATATATATATATATTTATATATATATATATATTTATATATATATATATTTATATATATATATATATATATATATATATATATATATATATATATATATATATACACACACACATACACACACACACACACACACACACACACACACACAGAGCAATGGTCAGCCTTGTATATGGCACCTGGGGAGCAAATGGGGTTAGATACCTTGCCCAAGGGCACTTCAGCCATAGTAATTGGAAGCCCAGGCATCGAACTGTTGACCTTCAGGTTGCAAGGCTGGTTCTTTAACCACAATCCTACGATTGCCCTGATGGCTCTGTTAGTACATCCAATGACAAGTTAATAAACGAGTGGATCACTGTGGTATGTACTTGGTGATATTCTACATTTATCAATTTTATTTAGCATGTAGCTTTAGCCCAGCAGGGAAGAGTATGTTGAAGAGAGCCAATTGCTTAGCTTCACACTGAGATCAAAGCCGTTTCACTGCCTGCTAATTCTGCTTTAATTCTAAAGTATTCACTCTTAAACTGGGGGGTGGGTGAATTCTCAAAACAGCAGGAATGCTGGTTTAGCAATTTGTAGTCTATTTATAAGACTTGAGACTTTATAAATGGGCAGCACCAACAAATAGCATTAACAAAAGAGAAGAAGCAATGAATAGGGAATATGGTTACATTTCCCATCTTTATGAACCTGATACTTAAATATCAGAAAAGCACTGTATTTACTTTAAGTATTTACTCTTATCGCATTATTTCTGCTATTTGACACACCTAGACCCAAACCAAAAGTGTTTGGTTTAGAAAATGAAGACCTATTTTAACTTGTAAAATTGCACCACTCAGTTTTAAACAGAATAGTTTTTATTTCTGAATTAAAATAGTGTTATAAATGTAGTGTGCAAACATATTATTACAAGTATTAGGTATAAGCACATGTGAGCTGTGAAAAAACCAAAGAGAAATGTAAACAAATAGGGTTTCTGACCCCTCTTACCTTCACTCTATCTTTAAAATACACTCCGACTCGTTGACTTCGCTCCAGTGATGATTGTCGTCTGATGATTCCACCTCACCGAGGAGCAAATTCTCACTCTGTGGCGTTCACCACTGCAAAATGGTGGAACGATCTTCCCAACTCTGTCCGGAAGGCAGAGTCACTTGGCATTTTAAAGAAACTACTGAACGCATCTTTTTAACAAACACTTGTTGTAGAAAACAAAAAAAGAGGGGGGGGATCAGATAACGATCAGTTTTGATAATTCTACAGTGTAGCTGGTTTTTCTTTATAAAAGTGTCTGCTAAATGTAAATGTAGAGTGACTGTAAAGTCCAGACTTTATTGAGACCTCTTTGGAGGTGATGGAGCATAGACAAAATTACAGATATTTCCAACCTTTTCAGAACAACAAGCCTTAAACGTAATGTCTATTCAAAAGTTCATGTTATTTATTTGTGTACATACTTGTCAGGAGCGCTTATTGCCCTCCTTCTCTATCTCTACCTCTATCCCTGTTTTTTTGTATTATTGCTTTTTCCCCACAGTTCGGTTGGCTACTTAACTCCTCCCTTTTTCTGTCTATTTTTTGATGTGGATTAATATGTTGTTTTTTATTTGTTGCTTTATTATTTTATTAGTAAAATAACATTTCTAGCTTAGTGATCTGTTTTTTTGATAGGACCGCTGACATCCAACTTTAATCATGATTATACTTATTTTTTTACCTGTTTATACTTGTATTGGTTATTGCTTTTATTATTTTCTATTTTAATATTAGGATATAAGTAAAGTAATTTTGTTTATAGCCTATTCTGATTCTGATTCTGATCCCATAAATATTGGTTTAACTCCCATTGTTGGGTAGAGTAATGTTAGCCAGCTGTATATTCATGGATATGCTACATGCATGTCTTATAACAAAATGTTCTAACAGAGGGTTTGAGGGATATACTGACCCATTGGATTCTCATTTGCAGTCCCATCAAAATAACATTGTGCCCCAATTATTTTTTTCCTTTTGTATGTGGCTTTACTTCACTGATTTGTTAATTCAGTAAATTTGACTTAGTAACATTTTCTCTAATAAGCACCGCAAACTTCTGCCTCTCTATGGCAGAAATGTCTATATGTGTAGTATGTTAGATTTATCAGTGCCCCAGAGCCTTCATAGAAGAAGCAAAAGTTTACTTTTAAACCAAAGACCTTATTCGGTCTCATCACCCATGCTTGGCCTTCAACCGTGTGCTTGAGATGGAGTTTTACCAGCTTCCTTTAGCCTTTGACCGAGTCAGCACCTAAACTTTAACCCCTTGGGGGTTCAGACTAAGACCTCATGCCACCTAACAGCATTCATGGTTGTCTTCTTATTGGTTTGAGAAGCCTTGTAAAAGTAAATGTTCCAGTTGCAATTTATGTACTGAATTACTAAAACATCCAGTCAGAAGGACTTAAATGAACATGTCAGGCAAAAATTTACAACTGTTTGCCATTAACAGAGTAGTAACTAACGTAAAAAATTATTATTGTAATGTAGAAATTTTTCAAAATGCAACAGAATTTTTATTAGAACTTGAACATGTGGTCATATTATTATCTCAGTTCTGATTAAATGTGCATTAGTTCGTAGTTAGGTTTTGTGCTGATTTCATGAACATGAGCGCTGCATGAAAGTTGCAGGTTTTTCTTTTAGTACATAGAATTAAATTGCCTCTTTTCTTTCAAAGATCCTCAGTTTGGAAAAGCCCTCCTTTCACTGTTTAGTATTTAAAAATATACTACTAGTAAAGTGGTAGCAATACTAATTCATTTATTATACGGTTTGGTTAATACCTACACATAAGTAAATAAGTCCCACTGGCATTTTTACACAAATAGCACCGGTTGCTGCCTTAATCACTTTACCCCATTTGCAGTAGATTTGCTTTTGTGGTGTGATTTTGGTGGTGGGGACATATATCTCCTAAGGGAGCATTTGCATTTCATGTGGTGAATTGCATTTAGGTAATTAAATGACAAATAGTCAAATGACATTTTTGCAATCAGTAAAACTAGGAACTGGAAGATATCATTGTAGTCAATTTAAATAAAACATATATGTATAGTTGGAGTCAGGGGCAGAAGAAACAAAATATGATATTTCCTTTTTGATTATTTTTAGTTTTGATATTTTGGGTATCACAAATTTTTTAACATGCACATTAGCACTGATTCTACATAATTTCACTTGTTTAATATTACCAGGATAGAAATTATGGATTTATTTTATAATGCAAAGAAAGGTACATTTGTAAATGCTAATTTTAGCCTTTATGTATGTAGTCTTAAGGAAACACTCGATCTCTTTCACAATTTCTGACTTTTGCTTTTCCTGTTTTGTTTTTGTCACTGTGTCACACACAAAGCATGTGTGAAATTGTGCTAAATTTTGTGGTTTCTTAAGTTGTAGTGGGCTATTAAACTGCCACCACTGCCCAGCAGAAGTAAATGCAAATGTGGACTAATACAAAGCAGACTTTTCTAATGCCTGCCAGGATCTTTCCCAGCCCCCAGGGCTGTTTATTTGCTCTGTTTGGTCTGGCAGACACACTGGGCACATCATATTGTGTTGTTCTTTGGATAAACAAAAGCCAGATTGTTGAAGAAACTAAACATGCCCAGCTGTGCATTTAAAACTGACTGCACCAATCTGCCCAGAGTCACTAGAGGACAGAAGGTTAGTGGGTGTGTAAGGTCAGTAGGATTTAGTGTGAAGAGGTTTTAAGAAACATAACTGAATTTTGACTTTGGCTTGTGATCAGTTGACTATAAATATTATGCAATTAAAACCACTATGGTCTAATGATTGTGATGATTGTCTATTTGATTATCTTTGGTTACTGTGTAAGAAGTCCTGTAATTACAGATGGCAGACAGGTGGAGACTGTGTTTAAGTAATCAAGCAACACTACAGTGTTTGGTTCACTTATATTAGTGCAACAATCACTAAGTTAGACTGTAGCTAATGTTGGATATTTCGTGAGTATCTGTAGCCCTAGTCTTTTTGCTGGCACTAGTCTGACCCTGGTATGTTTTTTTTGGCAATCGAGAACTTGGAGACAGTAGCAGAGACCACCAGTAAACGAGATCACTCTTAATAGCTGTTCAGCTTAGTGCTTGAGAATCTATGATTTTTCCTAGCCTTGATTTCCTTTTCTCCTACGTTTTGAAGACATGTTGAGACTTAAATTATAGATACTACATAGCCCAAAACCCCTACGGCTATATAGTTTCTAACCGTTCCCATCAGGAATTAGCCACTGATGCTGTCTGTATGTTACACTTCCAAACAAATACAGGTGTTTTATTCAGTCCCATTACCAGAAATCAATACAATTTAGCAGAGATATATATTTACTGACTATAGTCAGTAAATATTTAGCCAAATATTTACTGACTATTTCATTGCCCACAACCACATCAAACAGCTGTAGGATGGCCTAAACCAGAGGTCACTAATAGTATAACAGCAGTCCGGGTCTAGAACCAGACATTGTTCACGACTTAATTTTCACTAAGTGACAGAGCGCAGAGCATAAACATGAGATAGTATAAAGCGTGAAGCAGCAGTTCAAGGATACATTTAATCAAAGAAAGTCTCATTCAGATGGCATGCTGTAAAAGAAGAAAAGTCGACAGCAAAAAACACCTTTTAAACCAGGAATGGAAAGAGGCATATTAGTTTATTCTCCCATTTTATTTACTTTTTTTATTCACATACACTTTAGTGGCTACCTTAGTATACAGGATATGGCAATAAACCATAACACAAGTTAGAAATTATGACTGTCTGTTCTTTAGCGTAATTAAATTTCCTCTAACTGAACCTTTCTGAATTCTAATTAAATGGATTTTTGGCCTAAACCAAATAATGTTCTCTCACTCTACATCAGTACCAGCAATGTTTATCTGTATGAATGAATGGATGTGTTCAAAAATTCTAGGATTTGGATGATGTGCAGATTATTTAGACAAAAATAAGATGTGTCAATAGAGATTATATGTATTAAAGAGCATTTATGGTTTTGTTTGCATATTTTAAGAAAATAAATATTTAAAATTTAAATAGGACAGAAAAATTCATGAACTATGATGCAAAATGTTTAATTGTTTAAATACAACATAGAACAGACATGCAAGGTTATGCAAGTGGGAAAAAGCAGTTTGGATCATAGCCTTAATATGAGGTTTAAGAAAAGAGGAGGATTTAATAGTTACACCATCAAAGTTTGTGGTGAGACCAAGAATTTGTAAGATATAAAGCAAAAGATATAAGAGCAGAGACCGATTATGGATAGTTATGTTGCTTACATAGATAAACAAGTGGTCACATATAAATGGTAAGAGTGGACCAATTAATAAACTCTGTGTATTCACCTAGGCGATGATATTCACTTGCCTACTGCATTTTCATTACATTTGGTCATTTAGCAGACGCTTTTATCCGAAGCGACTTACAAAGTGAGCACAGGGTTAATCACAACATCCCTGGAGCAATGAGGGTTAAGGGCCTTGCTCAAGGACCCACATTGGTAACTTTAGTGGACCTGGGATTTGAACCCCCAACTTTCAGATTGATAGCCCAACGCCCTAACCACTGAGCTACCTTGCCTACTGCTACAAATTAAGCTGTTGAAAAAAAAAAAGATATAAACGAAAATATTAGTGTAAGAGATGCCACTATCTGCAAGACAGGAGATGAGTATGTTATAGTTAAACTCATCAGATGCAACAGGTTAACATAATTTATTTAGATATCACTTTTTTACAACTGTGCTTTGTCCTCTTAACATTTATCTAATCGTTTTCTAAGCTTAAATCTTAAAAGTGCAACATTGGCAAGAAAAATACAGGAACTCAGAGGGGGACCCATGTGTGAGGGTCACAAGTTACACTAATATATATATATATAACTATATATATATATAATGTAGTTAAAAAAAGTTAACACATAATAATCAAGTAGCACAATGAATTCTCCAAGGTGCAGCTTGCAGCTTACTAAAACGGCATCACCAATAGAGACAAAATCTGCAGAGAAACAAGATTTAAGTTTTAAAGCTTCCCTGACTGTCAGTATTTCATGGCTCCACTCTCTACTAATGGTGGCAAAATTACATGATGTAGTGGCTGCACTTACTGTCTTGAATAGTTCTGATCCAGAAAGATTCTTCCAGATATCCTGGAGAGGTTATGAAATCAATGCTCATCAAACACTGGAGATCCACATGGCTTAGTGACTGCTTTTCTCCTTTTCGGATTTGGGCGTTTAGACCCATGGGTTATTTTATCATTTTTATACATGACACCCAGCTACACTTTAGCTCTGATGATACTATGGTTTCTGTTCGAAAATCTGCCTTTCTCACTAATATATCTGTTTGGAACAAGGCCTATTTTATCGAGCAAAATTGTAAATACAGCTTCTGACGGTTGCAGCAAAAGCCTTTATTTATTAAAACCTGACCTTTCAAACGATGGTTCTAAAACTCTCCCTGGCCATCTTTGTACCTGACCATGGTTTAAATGTGCAGTCGAAAGGATTAACAATAATCAGTTGGGCCAGTGTTTACTACAGTGCTATAGTCCAGCGGTGGTGTGAAAAAAAGGCCTGCCACAAGTACAGTATTACTATTATAGATTGTAGAAAAAAAACAACAGAAAGATGACAAACATGCCATGAACAGTAGAAAAATCTGTGAAAAGAGGAAAAATCAATTAATGGCATTGTATTAACATGTATTAATTTGCAGGGTTTAGAAAGAAAGTACAAGCAAGTCACTAAGCAGCTGTTGTACAGAATAAGACATTAAACAAGTCAAACATTTTCATCTTTTAATCTTAAATGCAATAAATAAAAAAATGGAACAAACTATAATAAATATATTGAGAGGGGGAAATTAGTTTAATTGAATGCATTGGAAACAATATTCTACATATTGTACATGTACCTTATTATTGTTTGCATGTAGTATTATTATTATTATTATTATTATTATTATTATTATATAGTAAAAAAAAAAAAAAAAATTTTTAAACAAAAATTCAAACATTAACCAATATGCATTTAAAATATGTCTATGTACATGTTTGTAAAAGAAATACAATAGGGAAATCAAATGCACACATCAGACTGTCAGGACACCCACAGGGATCAAAGCACATAATCTCTATGGAAGGTAATAAAGAGAAGAGCATGAGGTGGGAAAGAAAGAGCAGCCCAATTTTCTGATAAATGAATGCTTGTCTCTTGGTTTCTGGAAGAGACAGCCAACATCACAGACATACAGACATGACGACAGAATAGCATTCTGGGGTGGCAGGGTTGGGAAGAGGTTGGTTGATGTATAATAACAACTTACGATAACCAGGAACTTTAAAGCAATCTTTTCCAGTTTGCTCATAAAATGTGGCTTTCTATTGGCCCAGTGGGCTTTAGTGCACAAGAGGTTTACTGTGCAGTACTGAACATAACTCTTAAGTGTTTTATTTTGAAAATAAGTTATGTAGTGTTGCAATAATGGCTAAATTATTACAGATTCAAACAGGTGATTTTTTCACCTATTTTGGCATTGTTCATTTACCAATGATGGCCTTCACATTGTGAAACAAAAAAATAATTGAATGTATTGTCCAATTCCCTGTGCATCGTAAACATTTCATCATTTTACACGGGTGCTGTTTTTATGTATTTAAATATTGTAATTTGTTTTTAGCAGAATATTGTCTTGGGTAGGTTATTGTGTAAGGTTTTGAAAATTGATTGACATTTTGCTGACATCAGTTTTGTCCTACACCACAGCAGAGCTACATAATGTGATGTAATTGTATTTATACACAATGGGTATGTTGGGATAAGCAGTGGCCAAGGGTGTATTTGTCATTGCAACAACCAGACTTTTTCTTTCACTTCAACCCTAAAGTGCAACTTGTGTTTAGATTTTGCATTTGAGACCAAATCCCCAAACCAATCCCTCCTCCTTGCAGTCACCACAAACACACACATACACACATGCTTGTGGCCAGTAGAGGTCTGTGGTCAGGCCAGTAACAAGCAGTTCAGCGTAAACACAGTTTCCAGACTGTCCCAAACCCCAAACGCCTCTGTCTCTGCCCTCACACTGCTGCTGGTGCTGCAGCTGCTACATCATTCACAATACTCTGTCTGTCACTGTGTGTGTATGCAGCACAACCACAAAGTATTGTGGTCTTAACTCTTTACTCAAATGGAAAAGTTAATATGATAATAATATACACAATTTGGACAAAAACAGATTTATGGAGCACTCTAGTTCGGTTAACATACATCATTAAAACAAATTAACATAGTTGGATGTTAAACCAGAATAAAAAAGCTTTACTGTTTTTAGAAAAAAACTGACAAGTCTTACTGGAGACCTGTCGAGTGTCTCAACTCATTTAAGTTCATCACATCTGCCATGTGTTTATTTAGCTGTGCCTTTGAGGACATTCTGCCTAACTACTTTCTCAATATCCATGCAATACAGCCCACAGTATGCTATGTAGAACCCACTCTTAAGTTTAAAGCAACTCAGTGTGCATGTGTCCAAGCTAATTAGACTCTGCTATTTACACTCATAATAGAGTCAGTATAGACAAACTCCGAGACTGCTGAGTTAAAAATGGCATGCACTACGTATTTCGTTTTGTTTATGTGCAATAATGCCAAAATGACATATGCAGAAATTTAAATAGAAACTTCTTTAAAAGCATAAATTCACACACCCCAAAGTTGGCCAGGTTTGGTGGAATGAAAGTGGCTGCATTTCATTGGGTTTGTTTAGACACGTCAGTGCGTACTTTGCTGGTTTGGCTGTGATTTAAAGTGTAGTAGTACTGTATTTTTAAAAAAGAAGTCTTTAGGGAGATGTGCTCAGAAGTATGGGCCCTGGTACAAAGTAGCCGTCTGAACATAATTTGTGTGTGTGTGTGTGTGTGTGTGTGTGTGTGTGTGTGTGTGTCGCGTAGACATTTGCCTCCCTCTTTAGTCTCTGCACATGCAGTTAAAATAGTCCATTTTAGCGAGCCCTCGAATCTGTGACGCCCGACATCATTAAACACAGATCTGCACGTCTGTAATTTTAAGCCACAGTCTGTCACTAGAGAGAAAGAGAGAGAGAGAGCCTTACAGTGTGAGTAAATGTGCATGGAAAAGTTAGCAGGGACTGTTTTCAAACTCTTTTGTATCATGCCCAACAAAACACCATGGCTTGGCATTTCACTTAGACGCTGTACTGTAATGATGCGCTTTTTAAATTCCTCATTTCATTATGGGAGTTTTACATTGGTCTTACTGTGCCTTCTATGTCATAAATAGTTGTTTTAAGTTTAAAAAATAACAATAAATGTATTTTATGGAATTCTAAAACAAAAATAATCTATTAATATAAATATAAATTAGTATATATCATGGATAATTGTTTGTTCTATAATTCGTCACAGGCATTTCCCAATGCAAACAGCGTAATTCAACAATAATTATGTACCGGTCAACCTGCATGACTCTTTTGGATTCCATCCACCCCCATTACACATCTTTTATTAGACATGCTACCCATGTCAGTGGTGGGGTATGATAATGTAATTAGAGGATAATATATCTCTATGATTAACTTCGTTTGGTTGCAAGACTAATTAGAAGTTAGCCAGGCACACCAAAGGCTGGGAAAGAGAAGGTCCTTGCAGATGAAATCCAGCCGCTTCCTCTGGACCTTTTTATTTGTTATCCACCTGTCATCTCTGCAGTTTCCTGTTGTTTTGACCTGCTTAGTCTTTCATGTGGTCTGACTTTTTTTGTGGCTGCCCAAAGGATTACGTATCACCAACAGAGCAACTTGTTTATCTACTATTATAACTTCCTCCGTGTGTCAAATGGCATAAAGAACTCAACAGCCACTCAGACACACACTGACTTGTTGGACCTGAAAGTCAGACACAAAGACAGTATACATCATACATACATTATGTGTACCATGAGTATGATTTGAAATTGTAAACACACAAAACTGCAGGTGACAAGTCACCCATCCAGAACACCGCCTATTAATTATATGTAAGAATTCATATCATATTCGTATTTCTAATATATATATTGACATCCATTAATGTTTTGACATGGATAGCTACATATATAGATGGCATGTTGATGTTTTTTGCAAAACTCAAATTTGTCTGTCTGAGTGAATAAAGTTTTATCAGTCTTCTCAGAGGTAAAAAATGTATCTCTAAATAATTACTAAAAAATAACAAATAAGACTCTTTTTGACATTGCTCTGTTTGATTCAACTTGTTTAGCTCATCCATAATAAATCATGTTAAAATGTTATTTTCCGAGGACAAATTGTCATTGTATTAGCTGAACTGAATGTTGCTATTTTTTTTGTTGCATGCAATACAGTTTATTAGTAATGGTTAAAAGAATAATAAATAAATAAATGAAATAAACTAAAACTTATTTGCATTTGTGGAAGGAGCTTGGATAAACGAATACCACTTGGGGGAAATAAACATTAATTCATTAATTAAAGCACTTGGCATAGGATTTGCTTATGGGCAGTGCAAAACTTTGAGATAGGGCAGCACAGAAGGTGGACAGAGTTTGCAGTAGTGACGGGAACGTGCTGTGTTGGCAGCTACCACAGCCAGCCCTTTGTAAATAGTGAAGCCTGATAATAAAGCCTGTTCCTGAGCTTAATAAATCTTGTCTCCAGTCCCAGCATGGGATTGTACTTTTGAGACTTGTCACCATTTTCACATCAGTGCTTATTGTAATCATTACGGTTACCTTATTAGTGATTTTACAGCTGCTCCACTTCTGGATATAGTGAACAGAGGTGATGATGGAGAAGTTTGAGTTCATAGTGTAGGTGAAAAAATTCTTTATTAAACAAAAGTGGATTCCAAACGCTTAACTTAAAGTTGGATGAATGTACTCCAATGAGTCCATGGAGTACATGGACCTAAAAAAAAGAAAACCTGTGAGCCCAGCACAGAACACATAAAGTACAAACATCCATGGCCAAAAATGTGCAGAGCTCTATTAAAGTATATAAACTGAAAGGAGATTAAATGATCAAAGGCTAATTAGCTAAAATGAGGGGCAGGTTAAACTAGTTAGAGTAGGAACAGAATAGAACAAAACTAAACATGTGAGCATGTGATACAATATTGTATTTGGTCAATAATTTTGTATAAGTAAGCTTAGCAATAAAAAAAATACATTATAAAATGTTTATAAAATAAGGCAAATAACTTGAGCAGTAAAGAAATATTTATTTTAAGCTGTTGAGGGAAAACATTTCTCCTGGGTCTGGAAATTTTTTTATATATATATATATATATATATATATATATATATATATATATATATATATATATATATATATATATACTGGTCATTTAAAAGTAGATTAGTTTAGTAGATTAGAAAGTAGAAACTATTGCACATGAGGTGAATGATAAAAAAAAAAAAAACGCCTGTGTGATAGATACACCAAACTAGTCAGTCTGTGTCTCATAAATTACAATGTACTGTGTCCAATTTAGCTATATAATTATACACTATATTATATTATATAATATTATATATATACATTATATTAAATTGTGTCTTGGTACGCATGTAATCAGTATATTTCAAGATTGTTTCAAGAGGATTCTGGCGCTCTTAGGATTGCAAAAAAATCTAAAGTAATTTGAAATCTTATAGCAGATTGGCAAGAATTTCTATAAGTTACAATCTTAAGAAGGATTTTTAATATTTGTTACAGAAAATGAGACAGAAAAACTTCGTCAAATTGTATTTTTTTTAATAAAAGCAATATTTAACATAGTCTGAAATAAAAATAGAATATTTATAGTATTATGTAAATAACAATATAAATTCAAATTTGCACATTTATATTAGTAGCATATTATCATGCAGCACCTGTTCTTGGAATACTACATTTACAGAATTGAAAAGATCAGTTAAGTGCCACTTCCAAGTAAGTATAAACAACACAGTAATTTACTGCAATAAGCTTGTAGTTCCCTTATAAAGGGAGATAACTTGGTCTCAGTGATGACCGTGAAGGAGACAAACATCTGTCGTCAGAGACTTCCACACAGTGTGCTTTTTCTACATCCGTCTGGGAAATATGATCAGTCCATTAAATTGAGCATCCTTCCGAGGGATCAATTTTCCTATATCCCTTTTGGGTGTATGTAAATGCATGCAGGTTTTTGGGTGTGTGTGTGTGTGTGTTTATATGTTTGCACATAAGAGTCAGGTATATTAACAGGTTCAGCTGGCTCAGCGTGGCTGGCATGTATGAAGGTTTCTGGAGGCTCGTTTTTTGTTTTTGCCTTGCTGCTCTTGCTGCTGTTCCTGCTGTGAAGGACTTTGCTGGTTCTCTAGTCTTGTAGCTCTCTGGGCTTTGCACACCAGACCATGGCCACAGTCACAGCGCTGAAAGATCTCCAGGTTGTGAGTGTCTTTACGATGATGTCGTGTACACACCTGGCCCTCGGTCAGCACTGGCTTACAGATTCGTGACCAGAAGTGACGGGCACAGCATAGACCCAATGAACAATCCGATGACCTTAGACATATTTCCCCCTCTCCACCTAAACATGAAGGAAAGTTCAACTGATTGCCAGGCCAACATTAAGATCATATTAATATAATGACATTAATGTATAAATGCTAATTTATTAGTATAAGGACAATAGTATAAATGGATTTTTCCACAGAAATGAAGAACAATTACAAAGTGATATGTATATACCTTTCATTATTTCCTGTGGTTTTGAAGAGGCAGCAGTTCTTTTACCCTGTTGTAATTTTACTGTGCCATTCAGTTTATGTGTTTCAGAAAGCCCACTTGTCTCATTAGTCTGCTTACTGCCATCTGTAATGCTGTAAGCTTGGGTGGCATTCACTTCACCTGCTTGGCACACACCTGCAAAGCAGCAGAAATCCAAAATCAACAAGTAAATACTATTTCATTAAATCCAATTTAATCCAAAGGATTTCATTTAATGAAAGCCCTTCATTCACACCCTTTTTATTTATACATTGCTCACGTTTGGAACCTCTGCCACTTGGTTTTCACATTTTTGAAGTACTAAGAACATTCTAATGAGCTTTTGTCAAATGCAATACACAACAGAAAAAGTTTAATATTAGCAATATAATGAAGCATTTAGGTTCTCACTAGTATATCCCTTAGATCTGCACGACATTATTTAGGACCCATGTTGGCTATAAAATTGTACTGTTACTAGATTTATCAATGGTGAAATTACAACACTATTAAACTCCTAAGACCCTGTGGAATTCCCAGTGTGAACAAGTGTTCACTTACCACCTCCCAGCAACCATTTTGGGAATGTTGCCATACTAATCAAAATGCACTTATGGAATTAACAAAACAAATAACAATACTGCCAAGATCATATGATTAAACAACCTTACACAATAAGGTAACAGGCATAAGGACAGTTTTCAGCAATGTAAAATTGTGTAATTGCTAAATGATATTTGGGGGTTTGGTGAGCAGAATAGAGTACATTTAACCCTGGGAACAGTTCAGAGTCAATTTGGTGTACCTGGCAATTGTCATAATTAAAACACAAATATTTGTGTAGAATAGGAATTTGAAGACAGCTTATGTTTAAAAAAAATGACAATATAGTAGTGATTTGGGATATAAAAACATAAAGAATATATAGATTAACATGGTTTAATTCATTATTGGTGGCTTAGTGGTTAGCGCTAGGGATTCCCGGTTCGTATCCCCATCTGGGTGGAGTTTCCATGTTCTCCCCGTGTCTGCGAGGGTTTCCTCCGGTTTCCCCCCACAGTCCAAAAACATGGATCAAGTCAATTGAATTCTCAAAATTGCCCCATATAGAGTGTGTCTGTGTGAGTGAGTGTGTGTCCAGCGATGGATTGGCGCCCTGTCCTGGGTCTATCTGCCCAGCGCCCGAGACGTTCTCCCCTGGATGGGCATGGGGAACCCCACCGCGACCCTAATAGAGGATAGAGCGGGAGATAATGAATGAATGAATGAATGAATGAATAATTCATTATTATAACAGCACTACTTACTACTATTAAACCAAGTTCTTAAAATGCAAAACGTGTAAGAAAAAGGAATCCCTCCCTTCCCTTCTGTAAAGCGACTCTAATATTTGAATCAAATGAGAATTGAATGGACGCTGAGGATTCCGGGAGTTGCAGATGCTTTGGGGAGCTGATGTGCAGACCTGTGTGAGGGAGGCTCACCGTTGATGCAGGAATTCCCGGAGCAGCACATGGCATCGCGCGCGCACCGCTTCCTGCGCTTGCGGCAAGGCTGGCAAATCCCGCGAGAGCAGAACTCCGCGAGGCCGCACTCAGAGACGCGAGCGCACGTCGCCGGCTGCGAGAAGCAAGATCAAATGCGTTACTGCGCCTGCGTTTACCTTCACTCCTCAAAAGAGGAACAAGACTACATTCGGATTCGCTGCAGTTACCACAGCAGGGCTTTTAAGAGAAGGCTTGTAGGAACATACCGCTGAGCGAGCGCCGGCTCCCGGGTCACGGCTGGCCGCCTGCGGGCTCGCGCTCACCGCCTCCGCGGGACTCTGCGCTGCGGGCTGCGGGTTCTTGATGGAGTTGCGGGAAGTTCCGGCATCAGCGCCCCGCCAACAAACCACCACAAATACAACCACAATTACCGACACGTAGATCGGCCTCATGATCCAAGCTTAACGAGCAAAGTTCCACCGGTGCGCTTAAAGTAGCCACGAGGAAAGGAAACCAGTGTGTGTGTGTGTGTGTGTGCGGATAGATGATCCAAAAGGAGGATGATGCTGCTTCTCAGTGTTGGTCTGACCGTTTATGGAGATAGAGAGCGCCATGGGTTTTATACATGTGCACTTTGTGTACAACCCCCACCCTGTGAAGTGTAATGAGGGCAAAGAACTGACATTTCACAATCTCTCTCTCTCTCTCTCTCTCTCTCTCTCTCTCTCTCTCTCTCTCTCTCTCTCACACACACACACAAACTACTGAGATGCATAATAGGGTTAAGATGACACATAAAAGAACATTTCTAGTTTTTAAACTAAAAGCAGCAGTAATGAGGCAAAGAGAATAAAATAGTATGATATTAATAGTATTGTAATAATGACGATGACACATAATAGTCTAATATATATTACTTTAGAAATAATTAGTATGTATTATTATTCAAGGTGGTAGTGGAAGTAAAGTAGTCTTAAACCAATTTTGTTTTTAGGCAGGAATGACACTAATTGCTCTCTTGTGCTCTTACCTAACTCGAATAAGTTAGAATAGTTATATAGTAGCTTAGTTATATTTTTCATTATTTGGTTTGATTGATGTGTTTTGGAAAAGGAAATTTACAATACAAGTGTTTAAAGGCACAATGCTTGATGCTTTATGTTTTTGCCCACAGGACTGAGTTAACTGATTTTAAGAACCATAGTGAGGTAGGCACTGATGTACACCTTTTTAATTGACAGCACTCTGCATGTTCTTTTAAGTGTTAAGTGACAAGGATTTTCAACAGTTTTCCCAAAATCCATTATTTTAGCATGGCGCATGCTAAACAGTCTGAGACGTCTTGATGTTCACATGAATTCCATTTGAGTTTGTACATTTTTCATGATGTTATTAACTGTAGATGGTAAAAGATTTGAATTATTAAGAGTGTTCATATGTAGCAAATGGAGGTTAATTAAGAAAAACTTTCTATTTCTGTTTCTATTTTGTACTTTTCATTTAGTCTTTCTAGAGTGTGTTTAAATTAACACTTTACAGTTTTTAGTTTGTATTTACAGGTGGCACGGGGGCATAGTGGTCGGCACATCTGCCTCTCAGCGCTGGGGATGCAGGTTCGAATCACAATCTGAGTTGAGTCTCCATGTTCTTTCCCTTGTCCGCAAGGGTTTTTCCTCCTGGTTCTCTAAATTGCCCCTATAATCTATGTGTGTGTGTGTGTGTGTGTGTGTGAGAGAGAGAGAGAGAGAGAGAGAGAGAGAGAGAGAGAGAGTGTGTGACCAGCAATGGATTGGCACCCTGTCCTGGGTGTATCTGCCCTACCATTACCATAGAAGAGATACACCCAGGACAGGGCATTAATCCATCACTGGGAGGTTTTTGGTTTATTTATTTAACAAAATAAACAAAAAAAAAACAAATAATATAAGTGTTTTTTTACCCCTGTTCTTTGTGCACTAATATTTTCCCAAATCCCTTAATCTTTAATTTTTTTTAAAACTAGTTGGTAGTGTTTTTAGTAACAGTATTTTGAACTGACTAACAACTGTTTCAGAAAGTTTAGTACAAAGTTGTAAACCGTGGCCCATCCCTACTTAAGACTAAGGCTTTGGTAGATACTTATTTCATACTTATGAACTTGATGAACTGACCTGTTAAACAGCTAATGTTTATAGCTTATTTTGCTAACTTTTCTGAGTGAGTTGAAGGTTATTATTTAACAAATAGAAATAAGTTTATTATTAAAAACACTAATAACAAATGACAATCTTTGTCTTTTTCAGTTTTAAATTAACATTATTTTTTGTATTTTTTATTGCATTTTTAGAAAGATTTTCCAATTTTTCTGTAAATGGGTTTGTGGCATATTAGGATGCAGACTTGCAGTTTGTGGACCACGAACTTGAACTATTTGCTTGTAATCAGAAGACAATGACTAGATATGTGTTAGATGTGTTTTTAAGGCAGTAAGAAATTAAGAAACAAAAAAGTGTGATTTACTGAAAGAGAAAAAACACCATGACACCACTAACTGAAAATATATAATTACATTATTGTCAGCTGAAGTATATAATTTGTGGGTAGAGAAATTTACCAGAGGGCTCTGGCAAAAAAATGCATACAGAACAGGAATAAATAAAATAAATAGAAAACAAAATGAAAATATGTCAACGTGCTTTCTGTGTCTGTATGTGTGTTTCTCTCTTCAGTGCATGGACATAAGCTTTGTTCTTTATTTTGCAATTTGAGCACCTCCCAAATAAAAAGTGCAGACTAGGATACATGTAGGATTTAAAGGATTTTATTTAACCCCACCTGTCCTTAATCAGCCTCAATGTATTAACCTGAAAGTTTCTTTTACACGGATGTTTTAGAAAAAACCCACTCATTTTATTTTTTGGTTGTGTTTCAGAGCTATGGTGTGCAGCCATGATGGTGAAACCACATCTAATGCTTGGGTGGAATTTCAGTAATATGCTAAGAAACATTAATGGTACATATTAATCTCAACGTACTGTATATTCTAATGAAGTTTGTGTCATATCTGTGTTCTTTCAGTAGCAGCCACATTCAGATGTTTAATGCCATGATTCCACAGAAGTATGATGATCTCAGAAAAGTGTAGGCTGTCACTGGCCCATTATTTTTGCTATTTGGGATAAGTCTCGGTGGTTTTTGTTTGGACAATGTGTTCAGTGTATTATAAACCGTAATACATCTTTTACAATGGAATCAAATTCCAGCAATGACAGAATGTGAAATATTTCAGCATACCAGCAACAAAGATGCCCATCCAAAATGTGCTTACTGAAGAGTGATACCAGAAGGGTAGAACTAAAACATTCAATTGCTCCCTGGAGAAATCATTTCACATCTGCCACACATACCATAATCCAGCAGACAATGCACTTTGAGCCAAGACAGTGATGGAAAGGTTTAGTGCTGCTGACCTGAAAGCAATTTACTATATACAGAGCAACATAAGGGAATCCTTTGTCACTTCTAAACATGAATGCTGTTTTTCTAGAAGCCTGAATGGGAAAAATGTACATGACATGAATGATTTTCACATTTAAAATCTGTTTATGGTACCTGATTGTTTTCTTGATATTTTCATTACAAAAGTTGTTCTACAATATAACTTTGAGTTAATGTAAGCAATGGGAGAGAAAACAAGACTGAAATATTGAAATGCTGGATGAAATTCAGTTGTCACCACAATGTGGCAGCTGTCAACAAAATAGATGGTCAAAGGAAGAACTCCATCTGGCTCCATTTCTGTTGGAAAAGCAAGAAAAAAATCTGCCGACACAGCCAACCTATGAAGCAAATGCCTATTATTCAAAATGATATCCCCTCTGCAGTAGGAAACAGCATTTAAATGTACTCCGTTATCATGTGGAGGTATTTGAATGTGTTGTTTTATGTTTCTTTGTTGCAATTAATGACAATTGTATAGTAAATTAATTCAATATGAACAATTTGAAGCTTCCAATAACTGCACTATGCTTTTATATATAGAAAGCGACCACGTGCACAAGAGAGAGGTGATGGATGATTCACAGCACTGCAGTGGTAAGTGAAGTTTGTCACAATCTGTCAAGCAGCATGTTAAAATCGAAGTTAAGGGATGCTACTGCATCCTCGATGCAGTGTGGCCTGGAAAACCAAACAGCACACTTTCCCTCCCTTGTTTTCATTATACAGCAGTTTACATCAAACACATAACTATTATCAACTAGATTGTTTTTGCACATTTTACTGTAGTCGTTGTGATGATGGTTATATATAACAGAATACTGAACTGATCTTGGATGAAGATTTCAGCAATGCACAAATAATCGCATATGTAGCTATTTGGCGCCCTCCTTTGGCTGTTTGGAAAAAATGCGCTCAGGTAATTTTTATTTAAGCTTTTTCATGTTAAGGATTCAGTTAAGTGATGTTGATAAATGATAACATGACTTAAAGATGGCGACAGATCAAATTAATATGCTTCTAAAACACAGCATAGATAATAATGATGACAATAATAATGCATTTTTGAAAGTGCTTGGACAATTTCTAAATGTCAAACCTTACATTTTAGCTAATTAACCAATATATTAATAGTTGTTTTATTGATCACATATAAAACAATTAACACAATAGTGGAGCAGTTAAGGCCAGTGATCATTCATGTCAGTAGATGTTGGTGTTTATTTTTAAGGACATCATTTCTTGCCACTTGAGGCGACTAAACATACAAAAAAGTTATTTTCAAATTATTTCCTAGACTCTATTTGCCAATAAATGCCAAAAATCATGTTTGTTTAGTGGGTGAATGTAGTAATTGCACCATTGTAAACTGTACAAATAAAAAATACACATTCATTTATCATAATGGTAAGGTATGATGTGAAAAAGGGGCGCACATAAAAACAGTTTATTTAGACAAATGCTACACAAAGATTCAGTAATCCATATTTTGCACTGGATCACATTACATGTTTCAAAACAGGGTGAAAATGTCACACCCATACAGACAGTTTTACAATTTTTTTCTAATTTCACAGTGTTTTGCTGTGCATCGAATAAGATTTCAATAAAGTGTGATGCCTCACAGATTGTCAATAATGGATTTCTATGTGAATTGCTGGAATTGCATGGGTTATGATGATCTGCATCAGTGCAGGGATTTAATGTAGCACATACTTTTGGGATGCCATTGACTTAAGGCACTGTTTCTCATGATCAGATAATAAAGATTTGAATGTAGTCCGAACAAGACCGATTTGCTGTATATGATAAATGTTAAACCTGAACTGAAATGATTTATTTGATGACAGCTGTATGAACAAGGCAAGTAAATCCCATACAATCCCAGTTTTCCCAGAGCCACTTCAAAGGCCTGAGATTAAGTGCAGCCTGGCCCTAAATGAATGAACCATTCATGTTACACTCCATATTGCTCAGTTCCGCTCTCAGAATCAGTATTGATGACTTTTACATGACTGATAATTGTTCCACCATATGGAATACAAATTACAATTATTTAAATATAACAAAAACAATTGACAACAGAAGAGTTAAAAAGTAAGAAACAATATGAACCTTTATCACAAACATTTAGTCTGAAATTTAGCCAGCAGCTCAATTAACTGTTTAGGATGGCAATGTCAGTAGTGAGTTTCATTTTAACAGCAGAAAATAATGTAAGACAAAAATAAATATATAAAATATTGTATTATTTACTTGTCAGGAATTTGGCTTATATTTGATTTATTCTGTATTGCATTCAGGCATGGCATTCAACACAGACTTTGGGTATTATTAATTGTGAACATGGTTTTGCAGAATAAATGTAATATAACACAAAGAAAATGATAAAAATGAATAAATTAGGTTGAGGGAGTTAGCAAACAGGCTTTGGCCCACGTTAAACACCTCATTCTATTCTCTATCATGTAGTGTTACTCTACTGTCTTCAGGGGCACAGGATATGTTTATTCTAATCACAGTAATTATAATTACTATAATAGACCAAAGAGAGTGTGAACCCCTGTATCCTGGATTTCACATACAGTGTTTAGATTCTGTTTTCATAATTAAGTAGTCTGCAAAAAGTATGAAAAAGGCTGTGCAACTGGTAACGGGAAAAAGCAGTGAGGTCACAGCCTGCTATAACATTTATCCATTACACTATATAAGTTGCACATACATGCGAGCACGCACACACCCACACACACACACACACACACACACACACACACATACACACATACACACTGTTGGTGTATAAGAACACATTAGGCTGCAGCATTGCAAGTATTTATAATTCACAGAAACCTTCCCTTTTTTATACAAAAGTCAAGCTCAATCCAACCAAGTGTTTTTATTTCACTTGCTGAGTTTTGTTTCTTCTACCTTATACAGTCTAGCCTGTCCAACAGAAGCAGATCTGTTCCAGGCAACAGTGGAGCAGGTCTTTGTTTGGCATATATTTGCTAAATGTGTGCCAGTGTGATGTAGCTTTAAAAGTCTATATCCCAGCCTGAATTGTCATCAGGAGGAGGTTCTTCATTGTCTTCGGGAAAGCTGTCAAAGT
Source organism: Corydoras sp. C115 (assembly GCA_019802505.1). Lineage (NCBI taxonomy): Eukaryota > Metazoa > Chordata > Actinopteri > Siluriformes > Callichthyidae > Corydoras > Corydoras sp. C115. The sequence continues at coordinate 13,166,423 of JAFMOC010000007.1, forward strand.
TACTTGTGTCTGTGGCTGATGTAACCTGCAAACAAATAAGAGTAAGAAACAAGAAATAAGGACCTAAAAACACGAGCCGGTTTAGGGAATAGAGAGAGAGATGGGGGGAAAACAAAAGTCACATGCACGGGGATAGAGATCGCGATTCAGATTGACTCACAGGATAAGCGCAGTTAATGTCCTTTTTTCTCAAATCTGTGGAGTGATCCATGGCGAGCTACCAACATGTACTTCGCGGTGATTCACGTATTGGGCATGCCTGACCTACTGTCTCTAATGTTACATCTACAAGGTGCAGCAATGAGGTGGTGTCTAATAGTGTCCAGTAAGTGATTGTGGGTTTAAAAGCTGCTGCTGTCTCCAAACTAACATCAGTATCACTACGGTACTGTGACTCATCCACCACTTTAATAATACCTGCTCTGTGAATGTCCTGATCATCAGAGAACAAAGTAAAGTGGACCAGTGTATGTACATTAAATATACATTTACATTTAGCAGATGCTTTTATCCAAAGCGATTTACAAATGAGAGAACAGTGTAGAAACAATGGACTACAGAATGTAATTGTAGAGCTAAGATTGCCTATATGTTCAATGGAGCGGATGTAATGGACAGTAAGTATAAAAACCTGCTGGTGTAAAGTGTCTATTGATTGTATATTGCTCAAACGTGCCAATTTTAGCATGGTGCACACATGCATACACATTCTATAATTACAAAATCAAATAAAAACATACATACTCGTGTCTTAAACAACCTAAAAACATTTCTTTTTACAATTTCTTTCATCTGCTTTATCATGTAGCTGTGTACTTACAGTAGGAACGATTGGTGGGGTCAGGGTTCCTTTCCTTAAGCCTTCCCAGTTAAAACCTTCAAACCACCTGCACATAAAACAAAACAAAACATAAAACAGTGTTTGAATGCACTTCTACTTTAGATGATGATCATAATATAATTGGCTTAACATTAATTTGATAACAACATATTCTACTTTTTGCTTTTTCAAGTGTTATAAATATTCAATATTCTCGATTCCTACAAATATAAAATTATATATTGTTTTTCAGAACATGTAGACGTTTGGATATTGTAGAGAATAGGTTTTTATTTACCATTTGTGCAATAATACACCAGTAATACTGACGTATCAGATAAGTATTTAATCATGTTCATACTTACTTGTGCTTTTGAATATCTTTGACACCATTTTTTAAGTTTCCCAATCTTTCTGAAGGAGTGTCTCTAAAAAAATAATCAAACCACTGTTAGACATTGCAAAGTACAACAGCAAAATTTCCATTTGCATTTCCATTTTCAAGTACCGGTACCTGCATAGCTTTTTTATGAGATTGGCAGCATTTTTTGTTATCTTCTTTGGAAATTCAATCATGTCAATCCCCCTTAAAATGATGTTGTATGTCTTCATGGGGTCCGGCCCCGAAAAAGGAGGGCTGAAATAATGTGTAATTACTGATTATAAATTTTCAGCAATATTTTAACAAAACTTGTTGGTAAAACTTTTAGGTGCTGGTTAACACAATAAAAAAACATAATTCATTTTACCTGCCAGTGAGCAGTTCATACATAAGGATGCCAAGTGACCAGTAGTCTGCTGAAATATCATGCCCTTTATTAAGAATGATCTCAGGAGCCACATACTCGGGTGTGCCACAAAACGTCCATGTCTTCTTTCCAAATCCAATCTTTTTAGCAAAACCAAAGTCCACCTAAGCATATGACAATAATTAAGATACCTATTTATTATTACTGAAATATTTGAAACAATTATCTGACACATTATATACAGTTTTATGTCCTAAAAAAGTGTTGCCAAAATTGTAACTTTACAGGCAAAAGAGAAAAAGTATTAAATTGGAATTAATTTAAAAAAATCATTAATTTCTGGAACATTTATATTTATCAATTTATATTAAATTAATATTATTTGGTGTATTTTTTCCAATGGTGCAATGGAAAGCAGTGATATTCATTAATATGAATTTTAAAGTAAATGCACTTCATTAAAATCATTCATTCATTCATTATCTTCCACTTTATCCTCTATTAGGGTCACGGTGGGGTTCCCCATGCCCATCCAGGGGAGAACATCTCGGGCGCTGGGCAGATAGACCCAGGACAGGGCGCCAATCCATCGCTGGGCACACACTCACTCACACAAACACACTCTATATGGGGCAATTTTGAGAATTCAATTGACTTGATCCATGTTTTTGGACTGTGGGAGGAAACCGGAGAACCCGGAGGAAACCCACGCAGACACGGGGAGAACATGGAAACTCCACCCAGATGGGGAATCCCTAGCGCTGAGAAACGAACGTGCTAACCACTAAGCCACCGTGCCGCTGTACATTAAAATCATTCATTCATTCATTCATTATCTCCCGCTTTATCCTCTATTAGGGTCGCGGTGGGGTTCCCCATGCCCATCCAGGGGAGAACGTCTCGGGCGCTGGGCAGATACACCCAGGACAGGGCGTCAATCCATCGCTGGGTACACACTCACTATGGGGCAATTTAGAGAACTCAATTAACTTGATATATGTTTTTGGACTGTGGGAGGAAACCGGAGAACCCGGAGGAAACCCACACGGACACAGGGAGAACATGGAAACTCCACCCAGATGGGGATTCGAACCGGGAATCCCTAGTGCTGAGAGGCGAACGTGCTAACCACTAAGCCACCGTGCCGCTGTACATTAAAATCATATAAAGTTAAATATTCAACATTTATGTTTATTAGAGCCTCTGTTGGCTGGTCATGAAAAAACTACGTTGCCCATTTCTGCTATAAGATAACATTTCTGAAGCTGCAGCATTTCTTTGCATGATTTACCAGTTTGGCATAACCTCTGTGGTCCAGTATTAGGTTCTCTGGTTTAAGATCTCTATAAATAATGCCTTTGGAATGCAGGTAAGCAAAAGCCTCCACTACACAGGCTGTGTAGAATCGAGTAGTTGAATCATCAAATGAACCCCTGCATTAGACCAAGAACACCATTAGCAGAATTACAATTACAATTCAGTTTAAAACAAAACAAAACAATACAAAATGTATTAAAACATATTTAGAACTGACCTGTCTCTGAGAATGGTCCACAACTCTCCACCCAGACATGCCTCCATTAGCATGTACAAGTATTTACTGTCTTTAAATGTCCTGTAGAGTCTAAGAAATATAGACTTAATTAAGAATAAAGGACAAATCAAAATATGGCTAAATATCACCATATATTGTATATGTAGGTACATTGGCAGATCAATGACATTATTTGTAAAGTAAAATATAAAATTAAAAGTAATGTTTTTAATTATAAAATTGTATCTTGAACATGTAATTAATCTACAAATAAAGTCTGTTTCTGTGCTTCATAAATCCTGTCTCAGGTCCTTATTGTCTCCTGGCATGTAACAGACGTATTTTACCAAACAACGCTTTTATGGTCTTGTCTGTCCACGGCGTGTTCTCCCAGAAGGTAAGCGTTTGCTATTTTTATGTCTTTGTGTCAACAGCGGGGACCTCCTTAGGCTTTTACAATAGTATCTCACGACACTGTGCTTGCAGGTCAGATTGAAGTTGTTTCGTCCGTTTTGTTCAGATCCAAAGAGGTTAGCTACAGTACCACGGGCTGTTCATCTGAGATTGTCCACTCTTTTAAAAAATGTTGGTTTCTACACCCTTTATTGATTCTTTGCTTTTTTCCCCACTAGTTGTCAGAATAGGTTTTTGTAAATCTTTGGCATAATTCATAGTTAGTGGACATTAAGTTCATTTTTATTGTGCATTTTAAATTTCACACTATTAGACTACTAGACTTCGCGACCCGAACTAGACTACTAGACTATACGATTAGACTACTAGACTATATGAATTAAAAATATGGAACAGGTAATATAAGTAGCATAAACTAAGAGAGAAATTGTACCTGACAATAAAGTCAGAGTGTGCTTCCTGCATGATGAGCTTCTCTGAGCGGATATGTTCCTGTTGCCTGGTGTCCACAATGTGACGTTTTTTTAGAATTTTCATGGCAAATGTTTTATACTCATCAGTTTTTAGCTGAACCTGGAATTTAAAAATAAAACAAAAAAGATTAAAACCAATACATTTATGCATCACCAGACAATTGTAATATGAAGATCTGTTGAATGAACCCAGTTTCAAGTTCATGCGGAATTCTTGTATTACAAACTTTATCTATATTTTAAGCTTAAAATTTTGAAATCGGTGCATATGTGTAACACATACAATCACATAAAAATCAAATCTGCATACCAACTCAACACGACCAAATCCTCCAACTCCAAGAGTGTCTATGATGTTAAAGTCTGAGAGGTGAAGGTGGAAGAAGAATGCATTCTCTGCCTCATACCTACATGTCAGAAAGCAAAAAAAAAAAGCATTTAAAGACGTTAAGCTTGAAAACAAATCTTAATACAGAGAAGGTTCTTTTCATTTATCTTGCAAACTCATTATTATTCTTGACAAAAACAAAGAACATAAATTCAACTCTTTACAAAAAGATTTAAATGCTATAAAACAAGTTTAGACATACAAACTTATGTAACATATGGAATGTGATTGAAAGCAAACCGCAAAGTGCTTCATAGAAAAGAAATAGTTTATATCATTGAAAAACTGTAACCTTTCATAACTCTTTTTTCCCCTTTCCTTCCTTTCCTTTCCCTTACCTTTTCCTTTCCTGGCTGCTAAGTGTTGGTGGGTGGGCATTCCAGGGTGGATTTTTATTTCTTTTACCTTTTTTTAAACACATTAAATTAATTTTCTTATTTCTTAATTTTCCAAGTTTTGTGTTTTAACTCCAACGTGACATATATCTTCTGCTTTTCTCCTGTTATTAAACCTGAAGACTAATGACACTGTATGTGTATCAGCATTGAAGTTGTGCAGTAGTGACAAGATAAACTGATGTGCATGCAACCTTGGTTCAAATCTACAGTATGTAATACCATGTGTTGAAGCAGGACACATCTCTTATTTACACTTATTTTTTCATACTAACATTGTCATTCTGCAGGCACTTTTAGCCAAAGCAACTTTGGAAAATGTAAGAGAACAACCCAAGTCAGTATGTAGCTATGTACCAGTTTCAATGGAAGATCAAAAGAAAGATCATTATATAGTTTGGCAGTAATTAAAGATATGGAGAAACTGGCACCTGACAAGAGTGTAGTGAATTAGCTAGAATGTATCTTTGGAAAATAGAGTGGGTAAAAGTACACTTAGTGCAGTAAGTCCCATAGCATCAGGGAACAAATTACAGTTACCAGAAACAATTGCTGGAAGACATAATCCCATTTGACCATTTGAGTCAGAAACTTAAGCAACACCCATAGCCTCAAGTGACCAGCTCAGAAAGGTACACAGGTGATTCTGATTAACTTAAACAACAACCATCACAGTTCAGAGTAATATAATGTAGCCTTCCTAATATTTTGTTTAACAGAGCAAACAATGAGTTGGCCACCTCGTTGTGGAAAATTGTGCTACAACCAGGCATTTTCAGAGGCCATAAGACAGACCTTCTAAAACTTTACTGGTGGTAAAAAGGCAGCACCATGCATTCCTGCAGGCGTACAGGACTCTTGCTTAGTGGCAGGTTGTAATTAAGCTTTACACTTCAACTGGTGAAAGATGAGTGATCAGAAACCTGGTCACTTGCCAGCATAAGAGAAAAACAGGAAGGTGATGTCTATGCCCTGGCATCTTATTTGGTACACTGCTTTCATCTGCTACAAGAAAAGCCACCTAAACTTATACATTTGCAGCATAAAGCACCTAAACTTATGCACTTCTTCACCAACACACACACAAATCTACTAGATTTAATGACGTAGCCTGATGGAACAAGCATTTTTATTCATAATGCTGGACTTTTGCATTGCTTACTATCACATTTGCATATGGCAGGGAAATAATTGGAGGTAGAATTTATTACTCCTGCTGGGACCTGTAAGCATCACATAATGCCATTTGAGCTTATAAACCCTCTTGTCTTCCAATCCTTTTTGAATACAAGTTCTAAAAGACATTTTGAATCGATATGCATAGGTCTACCTTATTAACAAGCTTCTATATAAAAGGTCCCTTAAGGAACACATCATAGGTGTTAAGTGGGTTCTCGCAAATGATGAGAAAACTGTATGTACAACCTCAAAAAGTCAGATTTTCATGTGCCTGCAGTGTTCTCCTTATGGGTTTATTAATTATAATGACATTTTATTGACATCCACAGGGTTCCAGCAAAGATCAAGTAGGCGGATGAATGACCTAAACCTCTCTGATAGTTCCAACAGAGTGTGCAGTTCCTCCAGAGTGTGCAGTTCCTCCAGCCTTTTGTAAGAACTTTACTTTTTGTCGCCCTTTCCCAGACGACCCCAGGGGGATTTCACAGGGCAGCTGAGGTACAAAAAGCTTTTAAAAACATCAAGGCAAGGCTGACTTTGCCCCCAGGCTTAAATGCTTTCAGACCCTGAGTAACTGTTTGTCATTAAGGGAGATGCCTCCGATGCTGGTGATGCAGCGGTTTCCAAGGTCCCAGCAAATAGCTCTGATCTTGTACAAGCTCACCCCAACAGAGCATGATTAAATCATTGAGGGCAGGAGAGTTCTCACAGTGAAACCAGCCCATGAGAAGTGGAGCTCCATGTGAAATACATAATTAGCAAAGCCAGAATGGCACAAAAGCCTACTTTGTGTTATTAAACTTGAAAAAAAAAAATCTAAAAAATGAAATGTTTGAACAGCTGACAAAGACACATTACCGAGTGAACTTTGTCAACATGACCTTGACTATATTTAACAATGTACTAAACATCCTAGTATAATAACAGTATCATCTATCCATGCCAAGTTGTTTATTCTGCTTAGGTGCAGGCCATAGGACAGACCAAAGCTTATTACAGTGACCACTGGGCAAAAAGCAAGAACACTCCCTTCAAGTCCCAAGTCTGTTAAAAACATACATCCAAATAAACACCTATACATTGACAATGCAGCATCTCTAATCTGCCTGATTTACAAGCGACTGTGAGAGCAACGCTGAGCTCCCAGAGAAAACCCACAGAGTAACAGAAAGCAAATCAAACCCAGACCGGTTAGCTTCGAGTCCACCGCAATACCCACTGTGCCACCACCTTTTCGTTTTTGCTCTTAAATCCATATTTAATTTATGACATTTTAAAAGGTTCAGACTTCCAGTACTGCCAGTACATTACTTATATTCTGCCAAAGTTATGTCAGTGTTTCTAAAATCCTGTTTCTAAATCCTGAATTAATTTCCTAGATTTAACACATCTACTTAAGCTTTATGATGGGCTATTAATGTGCTGAAGCAGGGACAATGCTTTAGATTATTAGGTAGTTGGCCTAAAGAACCAGTATCCAGAATCACTAGTTATTTGCCAGTTTTTTGAGATCTTTAATTTTAAAGCCGCTTCAAATCTGTTTCAGGTGAAAATGACATGAAATAAATAAATAAGAAACAAATAAATGTGATTTTCCCAAAATTCGCCAGAACTGTAAAATCCTAAGGTAAATATTCTGGTAGAATGTAAAAGTAAATATGAATTCATATAAACACAGCAGCCTACCAGCTGAGTCCCTTTAAAACAGTAGTCAGGCGAGTGTGTGAGCAATAACACTTCAGAGTCTGTGTTAGCTGCCTGGTGTCAAACAGGGGTTACCATTTTCCACATCCACTGCCAAAAATCCTGAAACACGTGCACACCCACATGCAACCAAATATGTACCCATCCACCCCACACCCCCTGCACAAAGCAAATTCACACACACACACACACACCAAACAACAAAGACACTAGCCACTGAATTTGTGTAATCAGATCAATTATTAGCCTGTGTAGATGCTCATCTCTTGAAGGAGAAAGGCTACACACGGTCAGAGACATCAATATATGTTTTGGCGCTCTGTTGGACAGCCTTTTCTCCTAATATAGATCATAGCCAAAGTAACACAGGAAAAATGTGCAGGAAATACTGGCCATTTCAATGCTGGTAGAGTATAAACCTACAGTTAAAATGGAAAAAAAGAGGATGGAAGAATAACAAAACAGATAAACACTTAAGTTAAGACTGTTTGTATGCATGTAGTCTGTAAGTGTGAAAAAAAAACATTGACCTAGCAGAATTTTTATTAACAAAGATAATGCGATGGAAACCATGATAACAAGGCTTATTGTGACAGATGTTTGGAACAAAAGCTGAATATGCAGAAGAACTAAACCTTATAAACAGTATAACTTTATTTTATATTCATGTAGCAAGTTAGGTTAAGCTTTTAGTGGTTATTCAAACACCAAGTATTTTGTGTAAATATCAACTATATTTGAGGTTCTATCTACCCCCGTGCACATTATTTACAAATTCAAAGTTGTTCCTCTCTGACCACATGGTGGCGGCACTAATATATATAAATGCTTGACCTGCTTTAAGACAACAGTTTGCTTTAAACACATAAACTGAAATCTTCATACAAACCAATGTTAACAAAAGAATACATTGACTGTATAACAATAAGAAGTATGTAGAATTATAAATGGCACAATCACGTGCTAAATTACGATTGTTTTTAATGAATCACGTTTCAATAGTTGTTTATTAATAACACATTTGAAGTATTACTATGTTACCACTTTTTTACTATGTTACCTTTGTAATTGTATATTTCTGTTTTAACAAGATCTGAAGTCAACATTGCACTTTTACATAAAATTTTACATAAAACATAATGTATTTGCCAGAGAAGGTAAAAAAAAATACAAAAGTATGGGTAAATGTCTGCCAATGATACATGACATTAATAAATTACATTACAGTGGATGATGTAATACTTCAGGGGATTGACTTCCAGTTGATGACCTGTTAAGGAGTAGTGCTTTCTCTCTTAGGACTAGTGCAATAGTATTAATGGCTATTATATGTAAGCCTGGGCCAAAAAGTGCTCCCTAGTGTCCCTAGATACAGGCTTTACACACACTGAAGATCTAGGCTATGGCTGCAGCTGTCAGCTGTCTACTCAATCTGTCTTTTAAAAGAAATATGACACTGCCATTTTTTTTTTATCTGTGTGGGTCTAAAATCTCATTCATACATAGACTCTTACAGAGAAAATGTAAAATGTAACTATAGGCATTATACAATTAAACACAGTTCTCTGTAGTAATTAGTGAATTTAAAGCAACATATTAACCTAAATAAACTTTTTAAACTGAATCTGGTTATTCTTAATTTACCTAGATTGCTTTTTGCTGTGTTCTGCAATAGTCAATTGATGGTAAACCACTTATGCATTCTCTATTTTTTATACATATTTTGTATTATTTGCTTTGTCTGAGTAAAAAAAAGGGGAGAGGGGCATATAGCTAAAGTGCACATAGTAAAATCCCTATACCTATGTGAATTATTCATTTCTTCCCTAGCTTTATTTATGTGCTGCTTAACATTCAAGAAATCTGGGGGAAAACACATTTTTCAAATTACTAGACACTTGATATGGTGTTTGTTATTTTCTAGCCACTAGAGCTAAGTTCCTAAAGCTTATAATGAATTCCTGAAAATGCTGGCTAAAGCTAATTTTAAATTTTGTAGAATAGTTATTTACAAAGGCACTAATGAGGTAAAAAGTTATAGATTATTAAGAATGTTTAAGAGGTATGTGCAACTGCTGGAATGATGCTGCAGGCAGTAAGTAATATACTCTGGTCCCTACCAAACAGGAGAGGCAGCCAGGTTATAGTAGGTTATCTATAGCAGGTTATGCTGGATGTCTATGTAGTGAAAACAACACTTACACTAACATTAGGTGGTTGGTGCAACACAGAGTTGTAAACATTCCATAAATTTGATTTTGGCAGACGGTTTTAATATTTCTTGCTTAATTAAGTGAAGTAATCTCAGATTATTATCTGATAAACTATCATTTAGAAAATGGTAATAAATATATTACTACATTTCATAAAAACTATTCCAATATCACTCCTGTTTCTGCTGTTTAATTCTTGGAACATGTACTTGAACTAAATGTGAAACTAGCATCAGGACCAGGAGAACACCTTGAATAAATGGTTCCTACAACTTTGGACCGCTTTGCCCAAGTTCATTTGAACTATTAATAAAGTAAACATTAATGGTTGGTGGCTTGGACTGAGTCATTTATTGTGTGATAAACATAACATACACTACAAGGATACGGAAATGAAAGACTTTGTACCATGATCAAAATTTCTTTAAAAACACAACAACAGGACCATGCAGAATAAACTAAGACAGACTAAATAACATGTACTGAAGAGTGCATGAAATGACTGTGTCTAAATTGTAATGTGCACTTAGTGCAGCTAGGGTCAGATACTATTCTGACTTAAAAGAGATTACTCTTTTGTACTATCACTAAACTAACTCAGACTAATGAATTACTGAATCGAATTCACGTGTCCACACACACAGTTTAGTAGCAATGATTTTATAATTTATCTAATGTTTCTCAAATTGAAAAAGTCCTGTACGTATCGTAACATATCCTATAGTGCAATCAACTATTTATACACATTAACCAATAAAAATCTGAATACTAAACTAACCCAAGTTAAAAGCTTTTAACTCTGAAATAAAAGCTAATTTCATTAATTATGCATTTAATGGCAACATGTCTATTACACTCAGTACCTACAACAATGCTTAAAGATTTACTCTTGAATTTTATAGTCTTTAATAAATATAATAAATCAAACTATCAATTATGTTTTTTTTTTTTTTTTATAAATCTAAATTTTACAATCTTAAAAAAAGTCTTTCAATAGCTGACTAATCATCTTAAAACTAACATTATGTATTAATAAAAAGTTTGAGACAGTGGAGTATTTCATGGACAAAAAAAAGACATTAGCATTAGCATTAGATGGATTGCAGAAATGACATCTGCCACTCCAACCACACTAGGACATACTAAATACCAGTATATATAAATACCAGTGCGTATTGAGGTAGTTACACATCAACCCTTGGTGAATATGGGCTGAAATTGTAAAATAATTTATTAAAGCAAAGTGCAAAATAAAGCTTAAAAGCTTAACAAAGCATGGCCTGAAAGTGCTAATGAGAAAATGTGGAATATGGATCAGGCTTCATTTGAAAATGGAAGATGGAGTCAGAAAATCAGGTAATGCTTCACAAAAGTGTTTGCATCCAAGTCTGTGTATACATCTATAAGTGTAAACATTTTGTAGATTTATTTAACTGTTCCTAAATGTATGCATTTAAAATATTGTCGTTAGTCTTCAAATATTAAAATCTGTCAAAACTATATATGCAAATTCATATTCAATTAATTAATTAAGGTCATATGAAGTACTGATACTTGCCCTCTCAGTTGTTGTGGATGCAGTAAGGGTGTACCTATTTAATTACTTTTCTATTTTGACTTTTTTGTAAATCAATGCTATTTCACACAATGTAATTTGTCATGTGTAGTTCATGTAGTTCGTGTGCATTTAGCTTATTTTGCGACCCTCTAATATCAATATAGAACAAAAAAATTAAGTGTATACTTCATTTTAACCTGTCTGTAAATACTAAACAATAAAATCAAAAAGTATAAAAGCATAGCTTACTTTGCTTTGGCTTCTGCATCTTCAGATCCTTTGCACGATGTATCTTCCAAACCTCCAATAAGGTGCTTATAAGAGCTGAATGAGAAATAAGTTTTAAAGAGAGTATACATGTTTTTCATTAGCTAAAAGGCAATAAAATACATTAATACATAGTAATACAAACATTATAGAAATGCATAAAAATGAATATAATTTAAAAACATTTTTCTGTTTTTTTGCATACAAACAGAAGAACTTCTGAATAAATATTAGTTTTATTTGATAAAAAATATAGAAGTTTAAGACATTTATTGAATCTACTAATGTACTAATATTATATTTATTCTCTTTAACATCTATGCCAATTTTTTGCCTTAGCAAAGCTCATTAACAAGCTCAATAGAACACTTCACAACCTTAAAAATAGTGTTACCATCATAAATCAAATCATGTAATTTCACTAATATTGATGTCAATTTCGTTTGATAAATAATATTTTATTGAATATATTTTATCACATGTGAATTATATTAGAACTGTGAAACAGTTAGTGTAAGTTAGTATACAGTGGAGGTTCTCTTTAAACATCAGTTTGGAAAATAAGAATGGAGACAGGCATCCTGACAGCAGTGTCAAATTTGTCCTCTCTGGAGTGAAAAAATGGAATTGTCAATATTATGGAAAGCTATCAGTAACTCTCTCTATAAACCAGTAATACCAAAACATGAGCTTCGTACTCGCCAGAAAAACTGTGCAAGGCAGGGAAAAACATACAATGATACTGTGCAGTAAACATACTACCAATCTTTTATACATGGTTACAGTTCATTGTATTTGTCAGAAAGTTATCAGATTTTCTATGGAAATCAGAAAAATTTAATACATTTTAATAGTTTCATAAATTTTGTTTAAATAAAACTGACATTACTTTTGTATAGGCACAATATCTAACTTTTTAGTAGCTGGCAGTTAAGATTGATGATTTTTTTTTCAATCAATTGGAGAGTAGCTCAGTGGTTAGGGCGCTGGGCCATCAATCGGAAGGTTGTGGGTTCAAATCCCAGATCCACTGAAGTTACTCATTGCTCCAGGGATGTTGTAATTAACCCTGTGCTCACCTTGTAAATCGCTTTGGATAAAAGCGTCTGCTAAATGACCAAATGTAATGTAATGCAAATGTAAGATTGATTTTTAAAAAGGGAAAAGCCTGCTGCTTACTTCTACTTCTGAGGAATTTTAGTCTATTCCTAAACTTAGTCTTTATTAAAATTAATTTATATTGTCTCTTTTTATTCATCACAAAAATACAAAAGCATAATTAATGACTTTTACTTACTCTCTATCAATAACAAGGCAGGTAACAGTCTCTGCAGCAATAACATTGGCTGTCCGTATGTCCTCACTGTGCAAAACAAAGACAGGACAAATAACGAGTAAGTGTTAAAATATTAACTCTGATTCCTAAGTAAATAAAAAGAAAAGCAACAAATATTATCTATGTAATGCAACTTGTTCTTGTTCTCTATTTTAATAATAAAAATAAGAAGTTACTCAGAGAGATTTTGTGCTCCATTTTGAAGTTCCTCTGGCTCACTAAATTCGGAGGACGAGTTGTCCCAGTCACACGAGTCCGAATCCGAAACGCAAACCAATAAATCCATTATATTTGACATGGAAAGATACACTACAGTTATTATAGATGTTCTGCTCTTCAAATCCTCAATGACGGACCATCACTCCTGTCATTTCCGGATTAACACTTTATTTTTAAAACAAACAAAATGTCACTAATAAGTCGAAGGAGTCAACCAAGCCCGCTTATCACACCTGCTGTCTGACTCTTATAAGAAAGTTACAAGTTAATTCAAATAGCATACATAAACAAATAAAGCACACTGTCTATGCCCAATCAGCCTATTGTGCTTGGACTGAGGTGAGAATTCTTTACTACACAGTTCTAAATCCCCCACAACATCAGCACACTGTGAGGAAAGGTCACAGCTGCTCCACAAAAAGAAAAACAGTAAACAAGAGGAGAGATTTTGACAATGTTTTAAAGTTTAATTTCTTTCAAAGATAGTGTGTGTGTGTGTGTGTGTGTGTGTGTGTGTGTGTCGGTCTGCTGGATTTGATGTTATAATGATGGGACCCAATAAATACTTTACTGCACTCCTAAATGGGTCCTGTACTTTGGCATCAATGCTCAACTCAAACCCTCAACAAGAAAAAGAAAAAATTTGTGTGCCAAATGTGTGTCCTTGTTCCAATCACTGTCACAAACATAACCATGGACACAAACTGTTCTACATCCCTGACAATTAATCCATGCAACAAGAGCTCTTTTTCTCCATTTACTGTCACTATTCATGAAGATTCTTTGTATTCTTGACCTATACACTCTGTAAATGTGCCAGCACAGAGTACATTTAGATCAGTTTGCCATAAGTCTACCATGCAGAAAAAAAGGCCAACCTATTTTTTAAGTAATTAACATCAGTATATTTTAGGTCTTATACTCTTTTTGTGTAAATACAATTTCCACTTGCTTTTATTGTATAGAGCATACACCAAGACATTCATTCATTTATTCATTATTTTTCGCTTAAAAAAACTTGGGTCGTGGGGGGTTCTCATGCCCATCCAGGGGAGAACGTTTCGGGCGCTGGGCAGAAAAACCCAGGACAGGGTGCCAATATATCACTGGGCACACTCACTCACACAGACACATACAAACACATTTAAGGGGCTATTAAGGGGCAATTTAGAGCATTCAATTTACTTTGATTCCATGTCGGAGGAAACCGTAGAACCAGGAGAAAACCCATGTGGACATGGGGAGAACATTGACACTCCACCCAGATTGGGATTAGAACCGGAATCCCCAGTGCTGAGAGTCGAACATCCTAACCACTAAGCCACCCTTACATCAAGACAGACTGACAATATTAATTTGATCTTTTGATAAGGTTACAGTGTATGTTTTTGTTTCCTGTCTTAAAATAAATGTATTAATTAGTTAGTATTTTTATGATTATTTAATTATCCTTTAAATGTGGCAAATGATTGAATGTGTAAATTTAGATTTGTTTACTTTGTGTTCAAATCAATTGAATGCATAAACCTAACTACATAAATAGATTCAAGGGTGTTACAAAGATACAATGATGTTCCTGAAAAAGATGTAAAAGATGTAGGACTTTCCTTATTGAATGGTACTTAATAATAACTATTATTAAGTAGATAATTCATTCATTCATTCATTATCTCCCGCTTTATCCTCTATTAGGGTCGCGGTGGGGTTCCCCATGCCCATCCAGGGGAGAACGTCTCAGGCGCTGGGCAGGACAGGGCGCCAATCCATCGCTGGGTACACACTCACACACTCAAACACACTCTATATGGGACAATTTAGAGAACTCAATTAACTTGATCCATGTTTTTGGACTGTGGGAGGAAACCGGAGAACCCGGAGGAAACCCACGCGAACACGGGGAGAACATGGAAACTCCACCCAGATGGGGATTCGAACCGGGAATCCCTAGCGCTGAGAGGCGAACGTTACCCTTGCAAACGTGCTAACCACTAAGCCACCGTGCCGCCCATTATTAAGTAGATTAAATATTGCTAATAGATTAGCAACTATTCTTATTATGCACAGAGCACACAGTCTTTGTACTTTTTTTTTGTTTTGTTAATAAATAATAAATGTGTAATTAAAACATTCACAAAAGTTACAAAAATACATCGATATCGGAAAATAGTCCTAGATGTCCTTAGATAGATTTTATTATCATTTTATTAATCCTACCAATACTATTAAAACAAGTTTGTTAGTAATTTTTACTCAACCATTTTTAAGTTTTATTTTCCCAAAAATATTCTATTTCAACATTTTTTTTAAACATTTTCAACTGACTACTTTCTTCTTAGTAATGCTTTCTTTATTTATAATAACGTGGCGTTTTCTTTAAATACCACTAGATGGCAAACTACTGCAGTGATTCTGTATACTAGATTCAACGTCAGATGAAATTTGCCTTCAAAGATGTTCAGTCAACAACGAGCGCATCTGTGTGAGATCTGCAACAGAGGTCAAATAAAATCTTTAATAACATCTGAAATAGAGGGCAATTTTACCCTTGCAAAGCTTTCTCCCCGAACCAGTCACCCTTTCCCATTGAGCGCAGGTACACGGTCTCCTGGCTTACAGCGTCTTCTTGGGTCATTGTCACCTAGAACACAACAGCAGATTACTTAGGACACCAAGTAAAAGTAAAATACAGCACAAGCTCCATAACATAGTTGCTAATATGTACCTACCTTTCCTTTACTAATGATGAAAAAAGTATCTCCTCTTGCACCTTGTCTGATGATGTAATCTCCATCTTCATAATGCATCTAAACACAGAACAGAGACAAACAGTATAAAACAAGCATACGTCATAAAAAAGAGAAAACATTTAAGGGTAATTAAAAATCAATTATATAATATTTTGGAAGATTGCAGTTCCTATTTTAGTTTAGGCTATAAAGTCTTGTATATCATTTTTATGACTAGCAGAATATGGCCAGTCCTACTGTTTTTTTCTCAAATCCAATTTACATTTATAAGTTTACAGTAATAACTAAAATCACATATGTAATGTACTTATGCCTTATTATAGAAATCCAATTTTTGAAAATACCTTGGTAATTACCTTGCATGCAAATGACTTATAGTCAAATTTTTCTTTTAAAATGATATACTTTATTTTCTGTGTTTAATTATACCAACCCTATTTCCAGAAAAAATGGGACACACTTTCTGTCTACTATATTTAATGTGCTTCAGAAATTTTAATCATCTCCATACAATCAATTCACACATGATTCAAAAGCATGATGTAAAATTGGAATGATGTATTATTTTTGTTAAATACATTTTCAGGGAAAACCCAATTTTATTGAGTTGGTTTTTGGAGCCCAAAAGTCATATGATTCACTTATTTACTTATCTTTTAAAACTATCCAATTTGGGATTTGGGAGTCCACTATAGAGCTTTTAAAGAATGCAATTTCTCATGTGCAATATATGTTTTAGCATGTTTTGTAGGCCACTCATCGTGGTCCATCACCACAGTTCAAATCAAATAAAACAAAATGCCACTTAATATGGAATTTTTCACTTCTACATTAAATGTTAGTCAAACTAGTGGTAAAGGTCTTACTACTGACCCACAGTAGCAATAAAAAATAATGAAAAGTGAAAGAGGACTAAACAAGCTCTATAAGGTCTGCATGGGTTATGCTTTCAATTTTCATTGAAGTTACCAATGTGTGTTGTGACCCCAGCTATCAAGTTGGAATACGCTTTAAGCCGCTTTAGATAAAAACATCTGCAAAATGACCAAATGAAAATGTAATGCATGGAAATGTGAAAACTGGAATCTGGCTGGACACAATCAGTCTTCATTCATACTGCCTGAGAAAGGATACTTGTTTCAATGCAGCAACTACCGGAACATTACACTGGTCTTACATGCTAACAAGATCCTATTGCAAGTAGTCTTAAATTAATGCGTACAGTGCAACAGTGTCACCAATATACCAGCCTCCTATACTGGACTGTACATGCCATGATTGTAGTGAGGCTATTGTGAAATATACACCCAAGACCATCTCACACAAGTTTGCAAAGCTGCAGTGATAAAAGGTAAAATAATTAATATCTGTAAGTGAATACTAACAGGGATATTTTGTTGAATGAATAAGACCCATGGAAACAGTGCTAAAACTCTGTGTCTGTCACTGTGTGTATGATACTGTGCTGAAAAGTTCTTTCCATACTCATTTTCCTACATTTACTACATATATAAATAAACTTAAGAAAGTGTATTTGAATGAAATAATATTTTCAAATTTGCAGAATTTGTCACCAGTTGTTTTGTTGTAAATTTAACAAAATAAATGTTTACCTCTTCAAGAACATCTGCCAGCTTGCTTAGTATTTCTTCTGGAAGTCCATGGAAATTTGGGACACTGCAAAAAAAAGTTCACAAAAAGTTCAAGTTTATTTATTCATATATACCTTTTTACAATAGTACATTGTCTCAAAGCGGCTTTACAGTTTCCTAAGCCTGAACCCCTAAAGTGCAATCTAATGCAAGAGTAGCAAAAAAAAAAAAAAAAAAAAGAAGAAAAAAACTTCCATTGTTGGTTATTAAGGAATAAACCTTGTGAGAACCAAGATAGCATTAACAGTATAAGGCAATAATGTACAGATTGTGTAAAGTATAGTAAATGTAAGTACTTCTTATAAGTTATATGATACAAACTAAATGTTTATATTAACACAAGATAGTTTTGCAGAAGCTTTTATCAAACGCAATTTAAGTATCCCAATTTGATTTTAATAGGTTGGATTACAGCACAAGGTCATCCATGATACAGCACCACTTGCTCAAGGGCCCACATTGCAACAACTGAGATTTTGAGTTTGAACACTTAAGGTTTAAATTGATAGTTCAATACCATTACCATTACAAACCTATTATCGTGGGGGAGCTTATTATTGTGAAATAAATCTCAATAAGGTGATGTAGGAAATAGAGTCAAGCTTAAAGGCACAGTAATGTTACAAAAATGATCACAAAAAATGGTTATACTAAATGAAATGTATAATCCTTCTGGGTGGAGTTTCCATGTTCTCTCCGTGTCCGTGTGGGTTTCCTCCAGGTTCTCCGGTTTCCTCCCACAGTCCAAAAACATGGATCAAGTCAATTGAATTCTCCAAATTGCCCCATATAGAGTGTGTCTGTGTGAGTGAGTGTGTGCCCAGCGATGGATTGGCGCCCTGTCCTGGGTCTATCTGCCCAGCGCCCGAGGCATTTTCCCCTGGATGGGCATGGGGAACCCCACCGTGACCATAATAGAGGATAAAGCGGGAGATAATGAATGAATGAATGAATGAATGAATGTTTAGAATGACCCAGTATTTTGCCTTGAATAACTTCTTAATGCTTTTGAAATATGCTGTGAACTATTGTCCTGCTACAAAAAAATCTTTTTGAAATTGGGTCCTGTATTTCACACTACACAATTTTTTGATAATGTCCAAAATTCATGATGCCAAGCACACAGTCATGGCACCCAGTGCAGGAACCAACACACAAACCCCAAATCTCCAACATCTTTTTATTCATTCATTATCTCCCGCTTTATCCTCTATTAGGGTCGCGGTGGGGTTCCCCATGCCCATCCAGGGGAGAGCATCTCGGGCGCTGGGCAGATAGACCCAGGACAGGGCGCCAATCCATCGCTGGGCACACACTCACTCACACAGACACACTTTATATGGGGCAATTTTTGAAAATTCAATTGAGTTGATCCATGTTTTTGGACTGTGGGAGGAAACCGGAGAACTCGGAGGAAACCCATGCAGACACGGGGAGAACATGGAAACTCCACCCAGATGGGGATTCGAACTGGGAATCCATAGCGCTGAGAGGCGAACATTCTAACCACTAAGCCACCGTGCCGCCCCTCTAACATCTTTATATGTAAAATCTTTTCAGTAAAAATAAGATTTTCTTTTCGAAAATCTAATTTGATAGTCTTTATATGGTACAATATGGTACAATGTTGTTTTGATTGTATTCCTTTACCAATATTTGTACAAACCTTCATTGCAATTTTCCATTTTTTCATTTTTACTATTCTGTCTTAACCTAAGAAGGTTAATTGGACTATAAACAGTGAATTATTGGCTCTTGTTTCTATTCTTCATGCTCAGTGTGGTACACAGAGAAACATGAAGTAAACAATTATCCATGTAAACTGATTAAACATGTGAGTTTTATAACAGAATAATGTGTTTCTTTACACAAATACATATTAGAGAAGCATCATAAAATTATTTCGAATTATGCATTAAATTGAATTACTTAGAATTATTTATTAGAAAGTATAAATATTTCCATGTAATTGATTTCTAGTGCATAGTAGTTTCTAGAACAGCTTTAACCTTTAGTTCTATTGTGCTGTTCCAGTTAAACATAACATTGGCCATAATCATTTACATAGGATCTTTGTTTAATGAATGTCATTTAATTTGGATTTTGCATTGAAATATACTGTGTTATTCATGAATAATGTTCATGATCTTTTCATGTATCACAAATAACCAAGTATTTTTATTGAAGGCCTTTATATACTAACCAAATTAAAAAAAAAGACAATAAAAATGCAACAGTGTTTAATCAAATTAATTTAACAGATAACAGGTTTTTAAAAAATGATTAGTATTTTCTATTAATGATGAATTCCATTTGTTGAATTTAAATTCAAATTGATGCCTGCAATACAGAAAAAAGATGGCACTTAAAAGGTTATAGTAACACTGCTGTTCCCAAAGGTTTCACATGTGGGTTTTAATTTGTAACAGGTGTAGCATCAAAATATGAGTATAAGAGCAAATCACCAGGCTTGTCTGTGATTTGTCATGTGGTGTTTTTCATCTGAAATTGTGTTTACATGATTTTAAGACCTACCTTAATGATCTATAAATCCATGTTTTAAATGTTATTCTGCTAACAGAATTCAAACACGTGCACTTTTTATTTGTCCTATGACATATTTGCACAAAAAGTGCTCCAACAACTGATCTTTCCTACAAGCATATTTTAATGTAGATTTCCTTCAAAGTAACAGTAAATTTGTAAAAGCAACCATGCAGAAGTTGCCTTTAATATGTAAAGCATCTCTTGTGCTTTCTTTTCAGTGTTCTATTATGCAATAGCGGCTTCAGATGATGAAAAGGGATAAACAGAAAGAAAAGAAGGAAGGAAATTCATTTGCCTGGATGCAAGAAAAACTTATTCATAAACTTGCCAGATTAACACGACAGCTGTAAAACACACACACACACACACACACACACACACACACACACACACACACACACACACACACACACACACACGCCCATGGTTCAAGATACAAGATGGTTTCTAACCTTTTGAGAAACTCCATGTATTCTGCATGCTTGATCAGTCCGGTTCTCATCATGATGGTCTGAAAGCACTGTCTGTCGATAGCCCATAACTTCACATTGGTTAGTGCTATAGGACAATATTAAAAAAATGTAGTCAGGGATTCACTCTGCTGTGAAATGAATTCATTTTAAGCATAATTCAGTAAATAAATCATGTATTCATAGGTGTATACAGAATATGGCACATATTTTAACAGGAAATAATTGATTTGATTATTATAGTTAAGAAAATGCTGTACTAAACTACTACTAAAATAATACATTTTAGAAAATAGCAGGAAATCTTATGATTAGAAGGATTATCAGGGCTAGACCTTGTGCTTACAAACAAATCATGAAGAGCTTTTAAAGAGTCACAAACTGCTCATTGTTCATGCTTGATTTTTTTAAAGATTTTTTTATTAGAGGACAGAAAAAATAAAAGCTAGTTTGTCTATGAAAATGTATATATTTTCAAACAGCATCCATGTATGCCTTTATCTGTAGTGTGATAAATACAGTATGTATTTATTTATTTATTTATTTATTTAAGTATTGGACTGTCTTTGTAGAAGAGGGATACGAGTAATATTGGCAGAAGGATGCTGAGACTGGAGTCAGCAAGCAAGAAGAGGAGAAGAATGCCAAAAACAAAGTACAGGGATTAGGGATGTAGTAAGGGAGGACATGCAGGTGGTTGAGTTGACAAAGAGGGATAGCTAAATGGGTGCACCTAATGGCAACAGCTGGAAAATATAAAGAAGAAGAAGATGAAGAAGGTAATATTTTAGCATGTGAGAACATTTTTAAAAACCTGGGTTTATCATAGACACATTTCATATTTCTGTTTTGGATAAAGCAGCATTGCTATGTTAAAACAGTCCTTGGACATTTGTTCACAGAAGCTGGGTTTTCTAATTAAAACACATAGTTTTCTGGGTTATAAAATCTCTACCATGGAAGCCAAAACCATATTACTAGTAAAACACATCTGTTTTGTGTTTTTTTTCTCAAATTGAATAAGAGGTTTGCCTTACAGTTAAATATAAAACAGTTTGAAGACTTTGATTTTACGAAATACCAAATAAATCTTGTACTGTGACATAATGATTTTTTTTTTTTTTTCAAGTTCCCCTGAATGCTTGATGTTATTTTCATAAGGTAGCTATGGAGAATTCTTTTTCAAATATGCAAAATCCAAGATTTTGTGTATAAGAGCCAAGTGAGCAGAACAGAATATATATCCACCAGAGCTTTTATCCAAAGCTCTATGCATTTACACTGGGTATGTTAAACAGTTGGTAGAGAAGAATCCAGAGGGATAAGGCTTTAAAAGGGGCAATAAGTGTCAGTCAGTGATATATTCACAAGGAACAGCTGCACTTCTCTCTGTGCCTCGGCACATTAGATATTCATCAAGCCATGCAAGCTGTAATGAGCTTTTATTATTTAATTCAGACATTCGAACAGGTTGCTCAGGTACATAAATAAAGGTAACAAGATTAAAACAAAAGTAAAAGAGCATTGGAACATATCTATATAAATTATATGAATAACATGATCGTTCATTCATTATCTACATTTACGTTACATTTAGTCATTTAGCAGACGTTTTTATCCAAAGCAACTTACTGAGAACACCACAAGTCAGTAGTTAAGGAAAAACCCAGCCACACTGTAGAATTTACAAACCTGAGCTTTATCCTATCCTGTATCTCCACTTTTCTTTTCTTTTTTTTCACATCAGGTGTTTGTGGAAGAGATGTGTTTTCAGTTGTTTCCTAAAGACGCTAAGTAACTCTGCCTTACGGACAGAGTTGGGAAGATCATTTCACCATTTTGCAGTGTTGAACGAAGACCATTTTGCAGTGTGAATTAACACCTCAGTGAGGAGGAATCACCAGGTGAAAATCATCACTAGACTGAAGTGAACGATATGGGAGAGTTTTTTGAAAATACAGAGTGAAGGTAAGAGGTCCACAAATACAAATCTACACAATGTCAAGTTTACAGGTGTGTGTGTGTGTGTGTGTGTGTGTGTGTGTGTGTGTGTGTGTGTGTGTGTGTGTGTGTGTGTGTGTAGGAGGATGGCTAGTTTGGGTGTGTTTGTCACTTATTGTGCACTGTGAGCTATTGCAACCAAATACAAATTCCTTGCATGTGTGAGCATACTTGGCCAATAAAGTTTGATTCTGATTCTGAAATGCTCCTGCAGGTCAAAGCCAGTGCCTGGCCTAGGCAGTCAGAGCAACTACAGGAAGCCAATGGAGAGAAATGAGTAGTAGAGTGACATGAGTTCACTTCGCTTACCCAAGAAGGGCAGAAGAGTTTTGAATCAGTTAAAGCCTGATTGTGCAAGCTGGGGGACCAGCTAGCAGAGCATTACAATAATTATGCAATATGTAATATTATAATAGCATGTTCAATCAAGGAAGGTCTGAAAAAGAAATCTGCATGAAAGGGCAGTTTTAGTGGCCTGATCAGGGAGTTTAAGATGCGAGTCAATTATGAAACCAAGGTTATGGACCAAATTGGTTGGAGAGATTGTGGAGCTATCAATTTGGAAGGTCAGGCCATAATGGATTAAGGGGTTTAGCTGGAACTATGAGAAGCTCTGTTTTGCTAAATTTAATTTGAAATGACGGGCCTTCATCCTAACAGATATGTTGGTGAGGCAGGCAGCTATCCAATTTGAGATTGTGATGTCATCAGGGGCAAAAGACAAATGAAGCTGAGTGTCATCAGCATAGCAGTGGTAAGAGAAACCATGTGCCTAATGACTGTGCCCAGTGATGTCATGTACTGTATAATGAAAAGAGGAGGGGACCAATTACAGAGCCCTGAGGAACACCAGTGAGTACTTGGTGAGTGTTTGAAATCTCCCCATTCCATTACACTTTGAAGGTCCTTCCTGTTAGATAGGATCAAATCCATGCACGTGTTGTACCAGAAAAGCCTTATTAAAATAGAGTGGACAGAATCTGATAATTATTTTCGCTTAATATGCACACCCATATACACCCAGTGGGACTGTGGGATGAATTCCACGTGAACACGGAAAGAACATGAAAACTCTACCCAGTTTGGGATTCGAACCTGGATCCCCAGGGCTGAGAGGTGAACATGCTAACCACTAGGCCACATACTGCCTGTAATGTAATCCTATACAAAACTGTGCAAAAGTTTTAGGCAGGTGTGAAAATGCTGTAAACTAAGAATGCTTTCAAAAATATAAATAATAATTGTTTATTTTTATCAATGTAAGAAATGCAAAGTGAGCGAAAAAAAAAGAAAAGTCTAAATCAAACCAATATTTGTTGTTACTACCCTTTGCCTTCAAACCAGCATAAATTCTTATAGGTACATTTAAACAAAGTTAGGGAATTTGTAGGATTGTAGTGAAGTTTATGATCAACCAATTTTACCATACTGGTGTCATCAATTTCACAAGTAGGTTGAAACAGTCAATAAGTGAAACAGATACAGCTGTGTAGGAGGCTTAAAACTGGGTGAGGAACAGCCAAACCTTGCTACCAGGCTGAGGTTGTGGGGTCATGTCACAGGTCATACACCATGGCAAAACAGCACAGCAACAAAACACATGTTAGTTATACTGCATCAGCAAAGTTATCCTAGACAAAGATTTCCAAGCTGACTGGGGTTTCAAGATGTGCTGTTCAAGCTCTTTTGAGGAAGCACAAAAAAGACGGGCAACGTTGAGAATAGTAAACGCTGTGGTCGGCCAAGAAAACTTAATGCAGCAGATGAAAGTCACATCAAGCTTATTTCCCTTTAAAATTGGAGGAGCCGTGCAATCACCTCAGAACTGGCAGAAACCAGTGGGATCCTGGTACACCCATCTATTCTCTGAAGAAGTCTGGCCAGAAGAGGTCTTTGTGGAGTTGTTGCAGGCAAAAAGGCCATTCCTCCAACATGGGAACAAGGCCAAGTGACTCAACTATGCATAAAAACATAGGAACTGGTGCTCTGGACTGATGAATCAAAATTTGAAATATTTGGCTGTTGCAGAAGTCAGTTTGTTCACCAAAGGGCTGGACAGCGGTACACTAATGAGTGTCTACAGGCAACAGTGAAACATGGTGGAGGTTCCTTGCAGGTTTTGGGCTGCATTTCTGCAAATGGAGTTGGAGATTTGGTCAGGATTAATGGTATCATCGGGTATGGTATCAATGGTACAGCCAAGGTTATTGAGAAATATATTCAGCATAAAGAAGAAGTCCTGGAAGTGATGGTATGGCCCCCACAGAGCCCTGATCTCAACATCATCGAATCTGACAGGGATTACATGAAGAGACAGAAGGATTTGAGAAAGCATACATCTACAGAAGATATGTGGTTAGTTCTCCAAATTGTTTGGAACACTGACCAGCCGAGTTCCTTCAAAAGCTGTGTGCAAGTGTACCTAGAAATATTGATGCTGTTTTTAAGGCAAAAGGTTCTCACACCAAATATTGATTTGATTTACATTTCGCTTCTGTTCATTCACTGCATTTTGTTAACTGATTACTTCCATCTTTGAAAGCATTTTAGTTTACAGCATTTTTTCACACCTACCTAAAACTTTTGCACAGTACTATATGTTAAACATATATTTAGTATTTATGATGAGACTAAAAAATAACAATTAAGGTAATCATGATATAGGAAATAAGTATATAATGGAGGTCCATTAAAAGCTAATGCAAACAAGAAATGAACAAACTTTGTATAAAAAAACAGTAAGTTGAAAATTCAAGTACATAAATAAGACAGCAAATGTGCTAAATATCTTTCTTTCGCTGGTATTTGTGAGCCAAAATCATCTATAATAGTAAACAAATGATAATGGTACAATAGGGCTTGAACAGTCTATGATCCATATTTCACATTGTTTTGTAAACAATTGTTAAAGAAAAAAGATGTTATGTGCCAAAGAAAAAAAACTCATACTAGTATTTTATTATTATTTTATTTTATTATATCATGTCTATTTCAGCAAGATAGGCCTTATTGTAGCAGCAGGGTTTCCTAGACAAAAACATAAAAAAAATAACTTTAACATAAAATAAAAAGTAAAATCAACAAACAAATATTACATGTCCTAATTTTTTCGTGCTAGGGCGAGGTGAAAAAGTGATAGAATATGTATCATCAATGCTGCCAGGCAAACCAACACACACGTCACATATCAACAGCTGGTCATTCACAAGTGCCTGCTGCACAGTTGATCCCAATCCTTTTCAATCCCCATATAAATCCTCATATCTGACGGCTGCACTGAAAATTGGTATATTGAACTCAGTATAATGGTGATTGAAAGTTTTTGAAACCTAAATAATTTTCTATATTCTTTTACAAATGTGTAACATTTGAAATGTGTAACATTTTTAATAAAATTACAGCTTATATGGTAGTCTTTCACATTCATATGTATTTTCACTGTGGTTACTAGCTACAAATGAATAGATTACTATGTGTACATCTATGTTCTTATTATTAATTACGACATCCATGATTATGATTACTGTAATTGCAAAATCATTTTTTGTCCATGACATATAATGGGACAAGATAAAATTAGAAAAATCAAATGATAAATCCCATTAAATTTGTCTGAATTCTGTCCATAGAGTATTATTATATCATCAGCCTGAGCAAAATTTTAATGTAATCCTGACAAGGATAAATTGGTTCTTTAAAATACTTTATATGTCTGTGCACATTCTTTATATTTCGGTACTCTGCTTATTAAATATGAAGCTTTTCTAAAATCCAATCTCATTTCCTTGTCCTTTCTATAATTATGTTTAAATTCTCACTTAGGAATGTATAAGTGGTCTGTGCATAATCAGTTACAGTGTACTGTCTTCCTCTGTTTCTCTCTCACACCCTTTATCACTAATAACAGGAACGAGAGTGAGGTGCAAAACAGACTAATTGCTCTGTGGTCCTGTGGAGAGAACCAACAGAAGGTTAAATCATTCATCCCTAATGTCTTTGCCTTTTTTGTTTAACATTGTGTACTTGATAAAGGAAATAAACAACTTATTTTGTTTTTGAAAACTGTCTCAATATTGATATTCTCCAAAATAAGAAAATTTAATCAAATTGCTGTCCAAAAACATGGATCAACTCAATTGAATTCTCCAAATTGCCCCATATAGAGTGTGTCTGTGTGAGTGAGTGTGTGCCCAGCGATAGATTGCCGCCCTGTCCTGGGTCTATCTGCCCAGCGCCCGAGACGTTCTCCCCTGGATGGGCATGGGACCCCCCCGCGACCCTAATAAAGGATAAAGCGGAAGATAACGGATGTATATATATATATATATATACTGTATATATATATATATATATATATATATATATATATATATATATATATATATATATATAACCATTATTTAAAGCTAGCAGGGACAATTTGGATTTAATATATTTTCATTTTCAGAGTACTACATGACAAAAAATCTAGGTGGTATACAAAAAAATTAAAAAAATTAAAAATACCTCATTATGGGGTCACGTTTACACCCAAGTTTTATATTTAATCATTAAGGCATGAGAGGGCATGCATTATTGTGAATAAATCACAGGAAAGTGGTGTTATTACGCATGAAGCAAAGTGCTGTTACACATCTTTCCCGTGATTTATTCACAATAATGTACCCTCGAGTGCCTTATTACTGTTATAAAATGTTTACAAACACACTATGATAAAAAACAAGATTTGATTGCTAAATGCTTTTACTGAGTTAATAAACCAGTCTTCCACGACATATTCTAGTCCAGTTTTTAAAATAGCACTAAGTAATTGCTGCGTAACAGGATTCTGGTTTCTCTAACAATCAAAATCTGCCATCTAGTGGCCAATATTCAGAACAGAGTTTATAAAACAGGCTTTGTACTCATCAGAAATTAGCTCATCGGGAATTATAATACAATGTGTATCTTGTTTATAATCAGGGAACAGTATAAAATAAAGCAATTGGCAAAGCATTTTAAAGAACTGTGGATGTTTAACTTGTGGATGTTTAACCTGTTTAACTAAATCTTCACAGAAAAAGGCGCAAAGACATTGGTGGACATTGGTGGTTGCTGAGAATCGGGATACTGTCTTAGTGCTCCTTGGGAATCAGCTCACTATTTATATTAATCTGTATTTTTAATTATGCATGAACATGTTTTTAAAAAATGTATTTCATATAATGCAATGATACGAATGTGTCAGAGTGCAATATTCTCTAATAATTTCACGGCTGGAAAAATGGCTCAGCCAATCGGATTTATAGAACTACTTATGTTATAAACATTAATACATTTGCATATATATCTATGTAAGCTTTGCACTCACACATCTTTTCGAACAAGACTACAGTTACCATAAAGAAGATGGTGGTACAGTGAGTGGAGACTTAAGTCCCAGCATGTTCTTTGATTGAGTTAGTGCTAATATTATTCATGAGGGAGAAGAATCACATCACTCAGAAACCTGCCCTGGCCAGATTCATTCTCTTCAGAATCTCAGCTTGTTGCTTACTGAGCACAGTCGAAGACTTATAAAACAAATTTTCACATAACTGTTCACATCAGTGTTGCACAAAGCAAATAATTATTTATCAGAATCAGAATTCTTTATTATACCCAGTGGGAAATTGCAGTTTTACAGATGCTCCACTAGTCGTGTGTATATATATTTCATTCATTCATTCATTCATTCATTCATTATCTCCCGCTTTATCCTCTATTAGGGTCACGGGGGGGTTCCCCTTGCCCATCCAGGGGAGAACGTTTCGGGCGCTGGGCAGATAGACCCAGGACAGGGCGCCAATCCATCGCTGGGCACACACTCACACTACATGGGGCAATTTTTTGAGAATTCAATTGACTTGATCCATGTTTTTGGACTGTGGGAGGAAACCGGAGAACCCGGAGGAAACCCACGCAGACACGGGGAGAACATGGAAACTCCACCCAGATGGGGATTCGAACCGGAAATCCCTAGCGCTAAGAGGCGAACGTGCTAATCACTAAGCCATCGTGCCGCATATATATATATATATATATATATATATATATATATATATACACACAAACAAAAGTGGGGGAAAAAAAATAACAATTAGCGCTGTGAAATTAAACTCACATAGTAAAAGTAAATGAAAGCAAAGGGGAATGTATACACCATGTAATATCTGTTAAATTAAAAAAAAAAAATACAGTGCATTGTGTGGCAAATGGTAGAATAATATAATATTGCACTTCAACACAGGTTGTGCATTCTAAGGTACTAAATCAGTGCAGTCTAAGAAAAACAAAATGGTATTCCATTAACAATAATATGATATAATCATGTACATTTACATTTGTCTTTCAACAAGAAGTACTGCCAAATCAGCTGTGAATTTATTCTAGCCATTTAAATTGATACTGTAAACATAAATGATCCACTTTTAAGAGAGCACTCGAAGAGCTAATTTATGTTGAACTGCCCATTATGCTCTTTTAAGACTTGTATAACTGGATTTATAGATAGAACACAGCTTTCATTGCTGCCAGAACTGTGAGACATTATTCCTTTAACCACATGAGCTACTCTTTTTAAATCAAACCAGGTCTAGCCCACTGAGACATGTCAGCCATGATATGAAGTTCACTCAGTGTAAGTGTACATACAGGATTTTAAGTAACTGGGCTACAGATGGAAATAAAAACTGCTACAACTGTATTTGTATATACAGTGCAGAATTGTAAATACTGTATATGATGCTAATCCTTCATTCTTTAATTCCTTTACCCAAAAAGTAGCATAACTAATTTCAAATATTGGCCTACATCCAATGTTGGAATTCTGGCACAAAGTACATAAATTCTGCCATCTTTTGGCAGCTAAAAAATTTGTGTACTTTTAAGTATACTACATTATATTATTTCTATATTATTTCTATAGTACACCTGAAGACAAGTGTCAGTCAAAGTGCTGCACAGTAAAAGTAACCAAAATGTAAAAACATACTTATAAAACAATTTGAATGAACGCCTAAGACTAAAAATTCGATTTTAAATGTGACCTAAAGCATGACTTCATATAAACAGTTTCCAAGTATTGGGGATGCTATACAAAAGGCCTGGTCTTCCTTCAAAGAGAGTGAAGAGTGACTAAGAGCATCTAACTAGAAGACCATAACGTGCATGAGGCAAAATGAAAGAAAATGACAATTGAGTTGTAGGTTGGAGTAAGGCCAAACACAGAGTTAAAAACATAGATTCCCAAACATAGTGAATTACAGTAATATAAACAAGAGGTATAAAATAATAAACCATAAACAACCTTATATAATATATAATATAATGTGTTTTAATTTTTTTCTACTGACCTAAGTTGAATTAAGCAACCCATCACAACAGCATGTGAGTGTTTACTATTGTTTATACTGATATTTTTTATATACAAAATACTTTAATCAATTAATGTGAGAATCACATCTAGGGGGCCACATATGCATCATGAGGTCAATTAGATATGACATTAGGTTAATCTAAGACGTCATGGACTGGGTGTGGCAGGATCACCCAGTCCCAGTCACGTGGGGCAGAAGGCACAGCCGTCGATAATAGGCTTTGATTATGGTTAATTAATACACCTGTTGTGGCTCCACCTAATGAAGTTTAAACCACAAAAAACACTCAAAAACAGCGCATGCTATGGTAAGAGAGACCGATCATGACACAGCTGGAATGACAGTGACGTGGGCATGAGATATTTTAAACAAATCATTTGAGGTATAAATGAAGGGATGAGTGTTGAGTGTAATACGATTTTGTCATAGGCAAATAAGGTAATCCTACCAATCTGTTATCATTAAATAACATTCACTGAGCTAATTTTCTGACTTTATTCACTTGTAAGATTGGTGCTCTTTTTTACACTGTGTAATTTCTACAGAGACAACATTAGTGACAAAAAATATTTAATTCAGACCTCTCACAGTGTTTGCAGAAAGCAGGGCTTTGAGAAAAAAAAAACATTAATGAAATATGAGAAGTGGTGAGCTGTGTTCACTGTCCATAGACTATTTCAGGACATAAGACAAGAGCTGCAGACAAGATCTTTGAAACCAGCTGTTTTCTCTGTTATTACAAAATACAATAGTATACCTAAATGTTTGATTATTATGTGGGCATATATTTGAAAAATAATAATCAAGGCTTTAAGTAAAGCTTAAGTCCTTGATTTTAAAAATATTTTATTTAAACCTTATTTTATAGTGAATGCTTGGTGAATTTGATTTATGTAACTACTACTATTTAAGGAGTTCATAATGAAACTCGGCCTTTCGGCCTACATACATACACACACACACACACACATATATATATATATATATATATATATATATATATATATATATATATATATATATATATTTTTATTTTTTTTATTTTTTTTTTTATTACTTTCTTTTTTCTCTCTATAAAACAAATTGAAGCAGACACAACAGACTTAAGCAGACGTTACCATGGAAGCAGTTAAGAAGATGATAATTTTTCATCAGTTTTTTTTTTTTTTCTTGAAAATAAACACTATTGCTCACCATCCTCTTTTTCCTCTTCTCTCTTTTCTCTCTATAATTTCAGTAAGCATGTTCTTTAAGCATACTCCTATGAACATAAAAACTCCATACAACCTAGCAAGGACTGCTAAATGCTAACTTGGCCTCAGAGCAAAAGTGTTTTCATTTAAACCAAGCAAAAGCACTAATGAATCGGTTGAAGGCTGAGACGACTGATAAACAGTAGAATTCAACAAATGATATAAATGAAATCCTGCTGACTTCCTGGCTTAAAGTAGCAAAACCGACAACTCTGGAAGACATAATCAGGTTTTATATACTTTTTTAATTGTTGACGTGATAGAAGTATGTGAAGTATAGAGCCAGACAACTGGGTAAGCATGAAGTTGTCTTTATTAAAGCAACAGGTACAAAACGCACAGAAATGGGCAACGCGTAACAAAAGTAAATGCTGGTCTGGTGAGAGAAGAAACACATTATGCATAAATAAAACCGAAACCAAACACGTGACCAGACCTGAACCAATTCCCAACCACAGTTAAAAGCAAACAAACCGAAATAAAAAACATGTGAGGAGCAGCCCGGCACTCCTAACAGCTATACTATACAATATAAAAATGAAATATTAAGCTTTTGCTAAAGCTGAGTTACAAATACTTACTTCTACACTCTAGTATAATGGTTTTTACTAGTGTCAACATTAATCATCAATCATTAATTTAGTGCCGTATTTCTTTCATCCTACCTAGATGTATATGTAGCCACCCATTAAAGCTCAGCCCCGCAAAGATAAAAAACTCCTGTACAATATAAAAGAATAATTTAACCTTTTTTTCAGAAAGGAAGATTCTGGCTCCTATTCCCTTTCATCTAGTGTTAGAAAATAAAAATATATAAACTTTTTGCCATCATTAAAGGTCTATAGTAAATTGTTAGGAACACTGATGTGTAAACATTGAGCACAACTTGTAAACTGCAAATAAGGGCAAAAACACATTCACAAGAAAACCACATTCACCACCATCATGCTTAATCTTATTTCATGCTGTTCCTTTATTACAATGTATAGACATTCCATTTTATTAATTAATTGATTAAATGTTATATTATAGAGTAAATATTTAAATTAAATTTAATTTACTTCTCTGTAAAGTTATTTAGAAAACATTTATTTTAATTATTTATAATATTATTTTAATACTACTGTGTCCTAGTGTCAGACCCACAGTTTGTTTCTTACAATAAATAGCTTACTTCAATAGCAATCAATATAATTCTTTTAAAAGCATTCTTATGATCACAGGCTGCCAGAAGGTAAGGTGTGAATAGGATGTGCTGTTTAAATGGATTTGATTGGTATGCGCTGCCAGCATGCAGAGGTCATGTTCACTTTGCTTGTGTGAGAGGAGAGATTAGATGTTCAAACACAAAGCTAAGCATGCCGCTCACACTTGGCTGGTCCCAGCCTCACTTCCTGCTTTAGACACTAAGCAGAAAACCAGAGCCACCAAGTGGAGGAGTGCACTGGCAGATGATAAACAGAGCCCAAGGGAGAGAGCAGGGGCCACAGCTGGGGCTTAAGCATGTAGGGGAGCCAGAGAGGGAGAAAGAGACCAGAAAGGGAAGTAAACAAAGCTGACAGTGCAAAGATGTGGTTAAAAATCATGTGCTCAAAGTGAAAAGGATGTATAATAAGAAAAAAATGGAAACAAATAAAAGGAAAATGTGAAGCATTAATTATATGGTGAAAAATTAAAAAACAATGAGGGAAAGAAATAATAAGAAAAAGTATGGATGAAACTGACAGGGTGGGGAACAGACCTGACGTAAAACAGAAGGCACATGTGATGGTTCATTAAGAATAGTTCAATCACATAAACATAAACAGTGAGGAAAGACACAAACTATCTCTGTTGGGGCTCAATTTAAGCAGAACTGACTGACAATGTGTATGCTCAATTACATGTCAACAAAAAAGATTTCAAATGTTTATAATGATTTGAGTTTGAATAGTAGATTTAAAATAAAATTCACTCTTGCTGGACAGGTTTTCTTAATAAATAGCTGGATAGATAGACTGTTAAGTCCATGACAATAGTCCATTATTTAGATCTGGCAGAGTGGTCACAGACGGTGCTCTTTTACTTAAAAGGCCACATCTGTGTAGTTGGCTAAAAAAACATTGATGTCATTTTGAAAGGCTGTCAGACTATTTTCCTCTTTTCCAGAAGGAAAAGGGAATAGTACACACAACAATAAACAGATGAACAGGAGAAGAAAAAATAAGATAAACCAAAAAAATCTGTCAAAAGCTAGATAAGTATTTAATCTACATTTAAAGATTGTAACAGAGGCAGCAAAGTAATTTCATAATTGAGGAGCCATGTAGTACAAACTTTCTTTTCCAGCAATGACCTTGTTAATTTTAGGGGCTGAAATAATTCATGCCCTTTATAAGCAAATATTATGTAATTAAATTTGATCATTCAGGTATATTATTACAAGAAAAATATGAGCAATGTTTAGTCTTAGTCAAAACTTACACAGCCACATTCTGAATTAACCACAGATTATACTGTGTAATGTAACTACAGAGTCTTGACCAAATGCAGATTTATGAAACTGGTTGAACTCACCTGTGCCTTGTCTATGTAAATGCATTTTGATCCTTTGTTTATATTATATAATAATAATAATAATAATAATATTGCTGTTGTAGCACTGTTGGTATTCTTAAAAACAGAAAATAAATTAATAAGGTAATTTTGTCTTAAAAAGGTAGCACAGTGGCACTTCTGTGACTGATTCACTCTACTAAAACACCACCACCTCAATGTGGCAGAAAAGACTAGGCACACAAATGGGCTACAGTAAGCAGCTGTCCACCACCTGCCTATTCAAAATTGATTGTGTGTGTGTGTGTGTGTATATATATATATATATATATATATATATATATATATATATATATATATATATATATATATACACAGTATATAAAGATAGAAAAAGATAACGAGATAAGATAAGCCTTTATTGGTCCTAGCATGGCCCAATATTTAGAAATATAAAATTGAAGCAATACAAAGCATATATCCAAACATTTGCCATCTGATTGATAATAGTTAAAACATACTATCTCAAATTACCCTATACACAAGGGGTTTTTAAAACTCTTAAGGGTATTGTAATAGTGACTAAGTACTACAAACTCAGAACAGACACACAGCTTCAGGCCCTTGCTATTCAGATACTGGCTGTATCTTCCACAAAATCAGATGAGCACAAGTCCATGATGCCAGCTACAGTTGTACATTAACCTTACCACTGCTGTCATACAACCTTGAAATCGAATCCACAGTCATTACAAGACATTATGCAAATAATGAGATAGCATTCTCAAACTCAGATAGCTTAACTGACAAAACATTCCAGCCTCATTTTCAAATTTAGTTTTCAAACTTGAAAACCAGTCTTTATTTTTATACTATTTAAGATAAATGTTGATAATCAGAAGTTTAATGTCCTTAAATAGACCAATTGGGCTAACAATGTTACAACATATTACCATTGTAAATTAAAGTGCTGTTTATATACATATTTTTGGGAGACATAAAAATGACTTGTTGTCATTAGCATTAGAAATGCTAATGTGCCAACAGGTCATTTTATGTTGAGCCCAGGTTAACTACATTTTTATAAACTACATTTTACACTAAAACCAAGTAGTAAGATTTCCACAGTACTAAAATAGTATAATATGAATTGTTGCGACAAGGGCAACAGAATTGATTAATTACTTGTCAATAAAACAATTTCAATGTTTTCTGCATCAGTCTACAATGTGTGGTTTAACAAAGCAGAACTCATAATAGTGACTAGTTTTTATTCATGACATTTGCAGTGAATTATTTCACTTGAGCCTTTTCTCACTAAAAGAGCCAAACCAATGTGCCAACTGATAAAAGGTACTCTTAAGGATAAGATGGCCGTTTTCATGGTAATATGAATATACTCCCTATGACTGGGTGATTTAAATTTTTTCCATGAGAACAATGCTGTCAAAGAACTCATTTACATGCACCTCAGCACATGATAATAGGCAAATAGCCACAAGTGCCGATGTTCCCGGAAAAGTTCCCAGCATGTATGTGTTTACTCATACTCACTTTTCACTGTAGCAGTGCGGGTACAGTTATACAGGATGGCAAGCTCCCCAAACACTTTTCCAGGCCCCATAGTGCACAGCTTCACACTTTCCTTTGTTACCTCCACCTTCCCATCTGCAAGAACCAAAAGAAATGCTCAAATTATGAAT
The DNA here is from genome assembly GCA_019802505.1 of Corydoras sp. C115. Taxonomy (NCBI): domain Eukaryota; kingdom Metazoa; phylum Chordata; class Actinopteri; order Siluriformes; family Callichthyidae; genus Corydoras; species Corydoras sp. C115. The sequence goes on from JAFMOC010000007.1 coordinate 13,201,977, forward strand.
GATTAAGTCACACACATGCACTAAAAAATGGTTAAGTACATATGATCCCTATTCTGTATAAACAATCTATAACAATTTAGTGCCTGTAAATAATTTATTTTTCTTTTTAAAAGAAGAACTAGTCCTACAGCTAATCATGTGTTTGCAGAATTTAGTTTTTTGTGATGGGGAAACAACTTCATATAAGTGCTTGTGGCTAAATGGTAGTTATAACTAATCCAATTTACTGTTATGGGGAAGTATAAGGGTTTGGCCACACCTACCCGAGCACGCCCTTTTTGGTGCACCTGGGGTTAATTGGAATTTAAGTAGCACTCTTTATATAGAGCTAGGGGGATTAGCAAGTTGGCAGTTGGTCTTGTCTTCTTTTTCTGAACACGTTAATGAAGTCTATGTATCGATAACTCTAGTTATTTTTGCAATCTTTGGTCCATCATCCTGCTCGACAGTTGTCTGGATAGGATGTACACCCTCTTCCTTGTGTAGTTGCACCTCGCTGGTGTATTTTAGAAATTGAAACAAGGTAGTTTGAAAATTGATAAGATAGCAGTGCAGAAAAGTTATAACAGCACACAGTAAGAACAGATACTGTAACAACAGAAACAGATTTCATTTGCTTTTACTGACAAACAGGCTAAAATAACAAATTGATCATGTGATCCAATGAAAACTTGCAATTCATTTACTTCTTATTGAGGTAGTGCAGTTGAATTATGTGCAATATGTAGAAGGGGGTCAGGAACATAGTCGAGTTGGGTCTTTGCCTCCTTCATTGTAAAAATAAGAACCATGCCCAAGCATTTTACATTTTTAAAATCTTTAGATTATTATGGTCTAAAAAACATATTCTTATTTAAAATGTCTCATTTACAGCACTGCCTCCATTTCCTGCCTCCTCTTTATGTCATGCTTGGCATTTGGCATATGCATTTGCACTGTGCTGTGTTGTTTTTCAAATGCAGAAAAAGATTTCTGTATAATAATTTCCACATCCAATACTGCTCTTACCATTTCACCCCTGCTTATTATTTGTCAGAAATGACTTGTACAACAAAACTAATAAAGGCTATTTTCTACTGCTGATAAACAAAAATAGGTACTGCTAGTTATTCACATTATTTTATGTCACTTACAAGCTCTGTATACAGGTTTTACTATTTGACAGCCATTTATTGGTCTGATTGAGAAATACTAAAAAAAAGTCAGATGTAAATTTAAGTCTTTTATGTAAATAAAATAATATTTAAAAATGAAAAGGTCTGACTGCTCAAGGTTAGAAGGTGAATTAAAATTTTATTTAATAATGATATTAAAACAGATTAAAAAAGAAGATAAGAGTGGAAGCAAAGACACAATTGATGAACCTGAATTCTTCAATTCACTTGTGAAAATCATTGAAATAAGAAAACAATGTTATTTTAAAACCTGATGAACAGAAACATATTGATTATTTAGCTTCTTTACTGTTACTACATAGCATACTACATAGCTTTTATTCCACCTTTTTTCCAGCACCATTTCCGGAATCAATTTGTTGTTACTAGCGTGTTTAGCTAGCTAGCACTTTATGCTCACTAACGCGGTTGTTTACTGCTAATGCTACTACATTTATTACCAGCTTCTTTTTAAAATCATATATATTTATAAATGAACCGTCCCTGATCTACTTTGCCGGATTCATCTGTTAATCGGATTTAGTGGATTCGAGGCCGATCTTCACAAACTGCATTGTGAGAACCTCCAGGACTCAATCTCCACCCAAAGTCCAACACTTATTTATACATTCTGTTATCTTCAGCTTGCTTTAAATGTTCATGGTTTCTTACAGACTGACAGCAGCATCTCTTCAATGAAATAAAGTTTATAGTTTATAATGTATATGACACACTGTATATGAATTATACATAAATAAATAAATTTACACCCCCTTAATTAATAAACTCTAGGCTACATGGCTCAGTGTAGTATTGCAGAATGCAGTGTATAAGGCCTTAAGAGCAGTTGCACAATAACACTGTTCCTTAAATGTAGGTTTAACTCAAAGGGACTTAATTAGGGATGTTGCACAAAAAACATTAAAATGAGTCTTATTTAACAGAAAAATTGACCAGCAATAAAATTATGATTTTCTCAAAATAGATTTATTCCTTGATTTACTTGATTTTGACTTAAACATGGTAGACTACAAAACTAAGGGTATCCTACACAACTGGAAAATAAATAAAAAATGTATCACATACTTTCAAGTACATATTATGTGACTAGATGTTACTGTAAGAATCCACTCAAAAGTAATCTCTGAATGGAAGTAGTAATATTTTGATCTTCTGGCTGCTAGGGAGGTGCTTACTTAGTCACATGTTACCCTTGCCTATGATTTCCCTGTGGCTATATAAACTAGTCTATATTAATTCAAACGGTCTAATTTTTTCATTACACCATTAAAACTGATAACCTGTTCAACCTAGCACTCTGACATTTATAGTGTCAGAGCTAATATTATCTGTCCTGCATGGGTTTAAGGACAGACAGAGGGAGTGATCACTGATGGCTGAGAGAGAATAAAGTAACTGATGAGATGGATACCAGGTAGAAAAGAGCAAAAGACAAATATTTTCACAAGGTACAAAAATGGAAAGTCATCACCTGCATAGATCGTTCAGATAAGTAAGGAAAACAAAGAACGAGTCATGTGACATCCACAGTCAAGTGGAGGTGCTGAGCGACATCTGGGTTGGTGAGAAGCAAGTGCAAGAACCATCTGAAGGGCATATTTTTCTTTTGCACTTAACTGCAGCACTAAGTCAGCTTTCCTACCTAGCGGGCCAAAGCCGCATGCAAGCCCTCACAGACAAGTTGCCAGACCCTCCGAGGTGGTGAGTTTAAATGTCATGTCTACAAGTGATTTGCCCAGGCTCTGTGGTGGATTGGAAAAACAAACTGAAACTGATTAGAGACAGGCCACAGACAAGAGCAAAACTAAAGGCGTTAATATCATTCCCCATACAACAGACAAAACTCACCGGAAACCTTCAATAAAAGACCAGCGAATGAAAAAGAAACATAAAAATTAAAGCACGGAGGAATTAAAAAGAGCATAAAGGATCAGCTGCATTGAAACAAGTGACTGAACTAAATAAATGAACTAAAAATCTAACAATTAACATTTAAACAGATTACTGCAAACAGAAGCATAGTTTCACTCAGAGAGGCAGAAGACAGAAGTGATTTTGTTTGGTCAATCCATGGAAAAGTCCTTTATGCAGAGTTCTCCTCTCCCATCTTGATTAGCAAGCATGGCGTCTACACCCAAACGTTCTTCAGCCATCCATGAGTTTGCACAATGTATTTGTTTTTTTTTCTAAAAGGTTAATAAGGCTAAGTCTCCCTGTTTAGTTTGTCTGCCCTGCTGGAACATGCCCTTGGTTCTCAACTATTTCTCAGGTGTTTGTTTTGAGCCACTGGTCTTAAATTGTTGTCCCTAATATTCATTATTAGGAAGGAGGCTGAGGAGCATTAAGTACAAAACAACAAGAGCGGGAAACATCGTCATACCAGAAGTATTGAGACTCTTGAACTCCACAAGAACATACACTCCTCATAGACACTTTACACTACGACACTTTTCCACACCAGACACTTTCTTGTTTATCTCATTTACATATAACATGCTGCTAAAATTGAGCTGAGCCATTAATTAAATATCTTACAGTTTACACAGCTGCTATACATGTATTTTATTTTGCTGCTATTTTCATATTTCACATTTATTCTATAGCTCATATTTAAATAAAAAAAAAAACTTTTTGATACAGAACTTGCTTATGGTGAAACTGGGTCCGTGAGCCATAATTGCATTTAATTTCATGTACCACATGTGATGCAAATGACAACAAAGTCTTCTTAAATCTTTGAATGATGTTTCTTCTGGCTGTTGCCACAGAAAAAAATGCATTTCTGAGTTAGTTACATGCTACTGTATATCTGTCCTAAATGTCTCAGATGGAAGACACACGATTGTTATACCATTAATGAAAAACAAATGACGCAAATTTTTCCTTTAAAAATCATAAAGTGAAAAATAGTGAGGGTGTCAAAAATGTATATATATATATATATATATATATATATATATATATATATATATATATATATATATATATATATATATATATATACACCCCATGCCCATCCAGGGGAGAACGTTTCGGGCGCTGGGCAGATACACCCAGGACAGGGCACACACTCACTCACACAGACACCCGCACAGACACATTATATGGGTCCAATCCATGTTTTTGGACTGTGGGAGGAAACCGGAGAACCCGGAGGAAACCCACGCGGACACGGGGAGAACATGGAAACTTGACTCATATATATATATATATATATATATATATATATATATATATATATATATATATATATATATATATATATATATATATATATAATTTATCCTGATTCATCCTGATCAGTAGCTCTTGGTTTATCACCGGCTACATCCCATCTCCACCCTACAGGTATTTATTTTTAGCATTTTCTTACATTATAGACTTTTACATTACAGGCTTTAATTTTTAATAAGGGTTTTAATAAGAGCCTTCTCTACATTTTGTAAACTCACAGACCTTTTACCCAAATGGGTTCTGGGTTATGAAATAAATTCAGTCTATCCAATGAATGAATTAAATGTATTTTTTTAAACACATTTATTAAGATAATAATAAAAACGATGAAGTGGCTCATTATAGTACAGTCTATGACAATAATTGAGAGCACCGACCTACATCCAGTACAAATTTGGTGGATTAAGCATGCTCACCAAAACACTGGATTGAATTCAAACAATTATTATTAAATTAATTAATAAGATTGGGAAATATCCCCTGTTTTGTGTCACACCAGCCAGAGAGAGGGACAAAGAAGACTGATAGCAGTTATTACAGCAAACAATTGCACTACCACATATTAAATGTGAAAAAAACTAATAATTTTGTAACTAGAGATCAAAATTATCAATCAGCCTCTTATGATGTATATCTGATATTGTGCCAGTAACACTGGTCTCATGAGCCACACGTTTCACTCACCAGCAGCACAGACACAGGAACAAACACACAGATGCATGCACACATGTCAGAATAGGGTAATGAAGGACAAGCTCATTACAAGGTCAGCGTAAGCCGTGGTATGTAAGCAACAATGGGAACATTTAGAATGACAAATTTTATTTAGTTAACTAGTGTGCAGAGCCACAAGCCTAAACATCAGCATGCGCACACACACACACACACGCACACACCCACTGCTACTCAATTTCAAAGCAATTGACATAGCAATCTAATGCAAGATACATTCTCATGGTTATATTCTAATGTATATTCTACATATATCACAGGCATATATTTATTTGATTTGGTTTCATATAACCTTATTAAATTAATTAATTTATTAGCTTCCGCTTTATCCTATATTAGGGTCGCGGAGGGGTTCCCCATGCCCATCCAGGGGAGAATGTTTCGGGCGCTGGGCAGATACACCCAGGACAGGGCGCCAATCTATCGCTGGGCACACCTTGTTAAATATGATATAAATATACATAAATAATATATATATATCTCCATCCATTATCTTCCGCTTTATCCTCTATTAGGGTCACGGGGGGGGGGGGTTCCCCATGCCCCTTCAGGGGAGAGCGTCTCAGGCGTCTCAGCCGGAGAAAACCCGGGTGGACACGGGGAGAACATGGAAACTCCACCCAGATTGGGATTCGCACCGGGAATCCCTAGCGCTGAGAGTCGAACGTGCTAATATATATATATACATTATATATAAATAATGTTTATGTAATGTGTGTATGTGATATATTTTACAAACATAATTGAATGAAATTAACCTATTTTCTCTATTCAACCCTTCTCTAAAAATGGCTTTAATAGCATTAGGCATTAATAGGCATTAATAGACAACAGGAAACCTAAATTTAAACTTTAGATCAGTGTGTTCTTTTTAATTCTCAACACATGTTGTCCCACTGCACCAATGCTCCAGAAGTGCAGGAAGTAATCATACATCAGCAGTATGACCTTTGCTCTGTCTTTCAGTCATATACAGGAAGTACTGACTGAGATTCTAATAGCAAGAAATTTGCTCGTCAAAAACACACAGAACTCCTTATCATATACTGACCAAATGTTTTTGATTAAACAGCCAAATCACCCTCTTATCTATCAATTTGTTTATTTTTAATCTCAGTGTCTTACGCATGAGATCGATTCCACAGTTAAAATAGACTTTCCTATTCAAATGAAACATGGGTATTACTGCAATCTCAAAAATAAGAAATGACGTGAATAGGAGTAATCAGGAATGCTAAAGGATAATTTGCTTTTTGTTGGTTAGTTCTGGTTAGGAAATTTTTAGGATTTCTACACTTTAGCACATTTAATCAGTTCCACAAAATATAGATCCCTTTTGTAGTTATAGAGAGGCAGACTGTGGTCCATTTGTTAACCCTCTTTCCTTTTTTAACGCACCGGTCTTTGTGTGGTGCTGTGTTAGAGTGTGTTGTGCTAGTATAAATGGATAAGACACTGCAGTGCTGCTAGAGTTGTTAAACACGTATTAAGAATTCCATTTGACATCATTTGTTGCTGCACAGTTTGTGTTAGGAAACTTCTAGTCCATCACCAGTGTTTACAGGACACTGCCTAGATGATGCTGGACATTTAGGTTGATGAAATAATACTCTAGTCCAGCAATGAAATAGTGTTGTTGGTTTTTTTATCTTATATCTTTTTTAAATGATTACTTTCCACAACTATGGGTTTACAAGAAGTGCCCTATATACAATTTTTGAGATCCCGAAATAAACACATAGATGAATCAGCAATTATAGGGTTACAAAATTAATTTATATTAAAGGTAAAAAAAGACAATATGGTGGGCAGTGAGTACCATGTTTTGTTAGGAAACTTGCAGCAGCTATCTTAAAACAATTATGAAAATAAACTACAACCAAATTTTTTTATTTACTATTGAAAAGTTATTTTTTCATTAATGTATACAGTGGGGGGGATATTAAGTCAGTCACCAATTTCTCCCATTTACAAAGATGAGAGAGGACTGTAATATAAATCATAGGTAGACCTCAACTATGAGAGACAAAATGTGAAAAAAAATTCAGAAAATCTGATTTTTAATGGTGGAAAATAAGTATTTGGTCACCTACAAACAAGCAAAATTTCTGGCTGTCACAGACCTGTAACTTATTCTTTAAGAGGCTCCTCTGTCCTTCCCTCATTACCTGTATTAATGGCACCTGTTTGAACATTTTTAACAGTATAAAAGACACCTGCTCACAACCTCAAACAGTCACACTCCAAACTCCACTATGGTAAAAACCAAAGAGCTGTTGAATGACACCAGAGACAAAATTGTAGACCTGCACCAGGCTGGGAAGACTGAATCTGCAATAGGCAAGCAGCTTGGTGTGAAGAAATCTACTGTGGGAGCAATAATCAGAAAATGGAAGACCTACAAGACCACTGCTAATCTCCCTCGATCAGTGTGCCAACCCTGTTAAAACTTTTATTAACCAAATACTTATTTTCCACCATTATTTGCAAATACATTCTTTAAAAAACAGACAATATGATTTTCTGATTTTTTTTTTCTCATTTTGTCTCTCATCGTTGAGGTCTACCCATGATGTCAATTACAGGCCTCTCTAATATTTTTAAGTGGGAGAACTTGCACAATTGGTGACTGACTAAATAATATTTTCCCCACTGTACATTAGTCTAAACCAGTTCTACTTTAATCAACTAAAAAAGTAAGAAGGATAAAAATTTAATGTCACTGACAGTATATTGGTTGCGCTGTCACATATGAGCTATGCTGATTTCTGCCATGCGCATTGAGCATCATCATTTAAAACTAAATCAATTATATCTCATTTGTAGAACTTCCAAAATGCACAACAATCAATCAATGAAATAAGATTACAAATAAAATACAATAATGAATGCAGGTATTAAATATTAGGTAGCTGTATATTCAAAAGAAAAATGAGTAAAAAATTGTAACAGTAAAGTTAACTTAATTCTAGTCAATAATAAACAACTACTGAATCAGAATTAGTAAAACCTAAATATATTATATAAGTTACACAATTAGTATGATTACATAGTCAGAAAGATCAAATCCTCTCACATTACAACAAGAAGGTAAAATTAGTTTTCTGTTCACAGCAATTAAGATTGTTTCTGTATGGAGTTTACATGTTTTCTCAATGTCTGCACAGCTTTCAAGTTAACTGAAGATGTTAAATTGTCATTTGTTGTGATTGTGTACATGGATTTATTTGTCTCTATGGCTACTTTAAATTAATTGGCATCCTATTCAGAACATTTCCTGCCTTTTGTTTAACTGGGTTAGGTTCCAGCACGCAGTTAAAAAACAAATGAATGAAAAAGCCTCCAACATCACCACTGCTAAAACTTTCTGTCTGGAGTTTTGTTTATTTTCTATTTTAGGCTCCGGTAATAGGGCAGATATAAATGCATTGGATTTAATGTCGTGAAGCAACCCTTTAAAATGACTAATTGACTAATCTCACACTGTAGCTGACAGTTACCACAACTGGATCCTTATAATAACATAATTAGAATGCATTTTCATGACATTTAAACCACATTTCAATCCCATCCATTTCCAGGCTTTGTTCTTCTTTGGCAATAATAATTATGAAGTATCCCCTCTCATGTGACTTCCTTTGTAATTTGTCCTCTGCAGTACAGAACACTTACACACTGCAAATAATTCATTTAGGAGCTATTTAAAGAAATATACCTGGCAGAGTAAATCAATTATTTGAAAATATGCACATTATTTAAATATATATATATATATATATATATATATATATATATATATATATATATATACCAACCATGACAAATATATGTTAGTATTATACTTGTTTAAATAAACCATTACAAATTGTACAGTGTGTAATCGTTTTTAATAACACGAAAAATGGCGATGGTGCTGACATGTATATGTGAATAAGGCAACACTTTCACACTATAAACAAGATGAAGCTCAGATCTCCTGGTTTGGCTCCAGCACCAGAAGGCATTTAGTCTGGTGCTAAAATGTTTGGAAACAAGCCCATACACTATGAAATCTTCACCTTTTTGTATTAATAATAAAATGTAAGCAGTCATTGTATTAAGTTTATATAAAACTGTACTGTAGGAATTGACATCCATAAGAAGTAAATCATCCATCACAATGCATTAGTTCTGTATTCATTTCCTGCATCAGTATACACATATTCTTTCTTTTTTTATTCTTACCCTAGCCTAACTTTCCTGGTCAGGATCACATGGGGTGCAGGAGCATATTTATTCCCACGGGAAGAAACATTATCGACAGTTCATCAATATATAGCAAAGCAGACACACAGATAAACACAATCACATATTTACCTGAATAAAAGCCCCCATGCAGACAATTGGGGAACATGCAAACACCACACAACTCTTGTCATTTATGTCCAAATATTACAATAATATGGCAAAAAAGAACACCTTTATTAGAACAATGCCTTAGAATTATAGAGGCACAATTGCAACATTGATTGATTATGTTTGTCTGATAATCTCTGTTCCAAGTTCATGATGCAAGTAATGCAATACAAAATTTACTTCGCATGCTGCTGCTATATGATAAAGAAAAGATCAGTAATAAAAAAAATATTTCATGGTATATCAGGCTGTTGACATGTACACATTAGCATATACACAATAAGTACACTGAAAATATTTGTCATACTTAAGTATTATACTCAAAAAACAATTGGTAACTTGTGTAGTAATAAAGCTTTTGCCAAAGTGTTAATAGCCACCAAAAAAAATTGGGGGATTTAAATTGTTTATTATTAACAATAAACATGGGTCTCTCGATGATGGGTTAAAAGTGCATTGTTGGAGTATGCTCACACAACACAAAATATCATTAAGTAAATCATTGTCTTAAACTTCACAATGGTATGGAATTAAAAATATTTTTAATTATTTATTGAACACCTTAAACTTAGTATGTTTTATTTATAAAAAATAAAACATGAAGTGTTGCTACACATAGCATGAAAGAAATGACTGTTTATAATGAGCATTTTAATGTGGTTAGACGACAGTTTAATACTTCCACAAGGTAAATAAAATTCTTATTTCATTAAGGAAAAATAAAATTTTTAAGTCATTTTCTTACCTTCCATCACATAGACCAGAGAGCCGACATCACCCTCTTTGATGATGCAGCTGTCCTTGCCATATTCTACAGGGTACATGCAATCCACTATCTCCTGGATCTGAGAAAGCTCCAGGTTCTTCATGAAGTCATTGTCCAAGATTGCATCTTTGATCAACTCCTTGGATCTGTGTGAAACGATGATAAAATGAGACAATGTGATTACCAAGCTACTTAATATTTCTTTAATCTTGAAGTGCCCCAAGCTACAAGTCAGTAAAATTTCACTCTACAGAAGACAAATGAAAATTTCAAGGCAGCCATGTCATTTAATAAGGTCTAATATATTAATCCTAAACTAGGATAATTTCTGAATTTGGACAGTTTCAAGACAAGGTTGGATAAGATTCAGTCTAATTTCAAGGCAAATCATGCACACATTTTCACTCCTTTTTTTTAGTAGTCATCCGCACAACATGTTAAAAATATCAGATTATGAATATGCAATGTAACCTTTCTCTTCAGAAGAAACAGAGATATTATTTGTGATTTAATTTTAATTTGAATTCCCTACAACCTAAAAGCCTTTTGTTTTAAAGTAATAAAAGGCATACACTAAAATTGACATTTAATGAAAACATTTTTAATATTGATGGATTTTCCTTCTGTATGCACACCCACTATTTATCTATATATACACACATAAATATAAACCATCTTCATAAAAGTTCACTTCAGAATAGTCCATTGTTTTCCTCTTAGCCATTCATGGGTGTTTTAGATGTGTGTTTTGGGTCATTTACCTGTTGCAAGGCCCATGACCTGTGACTGAGACCAAGCTTTCTGACAGCAGCACATTTTTCTCTAAAATTCCTTGATAGTCTTGAGATTTCATTGTACCCTGCACAGATTTACGACTGTGCCAAACGCAACAAAGCAGCGCCAGAAAATAACAGAGCCTTATTTTACATGTTTCACAGTAGGGACAGTGTTCTTTTCTTGACATGTTTTATATTCCATCTGTAATCATAGAGCTGGTGGGCCTTGGCAAGAAGTTCTATTTTTGTCTCATCTATCCATAAGACATTCTCCCAAAAGCTTTGGGGCTTGTCAACATGTTTGGCAAATACCAGTTTGGCTTTTTTTAAGATTTGTTTTCAACAATGGTGTCCTCCTTGGTCGACTCCCATGAAGTCCACTTTATCTCAAACAAGGACGGATGGTGCAATCTGACACCGATGTTCCTTGAGCTTGAAGTTCAGCTTAATCTCTTTAGAAGTTTTTCTGGGCTCTTTTTTTTACAATTCGTATTATCCGTGTCTTTGATTTGTCATAAATTTTTCATCAATGAATCTGTAGCAATGTCAGATTTTTATTTGTTCATTTCCTAGAATTTTTATTTATTATTACCTTTGTCAGATTCAAGTTATTTCTGTGACCATTTTGGTTCTTTCTTTCATTATCCAAAGTTTACCAAAAGTTTTGTCCACGTGTGTACATACTAATAATAGATGTTTCAATTATTAGCACAATTTTGTACAGACTTATTACAACAATTTTGTATAGGAATGTCCCACCATTTCAAAAATATGAGTTGTTTTCAACACACTTCAGTATCACTTACAACCGACTTCTCTGAGCCGTTTGTTCAGCTGTGACATTATTGACGATAACGCACACCTCTGACTGCTTCACATTTGGATAGATGCGTGATATACAATACATTACTTTAAATCATGTATCATTAATAGAAATATGTATTACTAGAAATAGCGAGCTGATTCCCGATGAGCACTATGCCAGTAACCTGTTATTCAGCAATCAATGTTCACTTTAAAAACTGGACCGGTTTATTAACAATTTTGTTTTAAATGAACACATTTATGAATCAAATCTTGTTTTTTTTTTCATTATCGTGTGTTTGTAACCATTTTGCTGAAGGCACTCAAAGTTTTGCCTTATTGTGAAATATTGTGAATAAATCATATTGAATCTTGGGTTCTTTCCCATGATTTATTCGCAATATACACTTTCTTGTGCCTTATTGCTTTTTTTAACTTTATTCTGTCTTACAAAAACACTGCATAAATGTCATGGACACCAAATCCTTGACTGAACTTATCAGATAAGGATGTCAATATGACAATCTATTACTGATTCCTCTGTGTAACCGACAATACATCAAGCATAATGTTATTAAAAATATCAATAATAACACTGTCTAAATATCTAGTTTAGATGTAAAAACCACAGTTTCCACTCACCATTTGGTGTTTACATTCCATTGGGGTGTAGAACTCATGACATAAAACAGTACTACTTTCATTCATTCCTTCTAATGTTTTATTTCTCTTTAAACAGACACAATATGTACAGTCTTTTGGTCAATGGTTCTGCCCCAAGTTAAATTTAATATACAAATATCACATTGAGAGTGATGACATAAGCAAATCCAGGTCAAAATATAAAAAATGAATGAAAAGTTTCAAATAATTTATACAGTATACATTTTATACTGTGTATATATATATATATATATATATATAATTAAGTCAAGAAAACAGTTGTTAAACAAAAAAAATATTTTAATGTAGCATACAAGCAAAAAAAAAAAAACAGTAGCTTCCAATTTTATTTTTAAAAATAATAAAAAAAACATCTGACAACAAAAAAAAGATTCAGGTAAATGTTTCATGACTTAATGTGTCCATACCTTTAAAAGTGAAATTATTTATTTATTCTTTAGAAAATAATATTGTCAGGAGCAAAACTTATTGCATGCTTTTGTTAATGACCACTTTTATTTTCTGCTCGGTTCCGTTTGATTTGCTTGTTAGCATCACCACAAGTACCGGTGTTTCTTGGGTGTATGAATAAGCCTCATTGATTGATGCTGTCTTTTGGATCGATTACAGCCATATGAAGGCAGACAGATATACATTCAATACTGAAGAGCAGTACTTTTGTTGGAACAAGATAATTTGTACTGAATTAGCTACAGATGTAAATTTAAAAGGAGAACTACACAGTTCATTCTTATTCTGACACAAAAAAAAACTTTTTTAGCAGAAAATGGAATTTAATAAAACATATTGTTATTAACAAAATTCACAAGGTTTAGACATATATTTATACATACACCATACATGCTGATATGATTCATGGGTGTGTTTTGGGCATCACTTGCCTTTTTTTTAATATGATATGGTCTGACTTTGGCGTATTGATATTTCAATGGCACAGTTAATTAAATAATGTTTCTTTCACAAAAAATAAAAACAAGTACTGACCAATTAAGCATAAATTAAGGTTTACACTTGCAGAAATTTGCCAATGACTAATGTCCTAAAAAATCCAAGTTGTTTTTCTTGAATAAATAAAAACATGTCCGTATGACAGTAAATTAATATTCTAATTAATATTCTGATGAGGTAAACAGCTAAAGCCCATGACACGATTACCATCTTGCATCATCCTTTTTTCATCTATTCATTCGTTCATTTGTTCATTCATTCATTGTATAATCCACTTATCCTGATCAGGGTCACAAAGGATGCTGGTCACAGGTCAAAACACACAAACAAAGTTATGTACACATTCGCACAGATGTCACACAGATGTCAAATGTAAACACTTTCCAATCCAAATATCCCTAAGGCTTTTGTCAAACTTCCATTTAATGTGGAATTTGCATGTTTTCCTTCTCTGTGTGAATTTTGTCAAACATTATAAAAACAGGCCTCCTGTTTTAAATGTGTGTGAGACCATTTTTTTATGTGCGCCCTGCAATATACAAACTAATTAGGGTGTTCCCCTGTTTTCTGTCATATGTGCATTGAGATAGATTCCAACATCCCCTGTGACTATGATTAGGATAAGCGATTTAAAAAAATAAAGATATGTTTCTATGTTATGCATGTTGTATCAACTTATATATGCACAGTATCACTCGACACATCACTGCTTTAAAAGGCAAATGATCTAACCGTTAAGCAAAACAGGCTTTGCAACATAGCATACTGGCATCCAGGAATTCACAGGCTGCATCGCTGCACAGCTACTGACTCATTGGGTTTTTGTTAGGCCTAATTGTGATCTTCAAACAAGAATATAAAACATTTCAGTGACAGCTAGTTTTCAACAGCCATTGAAAAGACATGTGCAGTATACAGCTTAATCAGCAGCCTGTTTATTTAGACATATAGTAAGCCTAATTAAAGCCTCATTGTTAATAAAACCCCTTACTGTTTTGATGTAGTATGGCTTGATTCAACAGTAACTAGGTTTAGAGGTGTTTGTATAAAGCTCCATAAAGCATTAGCTAAAGCATATTTTACTGTCCCTACCATTCAGCATTATAGAGGAGAACAAACTTGTTAAGTTGCTTTTCTCATATACAGAAAATTTTCTACAAACAAATATACTACAATTGACAGTATATACAAGCCTTCTTTCAGAAATGTATGTAAGTCAATTTCTGCATTAATTATTCATAGAGGGTGTTGTGAGGACTGAGAGCACTAATAATAGACTTGCAAATCTGTGAAGGGGATTTTTATATCATTCTGGGATTTCCTGTATGATCAGCTATTTTCAGGTCATCACAGACTTCTCATGACTTCCGACAGATCTCAGACTTACTGCACTCTGGAAGTATGAAAACCATTGATGTTCACATATAAAAAATTTCCATAAAAATAAATCATAATTGTTTTTTATTTACAAATGATACCAAACTTGAAAGAGATATTTCTTATTAAAATCATTTTGCTTATATGGACCTAATGGAATTTGATCAAATTGATAAAAGAATGAGAAACAAACTGTACTGTGAAAACATTTAAGTATTTATCATCAAGTATGCTAGGAATCCAAATATAGATATTTATTTTTTAAGTAAATTTGGCAGAAAGCAGAGTAATAGAAGTTCTTAAGTATGCTGTTTAATGGTTTATTTTGCAAGCGTCTTTTCAATTTGATGAACAAATTCACCATTAGCAAAACCCTGAATAATGTTGTGCATGACGGAGTTGAAATGAGAAAGCAACTGCTCTCCAAAAATACACTGCTACCATTAAAAAGTTTGATGATCACATAAACACAAAGCTAATAAAAAAAGGTTTGAGACAAATAAGAACCTTTTGATTTAAGTGTGAAGCTATGTTTATAGAAAACATTGCATTCCTGTGTATAACCAAAGTGTCTGTTAACAAATACGGTCAAAAATACATACATTTCTACTCAGCTATTTTGTAAAATTAAGTTTGGTGGCAAATATTGTTACAAAGGTGTGTCACACCATATTTCTAATACTGGCTTGTTTCCAAAATGACCACATATGATGTTTTTGTCATTTATTTAATTGCAATGTCCCTATGCACCTTTGAGCCATGAACGTGTTATTAGGTTTTACTTCATATTTGTGCAAAAATGTTTCCATTTCCATAATTAAAAAATAAGTTCACCAACTTCCTAGAACCACTATATATTACCTATGTGTGAGACTTTATAATGGAATATATACACTACATTTGGTCATTTAGCAGACGCTTTAATCTAAAGCAACTTACAAATGGAAGAGCACCGGGTTGATCCAGCCCCTTGGAGCAATGAGGGTTAAGAGTCTTGCTCAAGGAAACACATTGGTAACTTCAGTTGAGCTGGGATGTGAAACCACGACCTTGAAATTGATAATCCAACATTCTAAACACTGAGCTACCACACCCTACAAAAATACACAGATATATACAGATGCCCTAGAATAACTTATTATTCATCTACATCCAAGACATGATTCAGTAGCACGCACGTACAGAATGCTGAAGTTATGTGTTGAACCTACTGTGTGCTCTTGTGGTAGAAGGGCAGTGTTACATGGCTCAGCTGCTGGAAGTCAAAAGCGGTAGGTTCTGCAGAGATCGCCTGTCTTTTGGTGCGCTGATGCTCCTGCAGCTCGTTGTCTTTGTGTGCGCGCTGAGTGGCAGGTCGGATAACCGAGCGATATTTATCCAGCTCGTTCTGCAGTTTCTGAATCAGTTCGTCTTTCTGATCCAGCTCGAGCTCCAACTCATCAATGAGCGCGTCCCTCTGCCGAAGCTCCTCGATCTTCTCCTGCAGCGCGTACTGCAAGTCGCGCAGAGTGCCCATGCTTTTAACGCTCAACGCGCCACTCTCCCAACTTTCCCTCGCCCGCTTGCACCACTTCCACTAACTTGTTGCTTCCGAAAGCTAGCTGCCAACGCGAGGACACGCGCCGCATTAGCGACTCTGTGCGGGAGAATGTGCCGAGTCCCGACGCCGCAAACAGTTTCCGCTCTGCCTCTTGTGCGCGCGTGCGTGAGGGTGCGCGTCACACGGGATTCCAACCACCACCTGAAACGCGCGCGCGGCGTAGTACAATCTGCCGCCACGAGCTTCCACACAGAACACCACACACATCTGCCACGGGGGAAGTTCTGGGGTAGTACCGCACGGTGACAACTGGGGCACGCTAAATCCATCACTGACCCACAATCTTTTACTCCCAGTTCATTCTAAAAATAGCAACACTGCATCACGGTTTATTTCGTTTCCCTACAGTAACATCCATCCATTCATTATCTTCCGCTTTATCCTCTATTAGGGTCGCGGGGGGGGGGGTTCCTCATACCCATCCAGGGGAGAACGTTTCGGGCGCTGGGCAGATACACCCAGGACAGGGCGCCAATCTATCGCTGGGCACACACTCACTCACACAAACACACTATATATGGGTCTATTTGGAGAACTCAATTGACTTGATCCATGTTTGTGGACTGTGGGAGGAAACCGGAGAACCCGGAGGAAACCCACGCAGACACGGGGAGGACATGGAAACTCCACCCAGATGGGGATTCGAACCGGGAATCCCTAGTGCCAAGAGGCAAACGTGCTAACCACTAAGTCTCCATGGCGCCTCGAAGAAATCCAAGGAAACTTTAAAATTTTCACATTGGTTAATTATAACGCTAATGAGTCTACCATCAGAGAACATTGAACAGCAATGGTGTGTGTGAAGAATTGCAAAGAGAAGACCTCTCTAAACTCTAAACAGGACATTGTTGCCCACCCTCAATTTGCTAAAGAAAAAAAAAATCACCAGGTGGGGGTTCACCCACCTGGAGCAGAAGGATTCCTACATCCGTATGCTCTTTTTGTAGACTCTGCCTTCAACACAATGATCCCTCAAACCCTCATCAATAAACTCTACTTGGACTGAGCCCTTCCCTTTGCAACTGGGCCTTGGATTTCCCAACCATTAGGCTGCAGTCTGTGAGGATCCCCCTCTTGTTCACACTGCTAACACATGACCACTCACCTACCCATCCGGTTTGATATATTGTGAATTTTGCAGACAACATGGCAGTGGTTAGTGGTTAACACTTTATATATATATATATATATATATATATATATATATATATATATATATATATATATATATATATATATATATACACTGTATATATACACACACACATTACATAAACATTATTTAAAAACTATATATAGTTTTTTTATATATATAAAGTTTTTAAATAATGTTTATGTAATGTGTGTATATGTGATGTGAGGCGAACGTGCTAACCACTAAGCCACCGTGCCGCCCTACAGTAACATATCCAAGCAAAATACTACTACAACTAGAAAAACGAATAAAAACCAATCAATAAATGAACAAAGGAGATTGTGCCTAATTCAAGCCACTGTAATTTTGTTATATTTCTGCCAGGACACTAATCATGCAAGGGTAGGGTGGATAATTGGAGACGGATGAGTGTAAAATATATATATATATATATATATACTGCTCATGAAGTCCCCCACTGAGCCTTGGTCCTCCCAAGTTTTTTTCCTAAAAAAACAACATTCATTCATTCATTCATTCATTATCTTCCGCTTTATCCTCTATTAGGGCCGCGGTGGGGTTCCCCATGCCCATCCAGGGGAGAACGTTTCGGGCGCTGGGCAGACACACCCAGGACAGGGCACCAACCTATCGCTGGGCACACTCTCACTCACACACACAAACTCTACATGGGGCAATTTGGAGAACTCAATTGACTTGATCCATGTTTTTGGTCTGTGGGAGGAAACCGGAGAACACGGAGGAAACCCACACGGACACGGGGAAAACATGGAAACTCCACCCAGATGGGGATTCGAACCAGGAATCCATAGTGCTGAGAGGCGAACGTGCTAATCACTAAGTCACTGTGCCGCCAAAAAAAAAAAAAAAACTATATATAATTAAACCACTTGAACTTGTGCCAATATTTAAGAAATGTTTAAAGACTCACTTCTACACCCTGGCTTTTTTACTGATGGAGAGTACATGGAGCAGAAAAACTTCAATGATTTTTTTTTGTTTTGTGTGTAATAATTAGGTATCTATGATTATAATTGTATGCATCAGTTTTGTTATGTTATCGTAAAGCTAGTTGTGGCTGGGTTCAGAAAAGTGCTATATAAATGAAAATAAATAAATAAATGAAAATATTTCATGTGTTATTGTAAAATAGTTTTCCTGTCTTTAATAAAGATATATGGGGTGGCACAGTGGCTTAATGGTTAGCACATTTATTCATGTTTTCCCTGTGTCTATGTGGGTTTCCTATGAGATCTCCGGTTTTCTCCCACAGTCCATAATTATGGAATCAAGGTAAATTAGATGCTCTCAATTGTCCCTATATAGTGTGTGTGTGTGTGTGTGTGTGTGTGTGTGTGTGTGTGTGTGTGTGAGACTGAGTGTGGGAATTAGACCCTAGTATAGGATTAACCGAGAGATAAAGGATAAATGGATTGATGGAATAATGATGGATGATTGGTAAGAGGACTAGGGTCACAAGGGTTTCCTCATGTCTATCCAGGGGAGAAAGTTTTAGGCGCTGGACAGATACACCCAGGTCATTGCACCAATACATTGCTAGGCACACTCACTCACTCAGACACCACACACTATATGGGGCAATTCAGATATGGGCAATCTAGAGCAGCCAATTTACTTTTTTTATGAGTTTAACATCTGGACAGCATAAATGAGATATTTCTGAACAGTCACAAGGAATATAGTTATAGGGAGTCGGGCCATTTTAGTATCTGTGATTTACCTGTTAGCATGTTTTTTTGAAATGTGGGAGAAAACCACAGTCTCATGAGGAAACCCATTCACGCAGAAAGCAGAACTAAACACAGGACCCTCTTGGTGTGAGGTGGAAGTTCTGCACCACTATGCTGTCACAAATATAATTTGTGAACCCTAAAAATTATTTTATATGCAAACAAGTCCTTCAGGTATATAGAGAAACGAAAAAAACAATAAAGCCAAAAATATTAGATTTAGTCATTTATAAATTATGGCACATGTATTGGAACCTTCAATATTAGCAGATAATTTAAAACTTATTTGTGTCAGATGTTTTAAACAATGGAATGATAATTAAGTGTAGTAAGTTAGCACCCTGTTTTATTTAAAGAAAATCATCTGTTAAAGTATAATCATCACAACACATGTTTTTTCCAGTGTATCATGGCACCAACAAACGAGTTTTATTATGGACCTCAGATGGTTAGTGAAAATGAAACATGCTCACAAAAGCATCCCTAACTGAAAAGTCAGACCATAACTACCCTAACTAACTAAGATTACAACGACAGCAAAATGTATTATTGTGTGAGGTCATGAAGAAATCCATCCATCCATCCATCCATTATCTTCCGCTTTATCCTCTATTAGGGTCGCTGTGGGATTCCCCATGCCCATCCAGGGGAAAAAGTCTTGGGCGCTGGGCAGATACACCCAGGACAGGGCGCCAATCTATCGCTGGGCACACACTCACTCACACAAACACACTCTATATGGGGCAATTTCAAGAACTCAATTGACTTGATCCATGTTTTTGGACTGTGGGAGGAAACCGGAGAACCTGGAGGAAACCCACGCGGACACGGGGAGAACATGGAAACTCCACCCAGATGGGGATTCGAACCGGGAATCCCTAGCGCCGAGAGGCAAACGTGCTAATCACTAAGCCTCCATGGTGCCTCGAAGAAATCCAAGGAAACTTTAAATTTTTCACATTGGTTAATTATAAAGTTCATGAGTCTACCATCAGAGAACATTGAACAGCAATGGTGTGTGTGAAGAATTGCAAAGAGAAGACCATCACTCTCTAAACAGGACATTGTTGCCCACCCTCAATTTGCTAAAGAAAGAAAAAATAACCAGGTGGGGGTTCACCCACTTGGAGCAGAAGGATTCCTACATCCATATGCTCTTTTTGTGGACTCTGCCTTCAACACAATGATCCCTCAGACCCTGATCAATAAACTCTACTTGGACTGAGCCCTTCCCTTTGCAACTGGGCCACTCACCTACCCATCCGGTTTGATATATTGTGAATTTTGCAGACAACATGGCAGTGGTTGGATGCATCACAGACAGTGAAAAGCAAAAAAATCTCTGCATCAATGTAAATAAAAACCAGGGAGGTATTTGTGGACTTCAGAAGAGGCAGACACATCCACCTCCCCCTGGACATCAGAGGATCTGCGTTGGAAGTGATCTCCAGCTACAGGTACTTGGGTGTCCACCTGAGTAACAACCTCACCTGGAGCAACAACACAATCACATTAGTCTAGAAGGCACATCAGTGACTCTACTTCCTCAGATGGCTGGTGAGAGCTGGCCTCAGAACTCAGTTCTTTCCTCCTTCTACAGATTCCTACAGATCTGCAAAGGGTGGTAAAGGCTGCAAAGAGGACTGTCTGAGTCAGCCTCCCCACTGCCATGGATATTTACACCTACATGTCCAGGAAAAGGGCCTCCTGTATCATGAAGGACTCCACTTACCCAGCACACTCACTTTTTGTCCTGTTTCCATCAGGCAGGAAATTGCAGAGCATTAAGTGCAAAACAACAAGACTAAGAAACAGCTTCATACCAGAAACTGTAAAACTATTAAACTCCACCAAATCTAACAGACACTTTACACTATGACACTTTTCCTCAACATATACACTGCTACTATACTTCATTTTATATTTTATTGCTGCTATTCATTATATATATATATATATATATATATATATATATATATATATATATATATATATATATATAGATTAGCATGTTCGAACTGGGAATCCCGATCTGGGTAGAGATTTCATGTTCTCCCCGTGCCCGTGTGGGTTCCTCCAGGTTCTCCGGTTTCCTTCCAGTCCAAAACAAATGGATTTAATTTGAATCTGCAAGGTTAATTCATTCATTCATTATCTCCCGCTTTATCCTCTATTAGGGTCGCGGTGGGGTTCCCCATGCCCATCCAGGGGAGAACATCTCGGGCGCTGGGCAGATAGACCCAGGACAGGGCGCCAATCCATCGCTGGGTACACACTCACACACTCAAACACACTCTATATGGGGCAATTTAGAGAACTCAATTAACTTGATCCATGTTTTTGGACTGTGGGAGGAAACCGGAGAACCCGGAGGAAACCCACGCGGACACGGGGAGAACATGGAAACTCCACCCAGATGGGGATTCGAACCGGGAATCCCTAGCGCTGAGAGGCGAACGTGCTAACCACTAAGCCACCGTGCCGCCTGCAAGGTTAATTGGAAATTAAAAAATTAAAGGTAAAAGGTAAATTGTCTCTATACGTCTGTGTGTCCTCAGGCCTGTCTATCAGGCCTGCCAATCTATCACTGGGCACACACTCACTCACACAGACACACACATAAACATACTCTATATGAGGCAATTTGGAACATTTACTTTACCTTGAGCGGCACGGTGGCTTAGTGGTTAGCACGTTCGCCTCTCAGCGCTGGGGATTCCCGGTTCGAATCCCCATCTGGGTGGAGTTTCCATGTTCTCCCTGTGTCTGCGTGGGTTTCCTCCGAGTTCTCCGGTTTCCTCCCACAGTCCAAAAACATGGATCAAGTCAATTGAGTTCTCCAAAATTGCCCCATATAGAGTGTGTCTGTGTGAGTGAGTGTGTGCCCAGTGATGGATTGGCGCCCTGTCCTGGGTCTATCTGCCCAGCACCCGAGATGTTCTCCCCTGGATGGGCATGGGGAACCCCACCGCAACCCTAATAGAGGATAAAGCGGGAGATAATGAATGAATGAATGAATACTTTACCTTGATCCATGTTTTGGGACTGTAGGAGGAAACCAGAGAACCTGGAGAAAACCCACACAGACACGGGAAGAACATGTAAACTCCACCCAGATTGGAATTTGAACCGGGAATCCCTAGCGCTGAGAGGCGAACGTGCTAAGCACTAAGGCACCGTGCTGCCCGACCCATGAATAATAAAGGGTAAAAACACCAAAAGAAAAAGATGATTTCAGATTTATATTTTAGAATTATGCTGCTATATTTTATTCTAAATCTAATATTTAAATAAAAAATTTTTATTCTTCCTCTAACAAAAATTGCTCAGGGTCAAAACTGAGTCCATGAAACAGAATTTCGATTTCAGTCCATGTAATGCAAATGCAAAAAAAGAATTTTTTTTTTTAAACTTACTTTTTTTAAAAAAGTTAAAAAGTTACTTAAAAAGTAAAGTTTGCTAGGAATTTAATCTCTTCTTTCTCATCATCAGAATAGATGCTAAGTCTACACACCTGAGACCTTACAATAATTTGTACTTTGACAACTTTGTAATTTTTGTAACTTCTCTCCATCCATCCATTGTACTCTACTTTATCCTCTACTAGGGTCGCAGGGGAGATCCCTATTACCATCCAGGGGAAAACATTTTGGGCGCTGTGCTGATACATTCAGAACACGGTGCCAATCTATCGCTGTACACACGCATACAAAGGGAAGCAATTTTTACCTAGAATCCATGTTTTGGACTGTGTTAGGAAACTGGAGGACCTGGTGTAAACCCATGAAGACATGCGGAGAACATGGAAACTCCACCCAGATCGGCATGATAACCACTACATTACATTTACATTTACATTTAGTCGTTTGGCAGACGCTTTTATCCAAAGCGACTTACAAATGAGAACATCACAAGTCAGTAGTTATGAAAAAAACTAACTATACTGTAAAATCATCAAACCTGATGCTGCACCTCCCCCCCCTTTTTTAACATTTTTTTACAACAGGTGTTTGATAAAAAGATGCGTCTTCAGTAGTTTCTTAAAAATGTCTTACGGATAGAGTTGGGAAGATCGTTCCACCATTTTGCAGTGGTGAACGCCACGGAGTGAGAATTAGCCCTTGGTGAGGTGGAATCACCAGGCAGCGATCATCACTGGAGCGAAATGAACGAGCCAGAGTGTATTCTGAAAAGATAGAGTGAAGGTAGGAGGGGGAAGATCCTGGGATACCAACAAGTAACGCATTACAATAATCAAGCCGGGAAAGGATTAGGGCTTGAACTAACAGCTGGGTAGCATGTTCAGTCAAGAAAGGTCTGATCTTCCTAATGTTGTAAAGAAGGAATCTGCAGGAACGGGCAGTTTTGATAACATCTATTGTGAGTCTATTGTGAAACCAACGTTACGGACTGAATCGGTTGGGTAGATTGTGGAGCCGTCAATTTGGAAGGTCAGGTCGTGATGGATTGAGGGTTTAGCTGGAATTATGAGAAGCTCTGTTTTTGCTAAATTTAATTTGAGATGACGGGCCTTCATCCAAACAGATATGTCAGTGAGGCAGGCAGATATCCGATTTGAGATTGTGGTGTCGTCAGAGACAAAAGACAAATGAAGCTGAGTGTCATCAGCATAGCAGTGGTAAGCGAAACCATGCGCCTGAATGACTGTGCTCAGTGATGTCATGTATAGTGAGAAGAGGAGAGGACCAAGTACAGAGCCCTGAGGCACACCAGTGAGTACTTTATGAGAGTTAGAAGTCTTCCCATTCCATGAAACTTTGAAGGTTCTTCCTGTGAGATAGGATCGAAACCATTTAAGTGTCGTATCAGAAAAGTCTAATTCAGATAGAGTGGACAGTAGAATCTGATGATTTACTGTACCAAAAGCTGCTGAAAGGTCTAGCAGAATGAGGACAGAGGATTGAGATTTATCTTTTGGCAGATTTAAGTGAGTCAATCACAGAGAGAAATGCTGTCTCAGTGGAGTGACCACACCTAAAACCAGACTGATTGGGATCAAGGAGATTGTTCTGATTAAGAATCTTGGAGACCTGTGTAGATACCACCCGTTCAAGTGTTTTAGACAGGAAAGGTAAAAGTGATACAAGCCTGTAGCTCTCAACCAAATTTACGCCACCATGACGCCCTACATTTATTTTTATCATTCATTTATTTTATCCAATTCTGTTTGCCGTTATTTATTTCCGCTGCCAACCTCAGGTATACCTATTACAAGTCTCGCTCCTCTCAAAGTTTCTTTCTAGTTCAAGTTATTTATTTATATAGTTTTTATATATATATTTACAACAGTACATTGTCAATGTCTCGTGTTATAAAGTATTTACATATACAGGTACTAGCTTGATCATATGGGAACTTTTCCAAACTAAACCTTTTGTTCAGCTACCTAAATATCTTAATTACCTACTTAACTACATAATTTGCCTACAGAACTGCTTACATAACTAACCTGATTAATTTGTTTTCTTTATATGTAAACTTTATTTAGTTAGGTAGTTGGTAATTTTACTTTTTTTAGTTTACATCATTTACTCAAATTAAAATAAATAATTTAGTTGCACCTAATGAGCAGTAGTTCACTGTACGTTATTAAACCATTCTTCCACCCTGACATAGATTTTGTTATGTTTTTGCAAATTTACACTAAAGACAAACCAAAAAACTGAGTGGATTGCCCTCCTTGCCCCAGTGCATATCACATTAATGCTAGCCACCTTTTGGATTGTTGCTTTATTCTATTTGAATAATCTGCAATAGATTTAGATTTTAAGCATATTATAGGGGCAAATAAAACGGCAATGATGCATAGTCAACAGAAATAATCAAATAAAGCCCAAAGGCACCACCTGGTGTTTAAAATAAATAACCTAAACAGAACCTTTCTAAGTAAGCATATTTATGTTTTTTTTTTGCATTTTGTGACAGCCAAATGTCAATAACTTCACATAGCAATGTTATCCATCCAAATCATCTATCCTATTATAAAGATTGTATGTTACTGAGATTAATATTTTAAGATGTGGTGGTTAAAAAAACAGTTGCAGGAAAACTTGGCAGTAAAAAAATCTGGTATGTGCTCTACAAACTCGAGCTCTTATCTGAAGCCTTATGTTGAAAGCTTCAGAAAGCTTTCCCATGCCATATAAAAACATTCAGATGACATTTTCTTGTTTTAATGTTTTGCATTTTTAGTTTCCTATGGATTTTGAATGTGCTGAATGAGACCGTTTAATTGTTCTCTTTTGGATAATGTATTAATTTGTTACAAACATCTCTTTGCCCTTGCAAAGACTTCTCCTTGAGACAGGCTTTAAATTTCACCACTATAAACTCTTCCTGCGTGGCTCTTCCTCTGTGGATCGATGGTAAGGCGATCTGCCGTAATATGATGAGTACTGCTGTTCTTTGGTGCCACAGGCTCGCACAAGCCAGAGTTCTCAGTCTGACCCCTAAATCACAAACAACTAGCTAAAAAAAACACTTCACAAGCAGGCCTGGCCAGGGAGTGGAAGACAAATGGTAGTAAGTAATGCAATTCTTCATTGTTTACTCATCACTAACTTGCTTCTGCCACATGACCATAAACAAAAATGTATTTATTTAAATACTTAGTAATTCAACATGACCTGCGATTAAAAACAGTAGCATTAAAAAGTAAAGGTACAATGTATCACTTAATCCAGTGCTATTTAAATAATTCTTAATTTGCATTAAATGTAACTGGTCTTGGGCTAACTGCTCAGCAGTCCGTACTGATCACGTTATTTTCCGAAATATAAAATGCACTGAATATAGTGGGAACATATACTGTATATTAACAGTACTATATGTCCTGTATTTAAGAATTGACACACCCATGGATTAGTTTATAGACCCGACCTAAATACTATACTAATAAAAACACTTTCTTAAAATGCATTAGATTTATTAAATCATGCCATCTTTGATCTGTTTGATCGTTCTCTGAAATAATGTCACATTATAGCTGGACCTTAATTTTTCGTACGATGTTTACTGCTTTAAGACTTCAAAATAATTTTAAAAATAATAAAGTGAGAGAACATGGAGAACATTCATCTCTAGACATTGTCAAGTACAAAGCAGTAATCCAGTAAAAACAGTGAGGTCATGTCCTTTCCCAAACACCTCTTGTGGGACCTATTCACCAAGCATACCATATTTTATCACTTTTCCTACCACTATATTATGTGTAACCACCTCCACTAAACATTTAGCTAGGCAGAGTTACATAGATTTCTAGAGGGAAAAAATGTTTGTAACTGTTTTTTTTTTTTTTTTAAATCCATCCAGTGTTTAGATTGTGTTGGACTTAAAAGTAATGTGTTCCCAATATCAAAACTTGTGAAATTTAAGAGTATGAAATGAAGTACTTTAGCTAAGCAGGATGTTATTCTTCATGTATCTGAGCTTTTTTTCCTAATATAATTGTTAAAACACACATAAAATGTAAATTATCTGCAGCTATCAGCTTCTCAAATTTGTTATAAATATGTTTTGGTCACTTACAAACGTCCACTTTACAGTAATACAAGTATTACTGTAATACAAGTAATACAGAAGCCTTATGAGGTTTGGGCCATTTAAATATTAATCTGCTATCCCTGTATGCTTTTGAAGTTTCTGACCTTAAAAGACTTTACAGTGGAATAACAGAATGTATGAATTTGCTACCCTCTGGTGGTACCTTTTGTGAGACAGTTGTATCTACAACTTTCAGCCTAGAAACTTTTGGGAAATATTTGTTATAATTTTAATTGCTAGATTAGCACTGTGTCAAACCAATTTCAGCTACAAACTTAATTAAACTCGAATAAGCTTTGGCAGTTAATGTAAGAGATACCACCCATCTAAGATCAGGTTTTCTTAGGGCCATATGTCATATTTACATTAAATATACATTTAGTCATTTTGCAAAAGCTTCAAAAGCGAAGTTAACAAGTAAAGCAACCATCTGATGATCCTGATAAAAATGATTCATGAAAAAAATTCTTAAGGAATTTAAATAAGTGGACATTTAAAGCTTCAATGCAATGCATGCATTTTTGATATTTAACCATCACTGAGATTAAAATAAATAGGCGATAATGACGTTAATGTCTGAAAAAAAAACATTTTGAAAGCAGCAATATTTAAAAATCAAATATTATTTCACACATGACATGTAATAGCTCATTCTTCTGCTATATCCTGTTATAGTTTCAAAGTGAATTAAATAATTAAGCTCTTCTTACAAAAGTTAAAAAAAGCTATGGTGGAAAATATTTTCCTATTCTTTCTTTAAAATATTTTTAAAAACAGTCATGCCACTCTACCGCTCCAAAGCATCATCACCTTACGTTCACCTTTTTTCCCATTGTAATTATTTACTGTTGTTTTTTATTCTTGAATTGAAATGTATAGGTTAAAAACTACTAAAAGTCTAAGAATGACTGTCCATGAAAAGTTGGATTAAAACAATAGGCGGTAGAGACTAGCAAACAGAGAATGGGGATGAGCATATGGTCCAGGAGAACGCTGTCTAATGGCGTATCAAATATCCTTAGACAGGCTCCTGGGCGCTTCGCGTTTAGACCCTAAAAGCCGATAATGTACCAAGCTTCCTGTTCAAGCCGCCCACTGGGAACATGATGATGGTTTGGATCAATCTCCGTCTTCCTCCCCTTTCACTCTCAGGGAAAGATGCAAGATCATCAAATGCACGAATGAGATTAGAAGAACCGTGCCATTCATGTCCGACACTGTCATCTCCCTCACGACAGGAGAAAGTATCTGCTGAACTTCAGTACATTATATGTCCCTATACGGATGCGAGGATGGATAGACAGATAGGCTATTTAAAATCCTAAAGGTGTACAATGGGCAACCTGTCAAGTCTGTGAGTGCTAGATAGGTTAGAATGCCTCACCTGTCAGATTTGGCGTGTTTGCGAAAGTTTTGTCTGCTTAAGTCCTGGTTGGTTTGCGGCTCGGCTGAAATGCCCTGAGCGCGCCGCGTCCTCGGCACCATCACTTGTGCGCTGGGTAAAACCGACTGGCATTTATGAAGCTTGCGCCTCAGCTGCTGGATCTCATCCTCGCGCTCTGCCAGGCGTCTCTCTAAGTCCTGAATCCTCTTTTCCTTCAAGATCAAAATGCTGGCAAAGTCTTCCTCCAGCTCGCTCATCTTTGAGACGCGCCAAAACTTCGTACCGCGGCTCTGGCGCACCTGGACCGCCGGCCGGACTCGCGGCTGTCACTGAGACTGAAAGGCCGGGAGCGAGCGGCGGGGCGGCGGGGCGGCGGGGGTCCACGTGCGATCTGCCCGAGGCACTGATGAGGATGGTAATGAGGATGATAATGACGATGACGACGATGGTGTTGATGATCAGCGCTCATTCAAAAAGATCTCCCTCCCTCCGCGTTCACGTCAGTCGGACTGTTAAACAGGACAAGAATCGCCGTGGCTCTGATCATTAGATCTAAGTTTCCAGAAAGAATAGCCCGTGTATTACTGAAAAACGCACTCGACCAAATCGCAGAACTCAAGCATATCCTCCAGCGAGTCACGTGGTCAAAAAGGTGACGTAGTCTAGTGTAACTCGACTCTTACGAACAGTGACGGTACAGAATCAGACATGGCACAGCTATAACGTTTTAAGGCTGCGTTTAAACTACGCCTGAAGCACGTTTAGTGCACTTACTGTAAACGGAGTCTGATTTGAACTACACTGCCTTGAACTCAAGTGTTTGGGGAAAACCAGACAGTGTTGTTTCCATAACACAACACATCTGTACACCATCATGCATTGCTTTCCATCAGAGGAGACACTGCAGAATTATGGCCCTAATTTGAAGTGTTATCATTTGTACAGTTATAGTTATTGTTCAGGCGAAGACATAAAGGCTTTATAGTACATTTTACATTCAGAGGTTAATAAAATATTAAATACTACAAGGTATGCTTTACTGTGCTTATGTCATGAGAAAAAGAGTTTTCTGGTTCAGTAGATTGCTGATAATGGAATTTCCTGTTAAATAGGTTAATCAGTAAGAAATCTCTAGAAGGGTTTTTGTTTTAGAAGTTTTCCCATTTAGCAGTTCAACAGGTTAGGTCAAATTTGAGTATAAAATGAGCATTCAAAAAAACTTCATCTATTTAAAAAATATGAAATTTAGTTCAGTACTTTGTGCCGGACAGAGAACAGTGAGACAGTCAGTTTAAATAAAAAGGTTGGTCAGGTGGTATTGTTTGAAAAGAAATATTGCTGTCATAATGAACATATGTGGATGCAGAAATACGTGTCACTTAAAAAAATAAAACCCACTGAACTACAGAATGTTAGCAATGGCAATAGTCAGTTGTAGCAGGATATTGCCAGGCTTCATTTTACAGGAGATACAATAGTTTGACTTCAAAACATATATTGTGTGTTTAAGTGTTCTATCTATAGTGTAGATATGTATGTTACTAAAATACATATATGATGCATTATTAGGTGGAAAGTTAGAAAACTGTAACATACGGTAGACACAAATTCCACTTGCAAAACTGCAATGATTAGCATATTCATTCATTCATTATCTTCCGCTTTATCCTATATTAGGGTCGCGGGGGGTTCCCCATGCCCATCCAGGGGAGATGGGCAGATACACCCAGGACAGGGTGCCAATCTATCGCTGGGCACACACAGACACACACACAAACACACTCTATATGGGGCAATTTTGAGAATTCAATTGAGTTGATCCATGTTTTTGGACTGTGGGAGGAAACCGGAGAACCCGGAGGAAACCCACACAGACACGGGAAGAACATGGAAACTCCACCCAGATGGGGATTCGAACCGGGAATCCCTAGTGCTGAAAGGCGAACGTGCTAACCACTAAGCCACCGTGCCTCCATTAGCATATTTAATTCTTAAATAAAAGATAAGAAGAGTTTTTAGTCTATTTAGGTACATTTTAATGGTGTGCATAAATTATGAACACATAATTTTTATGTGTTCATCAATTAGAAATATAAACTTTATTTAAAATATTGTATATAAAATAAAACACTCACTTTAAATTCTATTGTTTTACTTATCTATGTATGTGCACCAAAACCAGTCACAATATGATGATAATGACTATTTGCTGAATAGATAACCATAATATGCTTATTTATTATTTATGTAATGCAATTGTTATTAGAAGAAGAATAAACCCAACACTAATTAGCTGCTAGGGTAAAGCAAGTTGTTGAGTTTGAAACGTTATGAGTTTTTTTATTATTGCTGTTCAGGACACGAGTTCAGATAGAGGACAGTTTACATTCCATTGGAAAATATTCTACCAAAATGTATTAGATATAAAATAGATGTTTATTTCACTTCATACAAATAAAAATGACCTATTATAATTGTACACGGTGTTTTAAAATGTTCATTAAACAAAACACTGGTGACACTGAACACGTCTAAGGAGCTCTGATGACTGCTAATATGTCAATACATGGGAAAATACATACAGAGAAATATTTTTTGCACATTTATAATCTACTAATCTGAGAAAGCTATGTTCATATGCATTTACTGTATAAAGGAGCTTTAGTTAATTAATTTTATTATTTTTTTTTTTTTAAAGTTGCATTACAATTAAATCAGGTACCAACTGTGTTACTGAACATTCATTCATTCATTATCTCCCACTTTATCCTCTATTAGGGTCGCGGTGGGGTTCCCCATGCCCATCCAGGGGAGAACGTCTCGGGCGCTGCGCAGATAGACCCAGGACAGGGCGCCAATCCATCGCTGGGCATACACTCACTCACACAGACACACTCTATATGGGGCAATTTTGAGAATTCAATTGAGTTGATCCATGTTTTTGGACTGTGGGAGGAAACTGGAGAACCCGGAGGAAACCCACGCAGACACGGGGAGAACATGGAAACTCCACCCAGATGGGGATTTGAACCGGGAATCCCTAGTGCTGAGAGGCGAACATGCTAACCACTAAGCCACCGTGCCGCCTGTTACTGAACAGTTTAAGTTAACTATTTTAGATTGTATTACATTCAATAATTACATTGAATTATTAAATACATTGAAATAAATTAATTACATTGAATTATTTTACATTCATAAATGACTCTCATTCTAAACATTTCAAATACATTTCTTGTTGACATTTAATGGGTTTAAATGTTTATGTGCAGGACCAAAGCTGTACCTGCTAGTGTAGTTTTAAAATGTTACACTGCAAACTAATGAAATCTTAACAAGTATTGTTTTTTTTTTAATTGAATAGATTTCTAAGTAAGATAAATAATGTAGTTTTTAGAAATGTTTTCATATTTTAAGAAATCTTAACAAGATAAATTTACTTACTTTATTGGCAGATAATTTTACTTCATTTGTGTCAATTTTTTCTTGAGTTGTGTTTATTTTTCTTGTTTTTAACATAATATTTTGCAGTGTACACACAGCTCCATAAAACACATATTAACACATTTTTTTGTCTTTGACTTTGTTTCTGATTATTGATAACATAATATAATTGTACTGCTGATAGCTCATATAACCTCTTATTAATGCTTTGTTTGCTTGTTTGTTCCAAATTTATTTGTCATTTTTGCAACATGTTGGGACATGTGCACATACAAATTCTTATGGTGAGACATTGGGATATACACTCTACATATATACAATACATATGTTTGCACTGTAAGAACATAAATTAAAGTGACATAGTAGTACTGCAAAGGTAGTGGCTCAGTGTGTAAATAAATAAGGTGACTTAATATGTGGCAAAAAATCAAATCAAAATGCTATTTACTGTATGGTGAATTTAGCTTAACATGTCAATGGATAACTGAGAACTCAAAAAAAAATCCCACAATGCTAAGTCACAAGTTACTACATAAGCAGTTGTAAATCAGTTTCATTAAGCTAATAGCCTTCACTGTCACCATTTCTACCCAAAACCATATTCCCACTGACTTTGGGATCACCTTGATCACCAGTCATTAAAATCTGAAAACACTAGTACCTATTCTAGACTGACTGTGTTTACCATTTTGTTGTTAGAAAGTAAAGAATTGACCTCTGTGTTAATAAGCAGATGGGTATGCATTCCTTTGTGAGCTGCATACTGGGTGGTTCAGTGCCTAGAACAACTATAACCTGCTAAGAGCTCACTCTACAGTTATGCTTCATCTAACTCCACATTCCATAGAGTTCCAATGTGGGAAACACGCTGAAAACACAATATGACAATTGCAGAGTAAAATTGGCCTAATACATCAATTAAAGAGACAAGGTAACAAAAAAGGTTAGATTTTCTAACAACATAAAAAAAAAGTTTTGCATAAAAGAAAGCGGAGCTAGTGAAGACAACTCATTTTATTACTTAAATGACACGTTGTAAGCGTTGTGCTTGGTTCAAGAAGGGATATATACTTATATATTAGAATTTTTTTTAAAGTGAGTCCATGATCCAACATGACCTATAATGCCATGATCTTTTCAGGTCTAAGTCTCCATAGGCTTTCTTCATATGGAACCAGAAACTGTTTTTTTTACAAACTAATTCATGAAAACATAAATAGACACTTTCTACAATCACACAGTCATTGTTAATATATAGGACCAAAATAATATCTTGTGTACAAATAAAGCCTGAAGAAATTAGGCATCCTTCTAAACAGTACAATCCAGAGCTGCTCTGCTAATCAAGTCAGGGAGTCATTTCCTCTTTTGGTGCTGTGTTAAGATCTTTGACAGATGATGAGGAATAGTTAGGTTGGTTTAATTTCTGTTTTGAGCATCATTTGTACTTTCTGACTGTGATTACAGGAAAACAATGATGCATTCACTGTCTTGTTTTAACATCACAAGTAACAAATACCAAAATGAGCAGACTGATGTCAAAGCAAGCAAGGTGAAAAAAAAACCTTAATGTTTAAATATACACAGTAAATAAATAAATAAATAAAAGATGGAACGCTGTGGTTTCTAACACTTAAAAAACTGACATCATATCCAGTTATTTCCAAATATGTTATATTATTTTATTTGGTACATTTACAAAAAAAAATTGAAAAATGTAACCAAATTAAAGTAAAGAAGAATGTAGGGTTAGGCTGTTGGGCTATCAATCTGAAGGTTGTGGTTTCAAATCCCAGGTCCACTTAAGTTACCATTGTGGGTCCTTGAGCAAGGTTCTTAACCCTTTTTGCTCCAGGGGGGCATTATTCAACCCTGTGTTCTGACCCCAACTGATTTGGGATACTTGTAAGTCACTTTGGATAAAAGCGTCTGCTATTTATTAAAATAAATAACCATTGAGCAAGAATAAATGTTTACATTTAAGTTATTCTTTTTTTAAAGAAGCTTATGCATGGTATCTATAAAGGTGTCAGTGTTTCTAACACACCTTTTGGATTCCAAGTAATGTGGTTAGTGCACCAAAATACACAAGATCTCACAATTCTCTGTTCCCGTTCTGCTGGATCTAGCTGTGGATTTAATGAAGTAAATAGATATAGAATAGAGAATGAAAAATAATACCATATATAAACCCAACACTAATTACCTGCTAGAGTAATCCAAATTCTGAAAAAGGACATGGGTTCAGATAGAGGACAGCTTACATTCCACTGGAAAATATGCTATCTAAATATGTTAAACATAAATTTTTTTTGCAGTCCATGCAAATAAAAATATTTATTTTAATTGCACCCAGTGTCCAAATACATTATTTAATACACTAAATTTAACTATGACCCTCACACACACGACACATCTTAGTCTTCCAGTTATCTATAGTTTTACCCCATAGAACAGTTCCATTCACAGTTTAACATTGCTAAATTAATTTCATAAACAAAAGTATTTAGACACTGACTTCACAGGAGAATAAAATCAAGCACATAGCCACGCATATTGAACAACTGTATTTTTTAACTTTGTGGAAACAAACTGAGCAAGACTCTGTTCTGTTCCAGCAAGATTGTGCCCAAGTGTGCAAAGGAAGCTCCTTAAAACTGTGGTTGGAAGAGTTAGGTGTGAAAGAGGTTGACTGACCCATGCAAAGTCATGACCTCCACCCCAACTCATTTGAGATAAACTAAAAGATAATGTGAGCAGGGTCCTCTACTCCAACATAAGTGTCTAACTCAACAAGTACGCTTCGGGAAAAATGTGCAGACACCCTCATGCACACGTTTTATAATCTTGTAAAAAAGCATTCTTAGAAAAAGGGAAGGCAGATATAGCTGCAGGGGGTATCTTAGAACTGGGTATCATAAAAGCTCCCGTAGGCATAAATAAGTGTAAGTGATTAACAGAATTTATTATTTGTTTTTACTGCTTTATACTTATCAAATTTAGAAATGTATTTAATTTGACATTATGATCGCGGGGCGGCACGGTGGCTTAGTGGTTAGCACGTTCGCCTCTCAGCGCTAGGGATTCCCGGTTCAAATCCCAATCTGGGTGGAGTTTCCATGTTCTCCCCGTGTCCACGTGGGTTTTCCCCGGATTCTCCGGTTTCCTCTCACAGTCCAATAACATGGATCAAGGTCAATTGAATTCTCCAAATTGTCCCATATAGAGTGTGTCTGTGTGAGTGAGTGTGTGCCAAGCGATAGATAGGCGCTTTGCCCTGGGTGTATCTGCTCAGCGCCCGAAAAGTTTTCCCCTGGATGGGCATGGGGAACCCCCCCGCTACCCTACCAGAGGATAATGTGGGAGATAATGGATAGATTATGATCGAGATATCTTCTCACTTGCAAGTTTCTTTGGATAAAAGTGTACACAAAATTACAAATATAAACATTAATAATGCATTTTATATCATACTTTATGATATAAGTCTTGAGGACACACATATGATGTGTTTACACAGATTCAACACCAGGTGCATGTTGAGCCTCCTCTACATAGTGAAATGTTGGCAAAAAGGTATTCTACCAATAGTAGAATAAGTATTTGTTTAAATAAATAAATTCATTCATTCATTATCTCCCGCTTTGTCCTCTATTAGGGTCGCGGTGGGGTTCCCCATGCCCATCCAGGGGAGAACGTCTCGGGCGCTGGGCAGATAGACCCAGGACAGGGCGCCAATCCATCGCTGGGTACACACTCACTCACACACACACACTCTATATGGGGCAATTTAGAGAACTCAATTAACTTGATCCATGTTTTTGGACTGTGGGAGGAAACCGGAGAACCCGGAGGAAACCCACGCGGACTCGGGGAGAACATGGAAAATCCACCCAGATGGGGATTCGAATCGGGAATCCCTAGTGCTGAGAGGCGAACGTGCTAAGCACTAAGCCACCGTGCCGCCCTAAATAAATAAATAAATAATAATAATAAAAAAAAAAAAAACAGGCTGAATCTTTCCTGCTTTGCTGAGAGTTCCATTTCAGGGGACTTCTGAGAAAGCAGGTTCTCTACTGTTTTATCTGTAGACTTGTATTAAATTATACCATATAATAAGATAATGTTATGTGTTATGGATTATCCCTTTCCTCCAAATGTGCTCAAAATGTGTTTTCCCAAAAATGGCTATGATAGTCATCCTTAAGGACCAGACTGTTCTTAGACCAACTTACAAAGAACAAAAAACTCTACTGAACTGGCTGCATTCCATGCTGTCCCTGTCCTAATCCTCATCTCCTAATTATGGTAACATAAAATCCAACATGAACTATTCAGGTCATGATTCCAAACAATAGGACAGCTCTATTAATATAAATAGATCTGGATGAAAATCCTACAAGCAACCCAGCACATAGTAATGAGATTCAAAATCCAAATCAAATTCATAATCATATTGCATTTTCTTTTAAACTAACACAACACAGCACAAACAAATTGCTTACAAAGCAAGCCTTTCATAATAATTCATCAGTGTAGCAACAAATTGACCACTATTTTAGGATCTATTTAATCAATTGATTTATTAATAAATTTGTTGATATATTTGTTGAATATATATTTTAGCAATCAAAGACAATTTAAAATATATTTGCTTGAATACAATACTGTTAGGGCGGCACAGTGGCTTAGTGGTTAGCGCGTTCGCCTCTCAGCCCTAGGGATTCCTGCTTCAAATTCGAGTTTCCATGTTCTCCCCGTGTCTGCGTGGGTTTCCTCCGGGTTCTCCGGTTTCCTCCCACAATCCAAAAACATGGATCAAGGTCAATTGAATTCTCCAAATTGCCCCATATAGAGTGTGTCTATGTGAGTGAGTGTGTGTCCAGCGATAGATTGGTGCCCTGTCCTGGGTCTATCTGCCCAGCGCCAGAGACGTTCTCCCCTGGATGGACATGGAAACCCCTATATATATTCATTCATTCATTATCTTCCGCTTTATCCTATATTGGAGTCGCGGGGAGGCTCCACATGCCCATCCAGGGGAGAACGTTTCGGGTGCTAGGCAGACACACCCAGGACAGGACGCCAATCTATCGCTGGACACACACTCACTCACTCACACATACAAACTCTAATTGGGGCAATTTGGAGAACTCAATTGACTTGATCCATGTTTTTGGACTGTGAGAGGAAACCGGAGAACCCGGAGGAAACCCACGCAGACACGGGGAGAACATGGAAACTCCACACGGATGGGGATTCGAACCGGGAATCCCTAGCGCTGAGAGGCGAATGTGCTAACCACTAAGCCACTTTGCTGCTCCCTATATATATATATATATATATATATATATATATATATATATATATATATATATATGAGAGAGAGAGAGAGAGTGGGAGAGAGAGTGGGAGGGAGAGTGGGAGGGAGAGAGAGAGAGAGAAAGAGAGAAAGAGAGAGAGTAAGAGAGAGAGTGGGAGAGAGAGAGAGAAAGAGAGAGAGAGAGAGAGAGAGAGAGAGTGGGAGAGAGAGTGGGAGGGAGAGAGAGAGAGAGAGAGAGAGAGAGAGAGAGAAAGAGAGAGAGAGAGAGAGAGAGAAAGAGAGAAAGAGAGAGAGTAAGAGAGAGAGTGGGAGAGAGAGAGAGACCAGGTACAGACTCAGCGCTCATCAGCTGGCCATCGAGACGGGGCGACACCGGCAGACCTGGCTGCCCCGAGAGAAGAGGGTGTGTCAGCGATGTCCCCTGAACAGAACCGAGACAGAGCTGCACTTCCTCACAGAATGCACCAGATACACCGACATCAGAGAAAAATACTACAACAAACTCACACACATCATACCCAACTTCACCTCCCTCACCCCCACCCAAAAACTGCCCCACCTGCTGGGGGAACACAGGGAGAGCTGTGTACTGGCAGCACTGTACACATACACCTGCCACCAGGAGAGGGACAGAGAGTGACCACACACACACACACACACACACACACACACACACACACACACACACACACACACACACACACACACACACACACACACACACCTCTACTTTTATTTAAATATTTATATATATGTATATATTATACTATTTCACTGTATACTATGTACATTCTTGTAATTTTGTAAATTTGTTTTTATTGTTTATTGTTTTAATTTTATTTTAATTTTATTCTATTTTTGTAAACCAGCTTTGTGCAATACAAATGTATAATTTGTCATGCAAATAAAGCTTTTAAATTGAATTGAAATTGAGAGAAAGAGAGAGAGAGAGAGTAAGAGAGAGAGAGAGAGAGAGAGAACATTTTCAGTAAACATCTAAAGCATGTAATGACAACAAGCCACGTAATGACAACAAAATACTGAAGTCCAATGTTTAGTTTATAAAGTAAATGTTATACTCAAAAAAAAACAAAAAAAAAACATAAAAAATAATGATAACCCGCTTTTTAAAATAGGTTCTCATGGATGACAGATAACTATGTTTTCTGTCAACCAGCTCCCAATACATTGCAAAATGGGACTGTATTATAAGAACTAAGGGGAATTCTTCTGGTCATATTTAGAGCTGCTTACTGGCCTATTATTTTCACTGGATAGCATTACTAAATATGGACATTTTAAAAACATGGCTAATAAATTAGGAAGCTCACTGTATACTACAATTAGATGTGTTGTGCTGTGTTCTGAGAATATAAACTACAAACACTACTAACTTTATTCAATAAAACCTTCATTTTTCACTAACTGGTTTTATTATTTCCACTTACTGCATATTCTTACTATATACTATACTATATTCTACAAACACAGACAAGATTTATTTGCCTGAATACTTTGAAACACTTACTTTGTTTTATAATAACCAAGACCTGAACAGGTTTATTACAAAGCATGTATTATTTGGTTGGTAGATCATTTGCAACACTGCTGTGACAGTGACCTGGTGGTGGTGTTTTATTGCATTGCTCTGGTACAAGAAGCACAGACACAGCAGTGGTGCTGCAAGTTTTACATAGCTTAATATCATTGGTAGATTGAGAACAGTTCATCAACCAAACTATTCAGCATCATGTAGACAGCATCTAAACACTCATACATAAAAGAACATACAAAATAATTAATGAACATCCACCTCTATAAATAATGTTGTATGTTTAATGTACAGTATATAAACTATATTTAAATAATATTTTTTAAAAATATGTTATTTATTTACCTAATATACTTTTGTATTATTGCATTATACAAAAAAGAATGTTTGCCGTGAAAAGTATGTTAAAGTAAGTTTAACTTAAGTACATTTGTTTCATTTATATATATTATTATCAACCCATATCAACCCCATAACCACACACAACATATATTATCATTTTCCCACAACACAACCTATTAGAAATATTTATTAGTATATATTAGTCCATATATATTATTAGTTTATAAGTTTTTAAATGTAAACATTTAGATTTAGACATTTAGCAGACGCTACTGTACATTTAATTGCAGTATTTCATTAGCTATGAAGTTTTTAGTTAATGCCTAATGCTTCTATTAAAATAAATATATATATATAATAAATAAAACTCACCTTGAAACAAATAAGACTCTACTGCAATCTAGTGGCGAACCCACAGAGGACGGAGTCTGCTGCTTGGGGGAGTAATGGTCTGAAAATCTATGTTTTTTGGATCAACATTACTAAAGCCAAACTTTTTTTTAATGAACAACTTAATAGTTGTTATAAACATTTAACATGTAAAAAATGTAGAATTTACAGTTAATTTTTGCTTGCAATCAAGCATTGTCAACAACATGTGTACAAAAATGTTTTTTTATTTGATTTTTATATAGATTATGACAAGTAATATGTGTGTATATGTATATGAGTCAAAGGAAGATTTTAGTCCTATGAAAATGCAATTAAGAACTTAATACATATGATTCAAATTGCTTTATTATTCATTTATTTTATTAATAATATAACTTATATTAATTTTATATAATTTTTAATACTTTTCCGTTGAAATACAAGTTAAGTAAAAGACCAAAATGAACACTTTTGCCACAACACATTTTATAATTAATTTACACTTCCACAGAGACCTACATTAAGCTTGTCTCATAATATCATGTAAACTGAGCATGTTACACTTAGAGCAGATGTACTTAGGAAGTGGGTCAGGACCTGAAACAGACTAAACTAATGTTTTAAACCACATTTAAATGACAGGATAATGCAGGGGATTTTTTTTTTACTAGACATAGAAAACTTTTGACAAAAAAAGCTTGCAAAATGATGTATATGGGGTAGAAACCAAATCAGACCTGCATTTAAGGAGTGACTGATGGGGTAGAGCAGTGATGGATTGGCACCTTGTCCTGGCACCTGGCCCTCAAAACATGCCCTTGATGGGCATGAGGATCCCCCTGCCCTCCCTCCCCAGTATTAAGATAAAATTAAGTAAATTAAGATGAGAAGATGAGAACATCAGCTGGGGCGGAGTACAGGGCAAAACAACATCTTTCTATTTTATTAATTTTAAATAACATGCGGCGGCACGGTGGCTTAGTGGTTAGCACGTTTGCCTCTCAGCGCTAGGGTTTCCCGGTTCGAATCCCCATCTGGGTGGAGTTTCCATGTTCTCCCCGTGTCCGCGTGGGTTTCCTCCGGGTTCTCCGGTTTCCTCCCACAATCCAAAAACATGGATCAAGTTAATTGAGTTCTCTAAATTGCCCATATAGAGTGTGTTTGAGTGTGTGAGTGTGTACCCAGCGATTGATTGGCGCCCTGTCCTGGGTCTATCTGCCCAGCGCCCGAGACGTTCTCCCCTGGATGGGCATGGGGAACCCCACCGCGACCCTAGTAGAGGGAGATAATGAATGAATGAATGAATGATAAATAACATGCTTTCAAGGCAGGTGGCAAGGTGGCTAAGTTGTTAGCATGTTCGCCTCTCGGCACTGGGGATTCCAGGTTCGAATCCCCATCTGGGTGGAGTTTCCATGTCCTCCCTGTGTCTGTGTGGCTTTCCTCTGGGTTCTCTGACTTCCTCTCACAGTCCAAAACCATGGATTCAAGGATTCCTCAAGCAGAGGATTAAGCAGAAGATAATGAACGAAATAATGGACTTGATTTCGGTATTGTCTTTTCCTAATTATATCAGAACTAGGGGGGAAATCAGTCAGAATAACATGAGCAGGCCTCTGAAAACAACATATCTTATAGTGTTGTGATTTGGTCAGGCGGCACGGTGGCTTAGTGGTTAGCACGTTCGCCTCTCAGCGCTAGGGATTCCCGCTTCGAATCCCAATCTGGGTGGTGTTTCCATGTCCTCCCCGTGTCCGCGTGGGTTTCCTCCTGGTTCTCCGGTTTCCTCCCACAGTCCAAAAACATGGATCAAGGTCAATTGAATTTTCTAAATTGCCCCATATAGAGTGTGTTTGAGTGAGTGTGCCCAGCGATAGATTGACTCCCTATCCTGGGTGTATCTGCCCAGCGCCCGATACGTTCTCCGCTGGATGGGCATGGGGAACCCCACAGCGACCCTAGTAGAGGACAAAGCGAAAGATAATGAATGGATGGATGTGAATGGGTTGATTTGTAGCTTCTCTGTGTAACTTTATAAATGAGGCGCGAATAAAGTCGGTTGCAGGTATCCACTGGAGACGAACGGATGTAGTAAAGCACCTGACGCTGATAACGGTGTGGCACTGTGAGACTGAAAAAGAACCCCTCCGACGTTAAACGGCGAGAAGGAGTGGAATCCCGGCCCGACAGATGGGCACGTCGCCGCGCTCGGACTCATGCCGGAGCAAGGAGGCTGCAAGATGCTGTCAACAGCCCCTGGGTTCTGTTTCTTCCATTTTGTCCTGCGGTTCTGAAACCAGATCTTCACTTGCGTCTCGGTTAAGCTGAGCGCCAGTGCCAGGTTTAGCCGCTCACAGACTGACAGGTAGCGTGTGGAGCGGAACTTGTTCTCCAGCGCCACCAACTGCTCGTACGTGAAGGCAGTTCTTGCGCGTCGGGGACGCGTGCTCCCGTGTTCCGGCCTAACGCGCCGGCGGCGCCGCGCGGGATCCTCCGTTACTCCGGTGCTGATGCTGCTGCTGCTGCTGCTGCCGCGCTCTGTGTCTCCGTCCGTTTCATCTGCAGCCTCCACAACCGAGAGAGAAAAGTCCGAGTTCTCACCCGCGGGATCGGAGTCAACACCAGGTGCAGGAGGAAGCCTGCACTGACGGACATCTGTCCGCGGACCTGTGAACACGCGATCAGAAAGGCCGTGAAGCGGTCACTTCATCCCCTGCACGTGTTACAAACTGATTTCATGCTAATTAATTATCTGATGAAGATGGAGACGGTTTAAGCTTTCATTAGACCAAAATGCTGCTCCATTATACTTGCTCCATTATACTTTTGAAACATATAGTTCGTATGACCGTGGAAGATCCACAACACTGCAGAATTTAAATGCCACATGTTAACGTGACTTGTATAGCGGCAATGCCAAAGGACATTTTAAGTACAGATACCCTTGTCCTAGCCCTGGCACAGACTTTATTTGCCAGTTTGATTATTTTTGCACAAGGTAGACTGTTCAAATTTTCTTAAATCTAACAGCATGTGCTGAATTAACTGTTTTTAATTTTGAAAACACTGACTTCTTCGCTAGGGCAGCAGGGCAACATTTAAATAGGTTTGTTTGACGCCGATAGACAAACAAATATATCACACATATTGGTTACATATAGGCCTAATATTGCCACCTTTACCAAATACATCTTTAATTCAATAGTTAAAAATGTAACATAAGACTTGATGGTTATAAAAATAAAAAACATAAATACAATAAAAAAAGCTAATAAGCACGTGCAAGTCAAAATACAGTCTTAACCTTATGTTACTGATTGATTTATATGCATTAAATGGTATCAATAAACTATAATGTGACTTTTCTAAGAGCTATTTTGAATAATGATTTTAGAAGTCATTATACAACTAGTTAAAGTCATATACATTTAAATACAGAGTCAAGAGGATGAACTAATGGATAAAAGAAAGAAAGAAAGAAAGAAAGAAAGAAAGAAAGAAAAAGAAAAATACTGACATAAGAGTTTAGGTCAGTATTGGGTTACTGATATGAATCGAACGTGAGCAACCAAGCAAGGGTTAAGAAGGGGACTTGGGTGGATTGGGCTATAATCCCCGAAGAATTTATAAATCACACAACGCTTCAAATGTCATGTAGCGGAAAGAAATCCCCCCTTAAATCCAGCTCCACCAGCTACCCGTGACGTGCTAATAGAGTTTCATATTTGTCGGCAAATCAATAAATGTCATCTATTTAAAGGGAAGTTTTAATCGAGCGATATTTGGGATCAGACATGGCAGGAGGGGGTTTGAAGTTTGTAGCTACCTGCAAGGTGCTGGAGGGAGATATGCAGGATCCAGTAATGGGATATCGATCAAAGAGAGCACAGGCATCCTCAATGGGACGATTTAAACAATTATCTGTCCTCACTGCCCCCATGCCAATCACACACTCAACTGCAGCAAACGCTCCATTGCGAACGAAAAAAAAACAGCCTTAGAAATTAGGAAAGGTCATTTAAAGTCAGCTTAACATTTTGTCACTTAAGGTCATAAATTCATTTAACTCAATAATGTGTTCAGATATACTTTGTATATAGTGTGCGAACTGTTCAATTAAAAACACAGTGCAGGTTAGCGAATACACTACATAACTATGCATAGACTAAGCACATAAAAGATCAGGCAATGATAAAACAATATTCATTTATATTATATCTCACATAATACAGTACAGGCCTGATGATGCTTGCGGAAATCATACAGGCTTTTTTATTTACCTGAATCCTTTTCGGTACGAAACGAGTTGCTGGAAGTCATTGATTCTTTATTAGCTATAAGTGAAAGGTTTCTGAAGTTTGTGCTCCGAAAAGTCGGCTGGTTGTCGGCTATGGAAAGTCCGTCTAGTTTTTTTCTGGTAAACTTTTGGGGATCCAGTATGTCCACAATGGAGAAC
The DNA here is from genome assembly GCA_019802505.1 of Corydoras sp. C115. Taxonomy (NCBI): domain Eukaryota; kingdom Metazoa; phylum Chordata; class Actinopteri; order Siluriformes; family Callichthyidae; genus Corydoras; species Corydoras sp. C115. Next base: position 13,245,811 of record JAFMOC010000007.1, read on the forward strand.
GGAATTCTGGAAGCGGTTGTTGTTTCCTTTTGGTGCTCGAACATCTCGAATCGTGCCAGCTGCCAAGAAGCCATGGGACTGGTCTGAGTGCAAAAGCAAGTCGTAGGCGTCGTGTGCGCTGCTGTAACTCTTGTCCATAAGACTGCAGTTAGAACTGCGCTGCTGCGCCGCTGCGCGACTCGAGCTGCAGGTGCGCTTTAACTGCGCGCGCTTTTCAGTCCCGTTCAAAGAGCCGCGCGCAACGACGGACCACGTGACGCGCCATGTTCCTCAGACACACGTCGATCTTTTCTAACTGGATTAAACCGGAGTCACTTAAACATGTAGTAATTGAAATCAATAAAACGTTCGAGTTCACAGGGATGGTACAAAAACGACTTGGGGTACAACAAAGACTGTGTATAAAATATGTAAATATCTTATTCAGTTTAAAAACAGAGTATTAAAACTGTACCAACAGCCTACCTATTTTTTTTGTAAAGTTCTTCTCGTGAAAGAACACTTCTATTCCTCTCATAGTCACGATACCAACATCACAATAACAAATTTGACAGTATTTAGCCTATTAATTACTAGTAACTCTTATGAACCTTATTTCCAAACAGTTGCCTAGCTGCAAGCAAATGTACTTTACTAATGCAAATTAACAGGATATCATTTAAACCACTATTGTATTCATTAAGACAAGGTTCTTAATATTTAACATCACAATACTGTTCCTTCTCATTACAACAAACTAATGTCCATATATATATAAATATATATATATATATATATATATATATATATATATATATATATATATATATATATATATATATATATATATATATATATATATATATGAGTGATAAACATGCCAATGCTTTTATGAATTATATTGCATTGTTACTGAAATGCAGTTGTACTGTGAATGTAAGAAACTGAACAATGTTTTAAAATTTGTAACCTTTTACAAATTTTCCTGAAACTGTTTTAATTGTCTTTAAAGATGTATAAAGCTTAAAGCTTGAGAAATTTAAAATCCTAGTTCAAGACTAAACCAGCTCGGCACTGTTTATTGTTTTTTTTTTTAGTTAAAACTCATTCACTAAAACAAAAAAGTGAACCAGACTGCTGAAAAACCTAAGAATTTAGAACTTTAACAAAACAACACAAAAATGATTGAAAAGAGTGTAACCATCCAAAAGACTATATAAAAAATGCAATAAATCAGAAATGAATAATGTTGATCTATGGATCCTTCTGCATCTTTCCTTTAATGTCAAAACTTCAGAAGAAAACACATGTGTATATGGTTTACTGTCTATTTTTATTATATTCTATAATAAAAATTTAATTTAATGCTTGGAACACACAAAATTTTTGAGCGAATTCTCAATTGCTACCAGAGTTAGTGGTTATCATAATTTGAGGTCATGCTGTTGGACCATATAAAACTCTTTTGCTAAAAGATTCATGGACTTAAGAAAAAAAACAAAAATAAAACGATTTAGCATGTTTCTCTAAAATGTTAGCATATACCTTGGTGTTAATGGTAATTTCAGACATGTAAGTCATTATCACATTGTTCTCTGACGAACCTCCATACCATGACAGATGTTAGCTTTTGCAGTTGACGCCTATAAAATTTGAGTATACTTTTTAATTAACCTCAACTCAAGTTCAAATAATTTTTTTAATAAACTCTCTAAACCTGTGAGAACACAGAACACATGTTGGCACTTCAGCAAAGAACTAATGCATGATTTTTACCTTGGTTTATAAACTTAGATTTTTGATGCAGTGATAAACTGGATTAAGTGGCATGTTAAGAACTCCAGAGATGATGCCACATCAGCACTTCAAGTCATTTACAATGGTTACATTGGTTTCTGTACTTTCTAGACTACAGAAACTAAATATTTCCTGATTTCCTGAATTTTTTCACAATGTTACGTACAGCAGAAGGTTAAAACAATATTGCCATCTTGCACTGAAAACTTTAAACAATATAACCGTGGCTATAACCATAGTATAACCATATAACCAAGTGACAAGTATAATAAGTTAATACATTGTATGTTTGTACAGTACCATACTTTTGAGTCTAGTAAAATGTAATTTATATGAATAAATGTAAATACAGAATAAAAATGTCAATTTACTTTGTGGAATAAAAAATTACCACCCTACCAAGAAGGTAATACACTTTCACGGCTCATGCTTTATATTGCTTTTTAACATCAACACTTCGGGTGCTTTTGTTCTGCCTCGTCTTCCAGTAGTAGGCAACTCTCACTCTATGTTATAAGTTGTTTTGAGGTTAAACATGAGTCAGTCGTCTCTACTGTGGTTGCTATTTGTCTTTATTAGCATATGTATAGATAATAACTGATGGAGCTCCATATGAATTAGGTCTTTTTGGTGGTTTACAACTTCCTCTAGTGGCTCAAACTGCACATATGTTTACATAGGGTTGGAACACAAAAGTGTGTCTCAATGACTATACAGGCACAGGTACTGCTACTACAAAGGTTGCAATGCGAAAGGAAAAGTGGAGCTGCTGGGGGCAGTTTTGTCCATAAAGCGATTTGCCAAGCATTGGAGATCAGAAGATTGCTCAGCCAGGGAGCAAGCACACCCGGGGAGGAAGCACACATAGACAAACCCTCCTGCTGTTCCTAAACTCCAACCACCATAAAATCAGCAGCACACCAGGAAGTACAGAGCCATCTGCCAAATACTGGAATTTTATCATTGCATTACTTTCTTTGTTGATCTCCGTTCATAATTACAGCATGCCTACAGAATAGTATATTGGCTGTATTTTTAGTCTGACAGTTAAAAATGTAAAACCTTACCAAAAAGATAACCTAAGGACTTGACTTTGCTGACAGACTATAATGGACTAAGAATACACAAACAGTTAATAAATCATTACATTTAGTATAAACAATGTCTCTGAAACACCAGTGTAGTTTTAATGTTTTATATTGATCTAATATAAATACCAACAAAATTGATTGACTCCTAAACACAGGGAGACAGACCTAACAACTTTCTTGCATCAGAAAAATATTTTTAGACCATCAAGTCAGGTGCAAGGTCAGCTGTATTGCCCCATAATTGTCCTAGCAGTCCTAGCTGCTCAGCAGTGGCTCTAATGAGACCTCACCGCAGCGTCCGGGATGGCTGAGTGCTTCTGCCAGATGCTGACATGGAGCAGATGTGGGAAGTCGCTGAGCGATTTGTTAAAGGGCCGCATCATTGCAGGAGAGGATAATTATGCCAGGGGACTGTCATTCACCCACTAAAACACTATTGTCTGCACACACAAAATTCACAGGTAAAGGTCAGTTCACCAATTCCGATAGGTCCAAAGAAAAGATTTATGAATGGATAGACACTATCCAGTGCTAAATGACAAAAAGTTAAAAGCAAATGATGGCCTGTGCCCTCTTTTTGGGGTATGTAGGGAAAAGCAGTATGTCCATTTAGTATGTAGTAAAGTATGTATTCTGGAACACTACACACATTTCCTTCATTGCTTTGGTCTGGCATTTGTGTGCTGGTGTTGACGGTTTACATTTTAATTAACTTGCTTAAATGGCCTGATCATTTAAATAAGATTTCACTATACTTTGTTTGAAGGCACCCGGCCTTGTGCAGTCACACATCTGAATTGGAACCTGCACAGAAATCTTGGAATATGGGTTTAAGCAGTTGTTTCTTCCTGTCTGTCAATGCTTGCATTAACTGCTCGTTGTTCTCAGAAGGTCACGTCATAATTCATTAGTGCCTAACGAGTCCCTGGGTGCCACCTGCATGCCTTCCCTTCATTGCCCGTTAAATTATGAGTGACTCTCACACTCAGTGGGTTCAAAAATTAAGATATATTCTCTACGTAAAGCTGAGAGGATATTACTTACATTGCTTGAATGGCCCATTTTAAAGTCAGGGGTAAACTAACTTCATGAAGGGCAATTAGGCACTAAGCAAAATTGATAATTCATATTCATTGCAATTAGAAAATATAAATAGTATGTCTGGGATTAATGGTTATAGGTGCTTAGAGTGTATGAGGCATAGCAAAATTGGCCAAGCATGGCTAAATGAACAAACTGAGGCAGAGCTGGATTCATCTCTATTTGGCAACAAAACAGATTGTGTTTGTCTCACTGACGCATACCTATTTGCCTTCTGCTAAACTTTCAACTGATATCTCTCTCTCTCTCTCTCTCTCTCTCTCTCTCTCTCTCTCTCTCTCTCTCTCTCTCTCTCTCTCTCTCTCTCTCTCTCTCTATATATATATATATATATATATATATATATATATATATATATATATATATATATATATATATCACTGCAGTGCTAAGAATCCTCTACCACTAAAATGATACCTGCACTGGTCCAATGGGGTCTTTCCTCACTAAAAACAAAGTATTATATAATTAATGAATATATATTTAAATAAATTAATTATCTTCCACATAATCCTCCAATAACGTCGCATGGGGGTTCCCTATGCCCATCCAGGGTAGAACGTTTTGGGTGCTGGGCAGATGCACCCAGGACAGGGTTCCAATCTATCACTGGGCACACTCACTCAGACACACACACAAACACACACTATATGGGGCAATTTAGTGCATTCAACTTACCTTAAATTTATGTTTTTGGACTGTGGGAGGACCCAGAGAAAACCCATGTGGACACGGTTTTGATAATTTTTTGTATTTGTTTTCAAAATTGTTTTATTGTAAATTATATCTAAGTAATTATAATTTATTTTTGCATGTTTTTCCCAGACATGCCTAAAACATTTCCACTACTATCTGCAGCTACAGACTTTGGTTCTTTATCAGTGCATGTTTTTAGTTCCTTTACTCTGTCATTTAGAGGTCAACAGACCCACAGAACCAACACAGAGAAGATACTATTTTAGTGGTTTATCATTCTTAGAATAGTAGTGACAGTAATATAGTGGTGGTGTGGTAGGGAGTTCAGCTGGTACAATTGGATCAGACACATTATTTTTTTATACCATATTGGTGAAATATTTTTTTAAAGGAATAGCTATTTTTAGTTGTATGTAGATGGTAAATGGACATGATAAGCAGTAAAAGAAGTTCTAGTAAGATTGTAATTATTGTGAAGGTCCTACATAGTAGTGGTCTCTAATGACTGTAATATAATTGCTATTGTGAACGCTGGATCAGTGAAAATCTGTCTAATCAATAAAGTCTTTATCGCCCATTTCCCTTGTGATTTTTTTCCACATTTCAACTCTAATTGCTCTTTTTCATCCAACAAGGTTTTATGCCTTGAGCAAGGTGTGTGTGTGTGTGTGTGTTTGTGTGTGGTTAAACTCCTATACCTCACTTTAGCAACAAGACTGAAAAAAAACAGCTCTGCTAATACCATATTAATGTAAGGTATAAAAGGATTGCATACCACGCCGCACTATTTTATTTGTCAAAGTAATATTTTACTGGTAATCCTCGGCTTATAATTTAAAAAAAGTAATTTATAAATCCAGAGTTTATAGTCTATTCTGTATTTAGACCACATTCTGTGACAGAATATATCTGTATTCTGTCACAGAATGTGTTCTAAAAGTAAATAATACTTGGTTTATTAATAGTTAATTTCATATTGTTATTTATTCATATTTACAGATAAAAAGATAATTAATTAAGTAAAGTAATTAAGTAAAAGTAATTAACATGGATGTATTTTGCAAAAAAAAAAAAAGTAAACAAATTTTGAAACACATTCAAAAATAAATATGACTAAGGTATATTTACTACTGTGTTACATTACCTAATATATCACACTGACATTATTATTATCCTCTTCAGATCTTGACCAAATCAAGAACATATACTCAGTATTTAAGGCCATGCTGTTGTGCATAATAAGTGTAATAACTACAAGTTCCAGGCAACTCCTATGACTTAAATATTTGTTTAAATTTTAAATAAATACCATGAAACCTAAATATTGCAGCAACTTTTTTTTTGTGTATTATATTTTAAAATGTGTTTATATTTTTAAAATATTACATTGGTCAGTAAAAACATATGATTGTATACACAATTTGTCATCTAATGTAAGGTTTATATTTCTAAAGTTTCTTAAATCACCATCTAAAGGTCAGTGATAAATGTGAACCTTGAAGTTGGTTGAAATTTAACAGTAAAATTTTTAATTAAAAGAAAAAATACATACATACTGCATCACAGATCAAGGTCTTCACAGAATACAAAAACATGGTTCTAGGTGAATTCCAGCTATGAACACCTTTGTTTGTATTATCAAATATGATCCTGTGCTGATTTGGTTCTATGAGTGCTAGATTAGAGTCCTGCAACACCAAAAGTCTGTTTAGGATAAGCCCTTTAAATGAAGGGATTGATGAATAATTATATTACAACAATTTTAATATTTCCAACTTAGAAATCATGATTTTTATAGCTTTGTAATTAAAATTTTCTAAAATTGAATTAAATATTAGCAGTGTATTTTATTTCTTACTATATAATGCTGGATTAGGAGCTTTAGGAGAAATGCAGATGGCAATGTCAGATCATAACCCTGCTCACCTTGGTTTTAAAGGCACCAGTCTCAGACAGCATCTCATCATATGTTCTGGCATAAAAAGAATTATGGGCCAATTAAGCTACAGAGAGTGAGATGACCATCAACAACCTCTGTTCCACCAACCCACTAGAAGATGACCTTTGCGATTTCTCTTGCGAGAGCAGACTTGTGGTGTGCATGTGTGCCAATGGTTTTGTGTTAGTGTGTGTGTGTGTGCGTTACAGCATCTTAAATGGCCGCTTATGTGTAGTGATGCTTGCCCGACCCAACCTGTCACTCGGGGGCATATGAGGTTGATTGTCCATTTCCTTTGGGAATGAGTATCATAATGATTCATTATCAGTGAAGGGCAGTAATCACTAAAAGCCAAATTATTTTGGGGTTTTCAGGGTGGAGAATTACATGTAATTATGTTCTCATGAGGTGTAAATATAATCATAACAAACATTTTTCAAAAACTGTTTAGTATATTTGGAAGTGTTTATAAATAAATGATCTTTGTATTTTAAAAACCATGGATTCAGCATACACTATATTAACATACAGTACATATACAGTGGTGTGAAAAAGTGTTTGCCCCCTTCCTCATTTCCTGTTTTTTTGCATGTTTGTCACACTTACAGTTGTGATCAAATTTATTCAACCCCCAATGCTGCGAAGGGTTTTATGGAATTCAGTGCACATTTGTAATTGTGTTCATAATGAAATCTTACAAGGACTTGTTAAAGAACTAAATGCAACTAAGATAGCATCAATTGTTTTTGTCATAAAGTATTAAATGGCCTTTTTGTGATTTCTTCATTGACACAATTATTCAACCCCTTTACAACTACCACTCATAAGAACAGAGGTTCATTCCAGTGTTTTCAATCAGGTATTGAAAACACCTGTGGATGTCAACGAGCAGCAATCAAGCATGATAAGCACCAATTAGGCAGATTTAAAAGGACTGTGATACTCAGCTCCTTCTAGACATCTACTGGTGTGTTTACAAGCATGGTGAAGGCAAGAGAATGGTCCCAGAAGACAAGAGAAGAGGTTATTGCTCTTCACAAGAATGGCAATGGATATAAAAAGATTGCGAAGTTGTTAAATATTCCAAGAGACACTATCGGAAGTATCATTCGCAAGTTCAAGTTAAAGGGCACAGTGGAAACGTTACCTGGTCGTGGCAGAAAGAAGATCCTGACCGCGACTGCTGTGCGCTACCTGAAGCGTAATGTGGAGAAAAATCCCCGCGTGACTGCTAAGGAACTGAAAAAAGACCTGTCAGATGTGGGCACTGAAGTTTCAGCTCAGACAATAAGGCGCGCACTGCATAACGAAGACCTCCATGCCAGAACTCCCAGGCGCACCCCCTTGCTGACTCCAAAGAACAAGAAAAGTCGACTGCAGTATGCCAAAAGTCATGTGGACAAGCCACAAAGGTTTTGGGACAGTGTACTGTGGTCAGATGAAACTAAATTAGAACTGTTTTGGGACAATGGACCAGCGCTATGTTTGGAGGAGGAAGAACCAGGCTTATGAACAAAAGAACACCTTGCCTACTGTGAAGCATGGCGGGGGGTCAATTATGCTTTGGGGCTGTTTTGCTTCTAATGGTACAGGAAAGCTTCAACGTGTGCAGGGTACCATGAATTCCCTTCAGTACCAGGAGATCTTGGAGGAAAATGTGATGGAGTCAGTCACAAACCTGCGGCTTGGGAGACGTTGGACCTTCCAACAGGACAATGATCCGAAGCACACATCCAAGTCCACTAGAGCATGGTTGAACATGAAAGGCTGGAACATTCTAGAGTGGCCATCGCAATCACCAGACTTAAATCCAATTGAGAACCTCTGGTGGGACCTAAAGAAGGCAGTTGCAGTGCGCAAGCCTAAGAATGTGACTGAACTGGAGGCTTTTGCCCATGAAGAATGGGCTAAGACACCCATAGGTCGCTGCAAGACACTTGTGTCAAGCTATGCTTCACGCTTGAAAGCTGTCATAACTGGAAAAGGATGTTGTACTAAGTACTAAAAAATAATGTCACTAGGGGGTTGAATAAAACTGATAATGATGTGAGCACAGTAAAGACATTTGTGGTTATTCCATCATAAATATTATGTTATATTTGTCTAATTTATAAGTGCCTCTTTGATATAATTGTAAATAAGATGACTGAAATGATCCAAATTAATGTCAAACTGGCCAAAACACTTTATTTCAGTGGGGGTTGAATAAATTTGATCACAACTGTAAGTGTTTCGGAACATCAAACCAATTTAAACAATAGTCAAGGACAACACAAGTAAACACAAAATGCAATTTGTAAATGAAGGTGTTTATTATTAAAGGAGAAAAAAATCCAAACCATCATGGCCCTGTGTGAAAAAGTGATTGCCCCCCTAAATCTAATAACTGGTTACTGGATTAAAAAAAATGGCTAGGTGCTTGATTTTGAAAACCTGGGAAAAGTCACAGATTCAGATAAGTACGTGTGTGTGTTTGTGTGCAAGATTAATTTTTTAAAAGGTTTTTAAAGGTTTATTGCCACGTCAGCACAATGAGAGTTATATACTGTTTGTGGCAGGTCATTTTATATTATGGTCTTATGTTTACTATATGAATTGTTTTTTTTCATTGAGGTTTGGTAAGTTATAGATACATTTTCCTTGATGAAGTGTCTTTGATGTTGTCTACACACAAGTGTAGTTATCTTTGTGGTTGCAGGGCTAGGCATTCACGTAGTGTGTGTTTTTGTTGGTTTTGTTTTGTTGTAGTCTTGTTGCAATTTTGACATATAGGGGTTATGTGAAAGAGCTTCTACAAAAATATTAAAGAAGACCAAAAACAAAGGTTGGTAGAATATGTTTTGTCCAAAGCTCTAAAGATAAGAAATTGCAGGCAAACAAAGCATTTTAATCTGTATATTTCAACGTTTAAAATAAATGGAACAATGTTTTTTAGACCAAATGATTACCTATGACCTATGATTATTTATTTATAACTGGAATCATCAAAATATACAGCTCAATCACTGCAGAATAATACTGTGTGATATGTGGTCATTTCTCCCATGACACTGATGGTGTTTATAGTCTTTTATAATTCATGGTCATTCCACAGCTAAAACAACTCATCTTCTGTATTACAACCAATACATCTCATGGGTGCGATTTTTATCGACAGTTCCCATTACCAGCTCTTCAGCTTTATAGAGTTTGCCATAAATAACCTCTCCTGTTTAAAACGGTGATGATTCCGAGTGGTATGAAGAGATCAGATGTCATATGCGTTGAGTTAATGACACAGGGACTGGTGGGTCAGTAGCTTTGAAAAATAGGCTTTCTAACTTTTTGAAGGAGACTTAGACGGCATATTTTAAGTTGCTGGATGCAGGTCCCAATATAGTGTCTTTAAATATTGATTTCCTATATGTAGTTTAAGCTTACTAATAAAGTCAAACATTTTCTTGGTCTATAGGGCATTTGCTTATCTGCATCCTTTGGTAATTTCCATTATTTTGAATTCCAATGATCAGGATCCGAACAAATCTTCCAAAATCCTGTTTTTGTTGTTTGTTGTTCAAGTGATGTTGTTTAAATAATGCTGCTAAATGTTTTATTTAACAGATAAAGTAGAAATAAATACATTGTATCCAAGTATTTAGGTATCCAAGCAAATTTGGGTACATCACATCAACCATATTACAAATGTCATTCAAAATCCTAATTATGATAGATTTTTTGTTGCGTTTTAGATTACTTACCATTGTAATTATTAGGCTTTGCATGTGTAGTATAGGCAGTATGCTGACTACATATTTGGACATACTAGCCATATTCACCTACAGGTTTTTGCTACTGTGTTGTAGACAATTGGTGATTTGGACCAGGTGTGTTTCATCATTATTTGATTAGAAGAATCAAGATACAACTGTTTGTGATTATTGTATAAGCCAAAAAAAATACATTTTTAAAGGCAAATATCCACTATTGTAAAAACGGACACGTGTCATGTGTGTATTACAGATTTTTAACATGCATAAGACAATAAATATCAGCTCTTTTAAAGCTTTTCAGACAGATCAGTATTAAAGCATTACATATAAATATTTCAAAATGTGGATTATGGTGACTTAGTGGTTAGCACGTTCGCCTCTCAGCACTAGGGATTTCCGGTTCGAATCCCAATCTGGGTAAAGTTTCCAGGTTCTCCCTGTGTCCGCATGGGTTTCCTCCGGGTTCTCCGGTTTCCTCCCACAATCCAAAAACATGGATCAAGTCAATTAAATTCTCCAAATTGCCCCATATAGAGTCTGTTTGAGTAAGTGAGTGTGCCCAGGGAAATATAGGCGCCCTGTCCTGGGTGTATCTGCCCAGCGCCCGAAACGTTGTCCCCTGGATGGGCATGTGGAACCCCGCCGCGACCCTAGTAGAGGATAAAGCTGAAGATAATGGATAGAAAATGTGGATTACTTTACGAACACACGGGTTGCCATGTACCCAAAACAACACCCCTCACAAACAATACGGACATAAACATGTCGGTGGTTTGGATCAATTTCTATTTACACTTATCTCAGAATAAAGTATAATCTTAAACCTCAATTAGATTATTTTTTTTACAATCACATAAAATGTATTATGATTCCATGAATTTCAGTGGATTAAAATCTGTTAATCTGGCAACACTATAATACGCTAAAACAATCGTTGGTATCGCTTAAGGAATATCGACGGCTCTGGTGGGTTTTACTTAAACCGGGTAAAGAACATATAACGCATTGTTTTGTTTGTTTTTTTGCTTCAGAAGGATCTTATAACCCATAGTTAATATTAAAAGGCGCGAAATAAATAGTTAAAACATCTCAGTGAGCGCTGCGGCTGCAGCCAATCAGCGTGTGGTTTGTTCAGCCAGGAGACGCGTTCAATAACACAGACCGACCTTCAGTAAACGTGCAACTGCGTTTCCTGGAACCTCGTCCACTTTGTCATCGATTAAACTGTTCAATCGTCAGAGGGGTTTTCATGCTTTGGCCACAACCAGGACATTTTACAGGTAAGATCAGTTTTTACTTGCAGCGCCCCGCATTCGCTCGTCTTTTTAGCGTGTGCGCGCTAGATGCAAGCAAACCTGCAGTCCCACCTTATTTACTGAGGATAAGGATGAACATTTCATTCACTGGCTTCTCATCACTCTATTAAATTCATCAGCGCTACATGGTGTTTCTATAAATCCCGTCACTGTTGTGGGTTTAACAAAAATTAACAGTCATTTCTATTAAATTCCGCAGGAATTTGTCAAGAATCACACCGACGCTTAAATATAACACGGCGATTAAGATGAAATAATCCAACGCGGCATTAACGTCGTAATGTCAACGTCTGATTGTGGGTGTTAAAGATTATGCTTGATGGATTTATTAAATGTATTTTTATTAAAAGGTTGCAGGTCTAATTTTCTATGTGTTTGGTTAATACGGTTTGATTTTTTTGATTAATAAAGCTCATACTAAATTACTATTTCAATTCATATTTATTTTCTTTTTTCATTTTACTAACAGGCAGCTGCTTGTTAGTGGTACATGTATTGGAAGGTACATATTCATGAGCTGTTTAAATTTGCAGGGTGGTGGAGGTATGACTCTAACCAGAGGCTCCTTTACTTACTCGAGTGGAGAAGAGTACAGTGGTGAATGGAAGGAAGGTAAGGTGTTCTCAATGCTCACCATTTCAAATATCCATATTTTGCTTATCATTGTGCTATTAACAATTTCAGTGTAACATGTTAGCTGTTATTATCTATTAAAGATAGCAGATTTAAACATAGGCACCGATAAGTCATACTGTTTACAGGCTTCAATAAAAAAATGTAGTTATTACATGCTTTCATAAACAGCCATGCATACAAACATAGTTGTTCAAAAGCAGTCCACAGAAGTCCCCACAGCCTGGACATCTATTTAACATGAGGAAGAAACCATGGGAGGACTCTCAGACTCAAAATGGTGACTCTGTGTGAACAACAAACTTATCCATCACAGTGTCATTTTAAAGTAGAATATTATAAAACTAAGCCGAATTCAAAGCAAAGAGGCAAGTCATTTAATGTGCCTTATAGAAAAATGAAAATACAAAGATATTTCAAGGTAACATTCAATAACCAATTTACAGTCACTGGCTGCTTTTTTTAGATGCAGCTCCTTGTTTATACACATTGTCTATTTTCTTCTACAATATGCTGCTGCAACTTATAGGGGTGCCATTGTTAGTCGACATGACTGACGACGTTGATAAACATTACCGACTTGGAATATCTTATTAGACATAGTTCTTTTGTAACTGCATTGTATTACAGGAGGTTAAAGTTAGTGACACTTTGATTCTCTGCAACTGCATTAATTGTCTTGTTTTGATATAGTAAGTTCTGTGTATCAGGTCAAGTAGTAGGCCTTTTGTGTTATTTCAGCGATAACGGTAGAAAAAAAGCAATAAGGCACTTGAGGTTGTACATTATTGTAAATAAATCACAGGAAAGAGATGTTTTTCACATTGCGCTGTTATACCCATTTCCCTTAATTTATTCACAATAATGCACAACCTCAAATGCCTTATTGCTTTTATGAAGGTGTTACAAACACACTATAATAATAAACAAGGTTTGATTTCTGGTTTCTAAAAATAATGTTGAGCACTGAGTAACGGGATACTGATGCTAGTAATATTAATCTCTATTTCCATTTATATTACATGATTTAATGGATTGTATAAAACTTAAGCATCCACAATGGAATAAACAGGATTCATGACTACCACGAGGTTTGGATTATCGAGACCATGGCGAAGGTCTACAGACCTTAATTAGGTAATACAACAGGATTAGCAATTAACTTCTAAGAAATACTTAGGAACGACCTCAAGTGATCGCTACATTTGACAAAAAAAGAGAAAATACTACTTTGATGCTTACATGAAACAAAGATAAAGCAATATTACTCACTTTCAATTGACGCACACGGTTAATGAAGTTCAATAAAGTCCGCGTTCTGTCGATTCATCTGTGAAACGCATTGTGAGCATTATTATAAATTGTTACGTTCTTAGTGCCACCTAGTGGCAAAGGTAAGAACGATAGGCAAAGTAAATAACAATCGTTTGTACAGTCAGTATGTAGTGACCACACATACCGAAAATTTCTACCACTGTAAAGGTTCAGATATTCTCCAAATATTATGAGGCTGTTCAACGTAATCGTGGTTTATTTTATTTTAGGTTTTGTGTAGCAAAGTGTTCTGCAGATGCTAATTTTAATGCTAATTGCTTACAATTCAGTAAGTCATTTGGGAGTTTTCATTTCCCACGTTTACTACCACTCTTACACATTCGGACATTAACGTTTTAAAACTCCAAAAAAATGTTAAAATAAATGAAAAAAAAAACTCAGTCACATAAACACACACACTCTATAGGGGAAATTCAGACCAGCCATTCACCTTGAATCCATGTTTTTGAACTGTGGGAAGAAACTGGAGAACCGAAAGTAAACCCACATGAAAACGGGAAGAACATGGAAACTTCACTTGGAACCCAAGCTGAAAGGCGGACGTGCCACCCAGTTTATCAGTCGTGGTTTAGGCCTTTAGGTTAGTGCTCGTGTATGAAATGGACCAGGGATTGGTGGGTTGCTCTAGCTCAGATAGAGGCAGTCAATTTTCAGCTTTGTAAGAAGGCATCAGTTTGGATCAGTAACTACAGGAACTAATGAAGGGAACATGCATGTGAACTGGCATGATACTGTAGATTCATTTGTGGTTCATTTAATAGATGATCAAAATAAGTTGGGAATTATTTCTGTTCTGCAGTCAATACCTGACCACCTTTGTCTCAGAACTGTATGATTCAATGAGCTGACTGCTATGTCTTGTATTCACAATAAAGGAAGGCGACATGGTCTTGGACAGCTAAAATTCTCCGATGGCACCTGCTATAAAGGCCACTTTGAGAATGGTCTTTTCCATGGCTCTGGGGTTCTAATGTTCCCTGACGGGTCCAGGTTAGACTTACTTACTTAAGTTTATTAACATGCTTACAGTATGTTATAGGTTTTGTGATGTTTAGCAGTCTGTCTTTATGTATGATTAAAGTAAATGTACATTTCTTGTCCATGTATTTAAATGAAAATGCAAATTAAAATCCAATTAAAAAGCTGAATTCTTAATTTTTCTCTCCAAGATACGAAGGAGAATTTGCGCAGGGAAAATTCCAAGGTGTTGGAGTTTTCAGCAGATTCGATGGAATGAAGTTTGAGGGAGAATTTAAAAATGGCCGTGTGGAAGGATTAGGTATGTTTGTTTAACGTGTCTTAAAATTATGTAAAACACAAGTGAAATAAAGAAAACTCATTTAGCTTTTTGACACTTCAATCAGGAATTTAACTATTTATTTAAATATTTAGTAATTCTTTAAAATGCCCCATAAAATAAAACATTAAATCAAAACTTTCTTTTCCTAAAAAGAAGCTCCAATAAAATCCACCCATCACAAAGATTCATTACGTAACTAAACTTGCATATTTCCTTACCCCTTTGCCAAAAATTTAGATCAGGTTCTTAAAACAGGTTTGAATAAAATCTTGGTGAACCACACTGATTTCAAGTTTTGAGCAGAACCACTGTGATAAAGAATGAATTATTAATTTTTCATTCATCATTCATTCATTATCTTCCGCTTTATCCTATATTAGGGTCGCGGTGGGGTTCCCCATGCCGATCCAGGGGAGAACGTTTCGGGCGCTGGGCAGATACACCCAGGACAGGGCGCCAATCTACACTCTATATGAGGCAATTTGCAGAACTCAATTGACTTGATCCATGTTTTTGGACTGTGGGAGGGAACCGGAGAACCCGGAGAAAACCCACGCAGACACGAGGAGAACATGGAAACTCCACCCAGATGGGGATTCGAACCGGGAATCCCTAGTGCTGAGAGGCGAACGTGCTAAGCACTAAGCCACCGTGCCGCTTGAATTCATTCATTCATTATCACCTGCTTTATCCTCTATTAGGGTCGCGGTGGGGTTCCCCATGCCCATCCAGGGGAGAACGTCTCGGGCGCTGGGCAGATAGACCCAGGACAGGGCGCCAATCCATCGCTGGGCACATACTCACACACTCAAACACACTCTGTATGGGGCAATTTAGAGAACTCAATTGACTTAATCCATGTTTTTGGACTGTGGGAGGAAACCGGAGAACCCGGAGGAAACCCACGCGGACACGGGGAGAACATGGAAACTCCACCCAGATGGGGATTCGAACCGGGAATCCATAGCGCTGAGAGGCGAACGTGCTAACACTAAGCCACCGTGACGCTTGAATTATTAATTTTAATTAATTAAATTCACCAAGCACTGGGCCTTTTTGGCAGACCACTGCATGCACACTTTTTACAAGACCACCATTTCCTCTGTTACCATGTTCTATTATTTTTTACAGTTACAGTTTGTCCCCTCACAGAACGGACACACAAACGAGTGCATTCCACTCTCCACCTACTTAACTATTCATTACAGTTTTTGCACTAGCACTTTATTTAAATACAATCTGCAACTTGCACAACCGTTATGTTTACAGGTCTGTCTGTGTGTGTGTGTGCGTGCGTGCGTGAGTGTGTGTGTATGAGGAATGCTAGTTTGGGTATGTCTGTCACTTATTGTGCACTGTGGGCTATTGGAACCAAAGACAAATTCCTTGTATGTGTGAGCATACTTGGCCAATAAAGTCTGATTCTGATTACCATTTATAGGCAATATAGTATCATCAGTCTAATCTGATCTATTCACCAGACTTACTGACTTTTCTGCTGTTATCATTTAGCATTGTATAATGAAGTGCTTGATTGTTCATCAGTGTATCCCAGTTAAATAAAATGATAGAAAAGCATCAGACTGTATTTTGATCAGAATTCTTTTACTCCCAGTAGTCAAGCAAATCAGTTTTGAAGCAGGATGTTCAGTCATTTTGGCTTTTCCTGCAGGGCTGCTGACATTTCCAGATGGTTCTCATGGCAATCCACGTAATGAGGGAGTCTTTTCAGACAACAAGCTGCTGAAACGGGAGAAGAGCCAAGCAGTGGTGCAGAAGGCCCGGAACTCGGCCTGCACTGCCCGTGGTATCTCTGTATAATGTTCCCACCTGTGATCTGATAATCACCTTGCTGCTGATCTCAAATTCCCCTTTTACATTGGTGTTTTACTGTGTTTTGTTATACTCTTAAAAAAATAAATTGCAAATTTGGCTGATGTTTTTTACACAGGTGGTCCTGCAGACCCTCAGGAATTGGTCACAGGGTTTAACCTGACTCTCAGTTACGGTTACTTATTTTTCTGATATGCTTTGGGGTTACAAAGGTAAATGTGGTCAATGAGACTGATACTGTTGAGCAATTTTATGTTGGAAATGTGACAAACCAAAGTCATCCTCAATGACAAAAGGCTTAAAAGAGTCAGTGTGTAACCCTGAGTTTATTTTAATTTGCTAAATTGAGATTGTGCATTATGTCTGTAATCTGTTTGTCTAGTCATATATTTATTTAAGAACTTTTATCATTCTGTAAAAGATCTGCCTTGGTCAGTTCACTCATGTATGTTGAAATATAACTTGAATTTGTATATAGTTTATGTTATAAGAATATTATTATAAGCCGTATTGATGTATGAGATCCTAATATTTCATAAATAATATTGGGAAGTTGGGACAATGACTATTAAATCAAGTGATTCTTTTGGAATGTTACTTAATGTAACCACCAGTGTGTATTAGTAACATTTGTTTATGCACTTCCTGCAGTAATAACAGCTGCAGCTTATATTGACTAGAAACTGAATGAGGTACAACATGCATTTCATTTTTAATATTAGATTTGTCTCTTTTTTATTACAACAAAACCTTCCCTTAATAGTAACTTTTCCTTTGGCCATTAGGTATCAGGAATAGGCATCAGTCTCTTTTAAAAAATTATATTGCTTAATAATTACATTCGTCAGTCTATGTAAGTCTTTGTGATTGTTACTACAGAGCTTTTGTTTGACAGGTAATTTTTTACCATAAACACATCACTTTATAAGAAACACACCAAATGTGTATTACTCGTATTTACTTGAACATATTAAGAAGAGGTGAAATGTCAGATGCGTTTGTGTTGCTTTTTAGGAAAAAATAAAAATAACATTTGTTAGTGTGTGTTTAGTCGTTTTTCTAATCGCTGGCGGTGTGAGTGGCAAAATAAAGCACATCACCGCCCTCCAGTGGTCATGTTAGGAACAATGCAGCAAAAAAAAAAAAAACAGGTTATGACAGGTTATTTTATGCAGTTATTCTCTTGTTCATATGTTTTTCACTTTGTAATTGAAAAACAATTATGCATAGGTAAAATAATTCATAAAAAAAAATACAAGCCATAACGTGAAAAATGTGATTACCATTTGCTTAAAACCCTTAAAGAATAAGAAGAAATTATTCATCTTAATGTTTGAATTATTCCAAACTAAAACAGTTTGTTTTTGTGCTGCAGAATTGGTCACAATAGTATATTTATAGTTAATTTATGACCTGTCCTCCTTGAGTGACTGTGTTAAAAAGTACAGAAAAGATTATGTATGTATATATTCAAATGTTTAGTTTAACAGAAACCAAGTACATTAAATCAACAATAGCTAAATTGATTCAGTTCAGCCAAGTACTGTGAAAATCCATCTCGCACTCTAAGTAACAATGAAAGTGCTAAAAGCTCTTTACTAGTAGGATTTAATTTTCATTTGTCCAAAGGAAATTAAAGAATATATCCATCAGATAATTGTGTTAGTTCAACAAAACTTTATTTGAGTTCAATCATTAGTATACCTCTGATCCTTAATCACATGTCAAGAACGTGCTAGATCTGATAAATTATGTTGAAACTATGTCCAAGTTACACATGTGCATCATTTTAGACTGTTATAAAACTTTACATAAGTCTTTAGCCAAACATGCAAATACACACAAAAATGACTTGTTCTAAACCTCTATAAATCTGTACAGCCTACAGCTAGCATGCATACAAATCCCATACCTACCAGCTTTTATCTTGTTGAAGTTACCTTGCTCTAACTTGAATTATGCTCTCAAATTAAGGCATGCAGAAACCAATTACTTTAAGTTAATTGAAACTTAAAGTTTCTACAAGCTATAGTTTCAAGTTTTTTTTATACTGGCTTTATTTTTGTTATAATGGCAGTTTTAGATATTTGTGCATCTCATGATGTATTTAATTTTAAGGTCTAGTTGTTTTATTGTGACCTAACTATTTCCATTTTAAATTAATTTGAGATTGAACTGAAATTATATTCATAGCAAAAATGTACTGATTACATGCTGAATGTGTCAGGCACATTCTATATTTTTCTAAGTTTTCAATTAGGTAATACTTGCAATACAAATTAATACATTTTCCCCACTTGTACAGCAAGTGTCACCTTACTGTCACTTATCAAAACAATAAAAATTGTGTGTGTGTGCACCTCCGGTCAAATTCCATCTTTTATTGATTTGCTCAGTAAAAATAAAGGGACACACACAGGAAATATCCATCTGCACATTTTAATTCACTCATTGTGTTTCTTATGTACACTAACTAACATATTGGTTGAGAAATAATAAAATGTGTGTTGTTTTTTTAATATAATAGCCAATTTCATGTTTTTTGTAATATTCTCCAATGAGTAAAAAATCAGCAAAATTAAAATTGTGAAGAATTTACAAGAAAAAAAAAAGTAAAATTCAGACATGTTCCTAAAGAATTGTAATCTTATTTGTAAATCAATGTGCTATTTTTGCACTGGTGTCCATACTTGTACATAATGCTGTCCATGTAATAACTATACAACTTCTAACTAACAGGTAAATCATTAACCCTGGGTGTCAAGGGCTGATTTTAGATAAACGCATATCACTGAGATGGTCTGTTGAATCATTGGTGCTACTTTCGACTCCAGTATAAAAGGTAAGTGTGTAACCTTATAACGTTTTTACTCCATCTGTTTCGACTAACCTGCTTTCCAGGTGATTTTTGTGTAAGCTCTGGAACTAGATTGCTTTAGGAACATGATAGTATTCGTATGATAATTTCTACGTTGCTATGTTACAGAATGGGTAAAGGAACCTGTGAATAAATGGTGACTTTAAAGCAACTGAGTCAGAAGAGGCATTTAGAGAGCAGTAGGCCATTGCTGGCTGAAGCGGACAATAGAGTTTGTCTTGACATTAAGCACGCGAGGGCAGAATCCAGAGAATTCATCAGCCAGTGGGTTTACTTATTGAGAATCTTTTAAAACTATTTTGTAGAAAAACAACATATTTGTCTTTCCTCATTTTAGTAATCACATTACCTATTTTGATTAGAATTACAAGGATTAATTTTACTTTGCAATTTGGTAATATGTATTATCTGTCCTTTATTCTTGTATTTTTGTTTATACATTTTATTGTGCTATTATTTTAAGTTTATCAGATTTATTATTTTATTTTATGTTCATCAGATATTTTTATTTATTTGTCACTTTTACATTATACAGCTATTTCCATGTGGTAAATGTATAACCTAAAAAGTACTAATATACTCTTGTGCAGGCGAAAAAACTTTGCCCTGAGTCTTGCCCTGCTCCTGAGCTGCTATTCAGCAATTCTTATTCCTGCTTATTTTCCTACTAAAAAGCAGATTTGGACGGACAGCTCTACAGAGGAAGTTAAAGTAAATGAATACAAATAATTTCATCCTGCTCTTGTAGTTAAAAGATAATCTAAATTACTTAAACTGACAAAATGTTTCGACTCCCTTGCAGGCACTGTTAAACCACTCTGCAGGTCTGTTGTCTCAGCAATGTGAAAATGGCTGGACCAAAGCAAGGCTTCAGCAACAGCTGAAATTTCATAGCCTACTTCAGATACCTGCATTCTTAGAAAACAGTACAAGGCATTGGCAACAAGCCCCTCCATTTGGTCTTCTTGGCAGTGAGGAGATTTTGACAAAGACTTTAAGAGCTTTGCCCTACTCTGGGCTGCCCTTTACCACAGACAGGTGTAAAAGATGCATTGTAGTGGGCAGTGGTGGTGTCCTACGTGGCAAACAACTTGGAACCCATATTGATAAATATGATGTCATCATTAGGTAAGTGCAAAATCTGAATTTAATAGGCTTATTAAATAGCAACATTTGGCTTGTAAGCTTACATACGAAACAATTAAATCAATTTAGATTTTTACAGGATGAACAATGCACCAGTAATTGGATTTGAGAAAGACGCAGGCTCAAAAACTACTATTCGACTGATGTATCCTGAGGGAGCTCCTTACTTGGCACAGGAGTATGGAAACACAGATATAGTTGCCGTGGTTATTTTCAAACAGTTGGATTTGGAGTGGCTTTCCTCTGTTATAACAAAGCGGCAATTGGTGAGCATCTTATTACTTTGTGCTGATACAATAGCAGAATTTTGCCAGTTTCCAAAAATGAAAACTAACTGTATTTGACAGAGCTGGTGGTCTAAACTGTGGTTCTGGAAGGATGTGGTAAATAAAATTCCACTACAGCCAAAAGACATTCGGATCTTGAACCCTGAAATACTCAGGAAAACAGGAAATATGCTGCAAGCTTACAAAAAACAACAAAAAAATGTGAGAAAACCATAATTTAAACCAGAGCAAAAGGACCTGTATTTTTTTATTGTCCCTGTCACATACTTTTTGCTATATTCTCTATTATTTTTATATTGTTTTTCACCCTTGGTAGGTGGTACCTACTCTGGGGATCACAGGTGTAGTTCTGGCACTGCAGCTGTGTGATGAAGTGAATTTAGCAGGATTCGGCTATGACCTGAAGCATCCAGGAGCATTGCTGCACTACTACGGGACAGTGCGCATGGACCACATGATGGCACAAGTGGTGCATGATGTGAACGCTGAGGGCAGTTTACTGAGAGATCTTCTTAAGGCTAAAGTTATTCATGACATAACAGGTGCATTATGACTGTGGCTGTGTGTTTTTGCCCTAAACTGTAAATAATGCATGAAAATATATAGTTTATTATGTATTGTTATACATTTGAAGAAATGTTTAAAGAGAAATATTCACATCAAAGCAGAGTGAGTTAAAAAAAAAAAAAACAGCCTGCAAAATAAAAGATTAGAAAACTTAAAAGTCAATATCAAGTCATGTGCTGTTTATGGTGAGAAGTATGTGGACACCCAACCATAACACAAACTTCCCCCCCCCCCCCCACAAGAATCTGAATATGTATTTGTGGAAATATGCTTCTAGTCAATCAACAGAACAAATGCTCAAGACTCTGTGCAGACGCCTGGAATTTGACCACTTCATAACCTACTTATTCAAACAACTTTTTGGCCCTCATCTTCTAAACAATGGCAACCTTTGAAAACAAATACCAAAAATCTGGATCCTATATGTGTGTACAAATATTTGAAATTAGAAGGGTTATAGTAAAATTTCATTATCCATTAAAAAAAAAACATGCACTTATATTAATATCTAGTTTTACAGTTGTTGGGGTCTAAAATTTCATGCCAGTTTATTAGAGCAAAAAAAAAAAAGAATCCAAAATTAATAAAGGGCAATATATTAGGTCTTGTTAACCTGCTTGTCTGTATTTGTGGTGGATGGAAACTGAATAACATGGTGTGACGTCATGTGGAGGTTTTAAAAACATGTAAGAAAACCCTATACTGTGAGAGTAAGAAAAATCAGACTAGATTACCTGCGTTTATTACTTTAAACAACCTTCATATTTGCCTAAAATACACAATATATTCGGAGAATGTTAGACAGTAGTACATGAAAGCTGTTACTTTTTTCAGAAACTCAACCGAGTTTGGCACGTTAACGTAGCACATGAACAGATATTTCTACAATAACGTTACAGACATGGACCCTAAAAAGGCTATAACCAGAAATAAATGTCTATATTACCTGAAGTTTTATTCGGTGGCTCTCTTCAGACGCTGGAATGTTTGATTCACTTCACTGAACCGAATGGGATTCAATTAATTAATTGTGGCTTAGTGATTAGCACGTTCGCCTCACAGCGCTAGGGATTCCCGGTTCGAATCCCCATCTGGGTGGAGTTTCCATGTTCTCCCCGTGTCCGCGTGGGTTTCCTCAGGGTTCTCCGGTTTCCTCTCACAGTCCAAAAACATGGATCAAGTCAATTGAGTTCTCCAAATTGCCCCATATAGAGTGTGTCTGTGTGAGTGAGTGTGTGCCCAGCGATAGATTGGCGCCCTGTCCTGGGTCTATCTGCCCAACGCCCGAGACTCCTGGATGGGCATGGGGAACCCCCCCCCCGCGCGACCCTAATGGGGGATAAAGCGGAAGATAATGAATGAATGAATGATTCAACTCATGGGTTTCGCTGTTGAATCAGTTTCGGTCTCGAACCGACTCACTGCTACCAAGTGAGTCAAAGTTATCGTCCAGTTGTAGTGAATAGTCAGTCTGATCAGCTGACACTTTTTTTCTTTTTTCTTCTAAAACATGAGCTTCAAGCTATTGCTCTATTGGACTTTATTAAAATTTCCATATTTTTCTAAAATATAAAAAAAGATATGCAACTTCATATAAACAAATATATGAAATGACTTTGTTTTACTATAATGCTGGATTTATTTATGTATACTGTTTTAAATGTTGTAATGATGCTTCAGGTTTAGTTTCAGTAGTAAGTTTTCTTAAATTATTTTTACCTTTTTTTCTCACATCGCCAAGAATCCATCCATTATCTTCCGCTTTATCCTATATTGGGGGGGAGGGGTCCCCATGCCCATCCCCATCCAGGCGAGAATGTTTCGGGCGCTGGGCAGATACACACAGGACAGGGCGCCAATCTATCGTTGGGCACACACTCTCTCACACAGACACGCACACAAACACAGTCAATATGGGGCATTTTGGAGAATTCAATTGACCTTGATCCATGTTTTTGGACTGTGGGAGGAAATAAGATATATTAAGATATATATACACTCAGTGGCCATTTTATTACAGCTCCCCCCCCCCAATTACCATATAGATGGACTTTGTAGTACATTATTTAGTCCATAATGTACTCTTAACCTGCACAGAGCAGACATTATTTGGGTGGTGGGTGATGGTAGTATTGGTCCAGACACCTGTAGGTTTTAATTGGTGCATTGTTCTGTGTCCAGCAGCACTGGTGTGTCTAATCCACTCCTACCAGCACAACACACACTAACACGCCAACGCCATGTCAGTATCACTGCAGTACTGAGAATCATTCACCACCCTAATACCTCCTCTATGGTGGTCCTCCTCTGTGGTGGTCCTGAAAAAAATTTATTCATTCATTCATTATCTTCCGATTTTATGCGCTGTTGAAGGACACCAGAGGCAAAATTGTAGACCTGCACCAGGCTGGGAAGACTGAATCTGCAATAGGCAAGCAGCTTGGTGTGAAGAAATCTACTGTGGGAGCAATAATCAGAAAATGGAAGACCTACAAGACCACTGCTAATTTCCCTTGATCAGGGGCTCCATGCAAGATCTCAGCCCAGGGGTTCAAAATGATCACAAGAACGGTGAGCAAAAATCCCAGAACTACACGGGGGGACCTAGTGAATGACCTGCAGAAAGCTGGGACCAACGTTACAAAGGATACCATCAGTAACACAGGGACTCAGATCTTGCAGTGCCAGATGTGTCCCCCAGCCTAAGCCAGTACATATCCGGGCGCATCTGAAGTTTGCTAGAGAGAATTTGGATGTTCCAGAAGATTATTTGGAGAATGTCTTATGGTCAGATGAAACCAAAGTAGAACCGTTTGGTACAAACACAACTCGTCGTGTTTGGAGGAGAGTGAATGTTGAGTTGCATCTAAAGTACCCCATACCAACTGTGAAGCATGGGGGTGGCAACATCATGCTTTGGGGCTGTTTCTCTGCAACGGACCAGGATGACTGGTCTGTGTACATGAAAGAACGAATGGGACCATGTATTGTGAGATTTTGAGTGTAAAACTTCTTTCATCAGCAAGGGCACTGAAGATGAAACGTGGCTGGGTCTTTCAGCATGACAATGATGCCAAGCACACTGCCAGGGCAACAAAGTAGTGGCTTCATAAGAAGCATTTCAATGTCCTAGAATGGCCTAGCCAGTCTCCAGATCTCAACCCCATAGAAAACCTTTAATGCACCAAAACATCCCTGCTCTATAGATCTGCATGGATGAACAGGCCAACATCCCAGCAATGGTGTGTGCCAACCTCGTGAAGACTTTCAGAAAACGTTTGACATCTGTCATTTCCAACAAAGAATATATAACAAAGTATTGAGAGTATTGTTATCGACCAAATACATATTTCCCACCATTATTTAAAAAAAAAAATCTTTAAAAATCAGACAATGTTATTTTCTCATAACTATGAGAGACTCATTATGTCTCACATAGTTGAGGTCCACATATGATGTCAATTACAGGCCTCTCTCATCTTTTTAAGTGGGAGAACTTGCACAGTTAGTGACTGGCTAAATACTTTTCCCCCAATGTAAGTAAATTCATGTGTGCAAAGCAATGTTATATAAACGGGTTTATTTAGACATTATTCTTCATGTAACGAAATGGGACTTCAAGTCACTTTTTTAAGTAAAAGGAACGAAATCAGTCACAGATGTAGAAAAGGGTGCAGATATTTGTAAAGCTCCATTAGCTTCTGTAATAAAAGCAACAGGATATTTTCTCCTTAAAACAGCAGGCTTTGAAAATAAAGTGGAAACTTAGCTGATTTAAATATTAAAGCAATAATGCTTAAAATTACCATTATTGAAAATGACAAAAAAAAAGATTTTTTTTTTACAGCTTAACTTTATAAATATGATTACAATGTTAACAGAATACATTCAGTTTAATTTAATCCACACACACAAAAAAAAAAAAAAATTTGGTATTGATCACAACAATATCGATTAACGAATACTTGGTCATCACAGTGTTCACCACTTGCCCATTACATTCTTTGCCCATCTCCATCTTTATTCAAACAAGAAGGAGTATGAATAGCTCAGCACAGAGCTTTCCAGCAGTTATGGAATACAAATAATCCCCTTGATTTCTAAGTGTGGACCATTGAGTGGTAAGCAGTTGGAAGTGTTCATAAGAGTGGAATGCGTGATGGCTCCCACAGTTTACGGGCCAGTTGGCTGCAGTGTTGAAGGATGAACTCAGGAGGGATCACACCAAGGTGCACTGTAAGCAGCTCATAGCATTTAACCACCTCATTCTGATGAGTTTTACTGTAGTAACGCAGCAACTTGCTGTGGATGAAAAGTAAACATGTCATTTGATTACCTATTATATACAGTCATATTTAAAATAAAAATTTAAACAAAATAATACATAGTATAAATATCCTCTTTAAGAGGGTTAGTTAAAAATAATTTACATCCTGGATGTAGAATTTATTTATGAATTTCAAAAAATAAAACAATCCAAGTTATAGTTCAACAATCCAAAACAAAAATCCAAGTTATAGTTTTAATATTAAAGGAGGGCATACTTTTTTTCAAGCTTACAATTTTAAGCTTATGAATCCCGTGAAGTATAAACAAATATAAATATTTTTTATTTTAAATCCAAACCAATCTAATTTTTTGAAACTATTTATAGCTCACGGATTTTGTTTTTGTGGATTACAGTGGCCAGAAATGTGGTAAAACAATACATGCAAGACTAAATTAAACCACATTCTAAACTAAACATTATAATATTTTTTTTTTATTCCATTTAGCTTTTGGTCTATTTAAAACTATTCAAACTCAGCAGACTTGGGTCTATTATGAGTATGCTGCTTGGTAAGATAAAAAAAAATGTAGCTCTCATAGTTCTTTTACTCAAAAAAAAAAAAAAAAAAAAAACACTAAGAATTTGCTCTTGCAAAATATGTTCAGCACAACTGAGCATAATTGAGTAATTAGGAAATAATTGTGTAATATGTTACCTGTAATAATCCCATGCCAATGTTCCAATAGGTGCAAAATCATCAGGAAGGTTTGGAATATCTATCACCTCTAGCTTGTACCCCTACCAGAAAAAACATACATACAAAAGTTCTCAGGGAGCTGGACTGACAAATGCTTATATGCAGTTCATGCGGACACATTTAAACATCTATAATGTTGAAATACAAATTATAACTACACGTACAGTCTCATTCTCAAACCACATGAAGTAGCAGAAGTAGTAATCGCCATCTCGTAGAGTTACAGTAGTATAGCCTTTCTGCAAATACCGCCTTGTTGTTGCAACAAGACTCCACACCTATAAAAAAAAAAAAGAACCCTGTGAACTCTGGTACTGGCGGATTTAAGCATTAGAAAAATATATGCAAAAATGAAATGATGTTAACACCTTTTTACAAGTATCACAATAATTGTACAATCATAGAGTTTACAGAAAGCAAACCTTATTTTTAATAAAGTGAGCTATAGGACCATTCCCAAGCTCTGAGGCAGTGTTGTCAGTCACACTAAGTGATGGAGCAATCATTTGTCCTGCAGTACGATCCACATATATGAAATGAACAAGACCAGGGAATTCTTCCAGATAGGTTAGTATGTGGTTAAAGCAAATATATTCCTTATGAATTGAAACTGCTTATTCTTGCTAATCCAAAAAACTTAACACTGGTTTTGCAAAGGCATATTTTAATACTGGGAGAATCTGTCAAATGTGTTCATGTATCATGTTTCATAAATTTACATGCATTTTCTTCAATTTATATGCATTTAGGATGTTTAAAAAATAAATCAAATATAGTTTTTTATTCACTAAAGAATTACATTACAAGAAACATTACAGAACATGCCTCCTGGACAAAAGGTAACATAGGCCTGGACTAAAACATTTAGTTTTTTATAATTAGGAAACTATTTAATTTGATGTTTTACTTAGATCTATCACATAAAAAGTTTACACACATTTACTGCCACACACATTCCTATTCGAACAAATTGCTAGATTGTTTGGGTTCCATGTAGAGTTTATCTTTTTAATGTAAACAAAAACCATTTTTAGAAACATATTTGAACCCACTCACATTTAACCCAAAATCAAATCATACCATCCAGCACAGTAAACATTGTTCAATGTCCTTAAAAAAAAACTAATGAAATACACATGCTTATTATATGACCTTCTAAATCTAAGTACAAGTTAAGTGGTTATTAGCATTTAATAAATATTTGTTTCATTTTTTTGTTTTTGTTTTAGTTACTGAGGTTTAGTATAAGGGTGTATTTTTTAATACTTTTCTAATGTGACTTTATAAAAGTTTTATCTTACTAAAGTATACATTCCAAAATGCTACGCATTAAAAGGCACACTAAATTCAATTTTAGGCACTTTCTTTACTTTGATACTTTTAATTTGAACTTATTTCAATTATTGTAAATGTGAAAGTAGCATTGACCCTTTACTTGGTAATTATTTGAAATAAATATAGGCGACCTGTTTACTAAGAAAAAAAATGTGTTTCCAAAAATTTGCATATGTCAGTATTAAGTGTAACACTAAAGAGCTAATAAGCTGAAAGAAATGACTGAAATAAACACAATACAAAGTGCTGAACTACGAAAAAAAGGATATGAAATCATGGTTGTATTTCTCCTGCTTTTTACCAACAGAAATTCCTTCCAGTCTATCAGCTTTTCTCTGAAACAAAAGAGAGATGCCAATATGGCACTTGGCATTGAAGTATGAGGCGACAATCTAATTTACTTCTGAATTACTGTAGATGATAATTAAATTGAAACATACTGCATCATGTGTAATGCTCGCTCTTGGAGTGCAGGGGTGAGACGCTGGTTACTACCCATACACTGCGATGCAAAACACTGCCGGTACACACCACATAACTGAGTCTTCATGCTATGACATGAGGGCAACAATCTATACAACACAAGGTTTTGGATTAGGACAATTTTAGTAAAAGATGTTTCCAAAAAGTTCAGTTGGGATTATAACAACACTGTTAGCAGAGAACAAGGTAGTTTCTTAATGTACAGACTATCAACCATAAGTAATACTTACGCTTTAGTAATGCCTTGGCCTGATCGTACAAAAACCTTGCTTTTGAACTCTGTCCAGGCAGTGTAAAGAAGAGAAGACTGAAAAAGACAAGAAAATATCAAATCAACAGTAAAAAAATGGCACATGCCATATAAATACTATAAAATTCAAACCACAAACAAACATGTTAAGTCAAATATATTGTTTGACTTATTGTTTTATTATTTGAAAATTCCATTCACTCAGTGTTACATCAAGAATGTTCCATTTTTATCTTTATACAACCATCTATAAAAAATAAGCATCAAAATTTATTAAATGATTAACTAGTCTGTTATATGTTATCCTATTTTAAATGTATTTTCTTTAAAATAAAAAACAAAAAAAAACTTGCAGTGATATGTTTTTGAATTAAATTGTATAATTTCTATGTTCGTTTACTGGTGACATGAAATTATGTCTGATAATCTCCTGCTAAAAGCAAATCAGTGTATTATTTAAGACATCTGGTCAATAATAACAGATGTTTAAGTGATTTTGTAGCAGGTAGCTGACAATGCGGCAGCAAATAACATTTAAATCGATTTAGTTGTTAAATATTATAGTAATTACCAACTAGTATTGTAAAATGCCTACTGCATCAGGAATTTAAAAATCTCTCTCTCTCTCTCTAATACTATATATAATACTATAATATAACCTTTAATACTATAATATAACCTCGGGCAACCCTTTGCAGCTACAACAGCTTCAACTGTTCAGGGAAGGCTGTCCACAAGGTTTAGGAGTGTGTTCATCCAGAGCTCTCTTAACTGGAAGTAAGGGGCAAAGCCCAGCTCCTAAAAAAAACATAATCCCCACACCATAATCCCCCCTAAACCAAACTTTACACTTGGCACAATGCAGTCGAACAAGTATTGTTCTCCTGGCTCCTGCCAAACCCAGACTCGTCCATCAGATTGCCAGATGGAGAAGGGCGATTCATCACTCCAACTCCAGAGAACGCGTCTCCACTGCTCCTGAGTCCAGTGGCAGAATGCTTTACACAACAGCATCCGAGGTTTTGCATTGCACTTGGTGATGTCTGTCTTGGATGCAGCTCCTAGTTCATGGAAAACCATTCCATGAAGCTCTCTACACACTGTTCTTAAGCTAATCTGAAGGCCACATGAAGTTTGGAGTTCTGTGGTGATTGACTCAGCAGAAAGTTGGCGACCGCTTCGCACTATGTGTGTCATAATCTGCTGACCATGCTCCGTCAGTTTACGAGTTGCTGTCATTCCCAAACACTTCTATTTTCTTATAATACAGCTGACAAATGACTGTGGAATATTTTGGTGTGAGGACATTTTACGACTGGATTTGTTGCACAGATGGCACCCTATTACAGTTCCATGGTGGAATTCACTGATCTTCTGAGAGCGACCCATTCTTTTACAAATGTTTGTAATCAGACTGCATGCCTAGCTGTTTGCTTTTATGCACCTGTGGCCATGGAAGTGATTGGAACACCTGATTCTGATCATTTTGATGGGTGAGCAAATACTTTTGGCAATATACAGTAGTGTGTGTGTGTGTATATATGACAGCAGAGAGAGATTTTTAAATCCCTGATGCATAAGGCATTTTACACTAATAGTTTGTTATTAGTACAATAGTTAACAACTAAATCGATTTATATGTTATTAGCGGCCTTAAAATGATAATTTTATTGGTTTAATGTCTTTTGTCTCTTTGCCTCCTGACCTGGATATCCATGCTGGTTAGAGA
This sequence comes from Corydoras sp. C115, assembly GCA_019802505.1. Taxonomy (NCBI): domain Eukaryota; kingdom Metazoa; phylum Chordata; class Actinopteri; order Siluriformes; family Callichthyidae; genus Corydoras; species Corydoras sp. C115. The sequence goes on from JAFMOC010000007.1 coordinate 13,276,282, forward strand.
TTTGATAAACTTGTCCACTTTGATGCGAAGCTCCTGCATTGGAGGTTGACCACGCAAGGCAGCTGGCCCCTCTAATCCCTCACTCAGTCTCTTCTCAAGCTTAACAAAGGCCTCAAGATACAAATACACAGACATGGCCACCTGACTGTTAGGGATCTGTTGAGACAAACAGAAACAGCAATGCTGTGTGATCAAATCCTTAGAAAATTTAAACATTCCAAAATAAACCTAACATGTGTTGAAAGGCTCATACACAAATGAGTCCCATTACTAACTGGAAAGCAGCTGTAGCATTGGAACCAGATTTTACAGTGTATACAGTTGTCATGCAATATTTCACGAGATCAGACATGTAAAACCTGAAAAAATGTTGGTTAATTGGTTAATACACTGAATAATTCAGAAAATGACACCCATCCTAGGGGTTGTAAAGTTTGCTACATCTGTTATAACAAAGCAGCAAACTTGTTGTAGGAAGACATACATTGTTTTAAAAAATGATTTTTTTTTAAATTATTTACACACAATGTCTTCTGGCTTTGCATATTAACATGAAAAATCTGCACAAAAATCAAGATGGGGTCATTAATGGAGCAGAGTTTTTTTTTTTGGTTTTGCCAAGTGTTAATTTAGGTTTGACTACACAAGAGATGCCCAGGACTGTGACACATTGCATTTTATAAATTTAGAAACTTAAAAAAAAATAAATGAATAAAATAGAAATATACATTAACTAGGGCAGTTTGGCAGTAGGTTTGTGGTTAAGGAACCAGATTTCCCAGTCCCAGTTTTGATTCTCAGTCTCAACAAGTACTATTGCTGAAGTTGTCACCTAACCCCAATTATCCCCCTGGGTGCCGTGAATGTGTGCTGAGTGTGTTTCACTGCAGAAATAGGTTAAATGTGGAGGACAAATTTCTCTGTGTGTTGGCACAGTAGGCAAAATAGTTCCACTTTATTCATTGGAATTTACTTTACTTTGAAACAACATATATTATATATATATTTTTTTCTTTTTAAAATAAAGCATAAATGAATCTTTTCATGTTGTAAAATACAAATCTGAACATTGAACTATAGAAATCAATAATAATAAAAAAACAATCTGATAAATAGGTGTAGTTACAGTTGCTCTTATTAGTATAAACCAGACATGAGGTACCAGTCAAAAGTTTGGGGACACCAAACTTTTTTCTTCTCTCTTATTGTCAATTTTACCAGTTCCATGTTCCAAAATGAACTTTGTAGTTCTACAATTACAGACTGTAGGACCCCAATAGTACAATTAGAGTGCATGTATTATTTGGTTGGTGCATTATTCCTATTCCAGCAGTGTCACTGAGGTGTTTAAATGAAACTACTAAATTTATACTGTTGTTTAGTACATTTTGTCATTTCGTAAATAATGAAAGAAAAAGAAAATGTTTTGGTGTTTAAAAAAATTGTTCTGTAACTGCTGTAACTTCAACAGATTAAATTAGATGGATTGCTGTATGTCTGGCTTTTACATGATAATTTAAATAAAAAGTGCATATATACAACATGTACAAAACCAAAAAATCCTTAATATTTAAAAAATAAATTACACTCGATTTTTTAATCTTTTTTAATCTGTAATTCAGTAGGCTGCTGCTGATCAAACAATAAAATTATTAAATGAAAGAAAAACAGTGGTTTTTAGTGATACCAGTAAAGGGGATAAACTGCTAACAATGCTAACAAAGAACTGCCATCGACTAGATTGCATATAACAATGTTACAATTACCAGATTAGAAACCAGCTTTATGGTTGATTTTTGCAAAATATTTTTGTGTCATGTCCTGTCTCTATCCAGACACCACTTGCCTAAAAATACCCACCAGGTGAGAACAGAAGTTAAAGAATTCCTGTAATGATTTAAAAGGATATTCGGGACAATCATTTCAGTGAATTCTTTGAACCTTGCCCTGAGCTCATATAAAGAAAAAAACCTGTACCTGAAACATATTCTGCACAGGGCGCCACAGTCTGTGGAAAACATTTGTTGGAAATTTTACTCAGAGATGCTGCTTAATACAAGAGTATGAGTATGATCACGATGTTAAGACATTTAAGGCAAGCAAGTTCATGACATAAAAGCACATCTTTTGTAATTAAATTACTGTAGAAGAAATTGAAATAGAGTTGTTTAACTAAAAGAATTTCAGAAGTATAACCAACTGTTTAGACAAGATGGACTTTGTTTCAGAGATATGTCTCTGAAGTCATTTGACCACATGACATTTGTTTATCACTGATTTGCAAAGGAATAATAGAAGTCATAGATTCAAAAGATTAGTGTTTACTCAATGTACACATTGTTTCTTTAAATAGCTTTTCCTGTTTCTTGCAGAAAACATTTTACGAAGGATTTCTGATCACATGTCAACTTTAAAAGTGGTACTATAAAAAAGCACTGGTTAGACACTGCATGGGTTTCTACACTGAAATTTATGAAATAGCTATTTAAATGGTAATACTTTTTAGAAAAGCTAAACATTTCAAGCTCCCCTAATTCATAAACTCATCTGTAATATCTGAATCTGTAATAGCATTTCTATGAGGTGTGGCAATGTTATATCCTAAATTATTATTACTCAGAAGGTGGTCGGAATCACACAGACATACAAACAGCAGATTTGAGCTTGACACATGGTATTTATGTTGACAGTTTACCCATCATCCAACAAACAAATGTAAATTCTAATGTATAAATCTTACAAGTTCACTAAAATACCAAACAATGCTGCTTTATTGATTGACCATTTAACTGATTTAAATAATGCACTTTCATGTGGACCTAAACACTTTAACAATTTGTTTAAAATAACCCTTGATAATGCTGTTCTTCTTAGACTGTACACAATAAGAAATGTGCCTTAAAATGATGACATTTTGTCAATTTCCTTTTAGAGTAATACATGTATCATTTTAATTTTTATGGATTTTATTTTATTTTCAGAATATGTTCATGAAATTCCAGTTTATGATTTGATCTTATGTAAAGCTGCTTTTGTTACAATTTTTGACTGCAAAAACCATAAATAAAATAAAAGGAATAAAATGAAAGAGCAACTGAAAATAAGATTTAATTGAAATCAGTAAAATGACTGCACAGAAAATGCACAGAAGTTTGCAAGCTTCTTTGATAGATTGTCTCGAACCTGAAGAGTGGGATTTAATAGTTTGATGACAAAAATTATAATTCCGTACTATATCTTCCCAACTCTGTCCGTAAGGCAATATCACTAAGCAGTTTTAAGAAACTACTTAAGACACATATTTTTAACATATACCTGTTCTAAAAAAAAAAAAAGGGGGGGGGCGCAGCATCAAATAACAATCAGGTTTGATGTATTTACAGTGTAGTTGGTTTTCTGCACAGCTTCCGACTTGTGATGTTCTCATTTGTAAGTCGCTTTGGATAAAAGCATCTGCTAAATGACTAAATGTAAATGTAATATTGCATACACGTTTTATGTATATATTCTATATGTAATATTCCTACCTTAGTGAGAAGAACTAGCGTAATCCCAGGCCACAGAGCTAAGCAGTACATAGAGTGAGGCATCATGGGAAAATAGCCTTCCTTCATTGTCGTTTCCAGAAACACTCTGGTTGGGGTCATAGGGTCTGAAGCTGGCCATTGAAGAGCCTGCAAAGGATCCTCCGCCATCTAGATTAAACAAACCACAGAACTATATGAAGCTTTATTCTATTATTAAAGAGTTAAATAAGAACTAACTTTACACGTTATTAGGAAAAATGTTATCATTGGTAAACGGGGGATATACCTGAACATCAGAATCAGTAAACTGAAAGACGGGGGGACTGTCACAACTCCGATGATCTGTGTTAATATGACACAAATGGCTTAATTAAGTGAATAAATTAAAGTAGAGTAAATGAATTAATTAAGTGAAAGTAAAGATGGCTTTTTTAAATATACAATAAATCAATGAAAAAAAAAATACAAATTGTATTATTCCCAAGTCAATTATTGGCAATTTTGAACATAGCCTAATACAAAGCCCATTATAAAATAGTTTACTTAAAAGTACATCACATAATATTTTGCATACAGTGGGATAAAACAAGTTTTTTATATAATTATATGTCATTCTATCTAATTACTTTTAATAAATGATAAAAATGAAGAAAAGTAAAATGCATGCAAAAGCAGTATGTAATGAATGTAAACAAATGATGTCCTAATGTACCTTGGGGATAATTTTTATATGCATGGCAAAAAATTAAATAAGAATTAGAAATTGAAGTTTCATAAATGAGATATGATGAGGAGAATCCGCTTGTGACATTTTGTGGATGGTCAAAGCCAAGTTACCTGAGTGAAATGACTTGATTTAAACAGGAAACAGTTTACAACTTCAAACAGTGAAATAAATAAAAGAGGAGCCTAAAAGTCTCCAAAGCAAAATTCCATTATGAATAATGTATGAGTGGATCTTCTTATATTGATATTGAACTTTTAATATAAACAGCAGTTTAAGCTATACACCGACCAAAGAACAGCAGATGCTAGAGAGTACCCGCTCAGACACTAAGCATTTTAGTTCACTCTCATTTCCCCCTGTCTGCAGTCATGATGGTTTAGATTTATATGATGAAAGCTGGTATTTGCCTTTCCTGGTGCTAATTAAACTCTGGCTCAACCTGAAAGGATGAACAATGAAATGGCTTTGCTAAATACATTTCAATGGAATAAAGCTAAAGATCAGTTCCAGTACAACCATTTGAACCAATATTGGTGATTCACAAGTTGGCAGCATGTTTTCATTTTTAGAAAACAGACATTTCATTTGAAAAAAAAAGTCTTTTTTTTTGTTGTATTTTTTTTTTTTAATTGTATACCATTCAATGGAATATATGCAATTTTAACAACATAGTAACATTTATAACCCCAAATTTCCTTACTAAAAATTCCTTTAATATTCAGAATTAGTCATTGTAAATGTACAATACATTTGCAATGACATGATTAACGTCCCAAATTATTAGTAAATATTAATTGGGCTATAGTCCTTATTAGAAGACAAATCATCTAGTTGACGCTTTTATCCAAAGCAACTTACAAATGAGAACACCACAAGTCAGTAGTTAAGGAAGAATCCAGCTACACTGTAGAAATTTAAACCTGATCATTATCTTATTCTGCCGCCCCCCCCCCCTCCCTTTTATTTTTATTTTATTTTTTTTTACATCAGGTGTGCTTTCAGTTGTTTCTTAAAGATGCCAAGTGACTCTGCCTTATGGACAGAGTTTCGAAGATAGTGCCATCATTTTGCATTTTGTATTTTTTTGAGTGTCTGATCCTGAGGCGCACCTATTTGTGTTTAAGTTTAAGTAGACAAGCAGAAGTGTATGTCCTCCACACAGAAGTAGTTACCAAACTAAGAGAAACAGGAGGGTCAGCAGCGCTCCATACAGTGTGTGTGTTTGTGTGCACGCGCACATGTGATTCCAACATAATTCAGATAAAAATATCTAAATTACCCTCTTAAGCATATGATTTATATTATGAGTTTAGTTTTACTGAACACCTTACTCTTACTCATGTCTGTGTACACTCATATTTACGACAAAGGGGTAAGAGATGCCAAAATATGAAGAAATTAGAGCTTACGTTTGAACAAAATTGCAAAAAAATTAATAAATAAAGGTGCTTTTTACAGTAACCTCAACTTAAATTTTATTACAGACAGTATTAACCTGAGATTTTTCCATGTTTAGGTCAAAATAATTTAATTAGTTAATTAACCATTCTAACATTTCCACAAAGCCCAAAAAGTTGAGATGGTAAAGCATTTAAGCTTTACTGTCATTAAGCTAATACTGTCATTGCTAATCACCAAAAGTTTTTGATAATCAATTAATTTTTTTCAGGTGTCAATTTGTTTCATTCTTTTTGTTTTGAAAACACAATTATTGTCACATTTTATATTTTTAAATTCTCCAATTTTTTTTTATTGGGGACAGGTCGCGACTGTACTCAGTCCAGTACCCATACCCAACCCTCTCCTTTAGGAGTCATATCTTTGTAATGTGGTTTTGTATTTTCTTTTTAAAAAGTGTGGACATCCCTGAAAAAGATGATGCCTTGAAGCCAGCACATGTAACTCCTAGACCTTTTAATGTACTTTTTTGCATTAATGCCACCACAAAAATATGTTAGGTTTGCCAAAAGCACAACATATGCAACCAATGCAAATGTTAACCTTGATTCCTGAATAGGCCATTGAATTGAACAGAAATTAAAATATATATATAAATGAATCAATCATGCTGTGCAATTATATACAATTATATATAAACATGTATTATAAAAAAACTATACATTTTCACTTATACTAAGTGGATTAGTAATTCTTTCATTTTCTAAGCCACTAATCCTTCTCAGGGTTGCTGGGGCATAAACATTTCATTGCATATAAATGAAAAATGGGGACACACCCAGGACAGTCATAAAACTAGACAGATCCGATTAGTGGACCAATTTACATACAAACAAATTCACACCAACCTCCAAACCTGCAGCAATATCATTGCAGATTCACCTACTTGCATATTTTTGAACTGTAAGAGGAGATCAGAATTTTTCAGAGGAACCCAAGGAGACAGAAGGGAAACATTCAAATTACACCTTATTTCTATGCAGCAACAGCTGCAACTAAACATTCCAATTTGGGGGACCATTATCCCTAAACACCATTCCAAATTTTAATACTTAACTTAATGAAACTAACCTTCTTGGTCACTGGGAGAAGGTTCAGGAGTGTAGAAAACATCAGGTGCTGAAGTACTGTCTGAATCCTAAACAGAGAGACAAACAACAGATGAATCGACAGACTAGAGACATAAAGCAAAACAATGATAGAATATCCTGTATTAGTATTGTTGGTACACATCTCACTCACCACAGGAGTGCTAGAATCAAAGCTGTAACTGCTGGGATAGATAGACTGCACAATGATAATCAAAGCCAGCAGGTCCGATGTGGTGAGAGTACTTGCGTTACGGCTGCACAACAAAGACCACACAAAATGCAAATTTAACCATTTATGTCCGTGATTACTCAACTGCTTATCCTGATCAGTGCCGTAACGGTGCTGAAGCCAACCCCAGGATTCACAGAAAAAAGGGAGGGAAACAACAAAGAGAGGTTTCCAAAAAATAAAGTGAATTTCAATTATATTTCCTCAAACATTTATACCTACAACTCACCTACAAGCATATTTTTGAACAGTGGATAAAGAACAGTTTTATTTGGAAAATCATACTGCTAGAGGAAGAACAGGCAAACTCCACACAGAGTGCCATTAAGCTCATTATTTTCAGTTTGTCTAAAATTTCTGTTGTCTGGTGTTCATAGGAAGTTCTTATGCAACTACCCAGTTGCAATCTATGTTCTACCAAGACTTTCTTTTTTTTTCCTCTAGGTTTTGGGGACATTTGCAAAATAGCTATGGTTTACAGCTTTTTGTTCATACTGGGTGATACATGAGTGGTTTATTATAGATCATGACTTGGATGTAGATTTATGTATATTGGTTTGTTAATTATGTCATCTTTGGTTTATGACTTTGATTCCCCATAATGGGTTGTTTACATCTACAGTACAAGGAAATTGTATAGTAGGCCTTACTCATTCTTTGATTTAACTTCAAATAAATATTGCTATGCAATAGTATTAAGCCATTACATACGATAACTGTGGAATAAATCATGAAAGATATGTTATTTTTGACTCTATATCTAGCACATTTAACTTTTTGTTTAAATTAAATAAGACTGTGTGCTTTTAGTTCTATTCATCACAGGGCAATTCTTTAAAAAATAATAACAATAATACTAACACATTTCAGCTCATGTTGGTTGTAGTGGTACAAGTTATGTAGACAACTAAAGTAGTAAACTGGACCCAGTAGAATACACCACTTGGTGTTGAAGAAACTGGTATGCTCAAGTTATTCATAGAAAAAGGAGAGAAAAAATGACTTTTTTTAAATTAAAAAAATGATTTAAGCAAAGAGGGTTCATGCAGTACCTGGAGTAGAAAGCTAAGAGTTTGGTATTAACCAAAATAAAGGCATGCTGTACTTCTTCTCCTGCTCTCTCAGCACTGTTGTTGATTTGTTGCACCAACCTTCGCTCTAAAAACTCAATGCACTGCTCGCATAGTGTCGGGTGAATCAACCTCTCAAATGCCTAAAACAGAAAACATCTATAAATAAACTAAACTATTAATAAAATAAATGAAAGTTTAAATATATTAACAAGGTACCTCAACTAAAAAACTTTGGTCCTGTTCACGCAAATGGCTATATGTTTCCAGTAGTCCCTGCAGTCTCTTCCATACATGGCTTCTCTGCTCTGTGTCTTGAGGACGCAACCTAGGAAACAGAAAATGTGTTGTATAAAATGTGATATAGAGTGTGTTATATATATAATTTGTAAATTTTGTAATTAACAAAGTACACATATACATACTCAAAAACCAAGTACACATATATATATGTATTTTAAACCAAATTGTTTTCATTACTTACTCTTTCCTCAAGAGGGAGCTGCTGAGCGTCACCATGCCAAACAAAATCTCAGTAAGTTTTTTCATTACATAGATCTTCCTTTTAAGATCCTCATCACTTTCTTCACCATCTCCATTTAGTGCAATATATAGACATTCATCAAACTAGGAAAGTCATAAGATGAAATATGCATTTTACTAATTATATTTATGTCTAAATTGATGATAAATACATATGAATATATTATATGAAGTAAAACACATACAGTCCTATAACAGAAAATTTAAGCCTTACATAAAAACCGACGGATAATTTATCATACCCATGGGTTTCTGCAATGATGCAAAATTACTTAAATAATTTAAATGTAAAGGCCATACACTAGGCATCTGTGTGCATGTCGGTTAACTATGCTGACCTACAGAAAAAAGACAGAGCAATAAATCAGGGAAAGCCTCTGAAGTAAATTATCATCCATTATTAGGAAGTGTAAGTGAGTATCTACTTCTTTGTATTTTGAGCATTTAGGTAGAAAGGTAGGAAAACACCCAGGACAGGTTACGAGTCCATCACAAGAGAGATAAGGCAATCCCATTTATGCTCATACAGTTTAGTACTTCTAATTCACCTGTTTTACATAAGTTTAGGGGGATAAAGAAAATGACAGCTATAGAAGGAAACTCAAATAGACAATGATACATCATGCAAAAAAAAAGTTCATAATTTTGTGGGCCAACACTGGTTTTTAACAAGCCTCCTTGATGACATCCATGTCAAATACCTGTGCCAAATTAGCACAAATACAGCCAACACAAACTTGGCTACAGTAAAATCAGACTACAGTAAAATCAAGAATTTGCAGGACCTTTTTTCTTTATACAAACCAACGAACTATGCAAGAAAATGCTTTTATAGACATTTACAAAATCAAAGTATATCAAATGCAACTGTATGGATTATTGGTAAACAAGCATAATGTTAATGAAGGTAAAGAACCACTGCAATGTGCAAATGATTCATTCATTCATTCATTCATTATCTCCCGCTTTATCCATTAGGGTCGCGGAGGGGGGGGTTCCCCATGCCCATCCAGGGGAGAACGTTTCGGGTGCTGGGCAGATACGCCCAGGACAGGGCGGCAATCTATCGTTGGACATACACTCACACCCACAGACATGAACACAAACACACTCTAAATGGGGCAATTTGGAGAACTCAATTGACTTGATACATGTTTTTGGACTGTGGGAGGAAACCGGAGAACCCGGAGGAAACCCACCCAGACACGGGGAGAACATGTAAACTCCACCCAGATGGGGATTCGAACCGGGAATCCCTAGCGCTGAGAGGTGAACGTGCTAACCACTAAGCCACCGTGCCGCCCTGTGCAAATGATGTCAAATTTTAAATACACTTACCAAAACCATATCATTTGTAACTGAACCATGTCATATGTAAACTTGGCACACTTATCTGTATATGACATCAGCAACTAAATCTAACAGAATCAAAGTTACAAGTCTAGTCAACTGACTGTATTCTTAGCAGATCTGTACTGAGATTTAGTCCTTCTTACCTGATGTAAGGCATAAACATGCCCATTTTCAGTGCTAAAGGAGGTGTAGCTGTCACCCAACCTATCAACCATAGTGCTACATGATATGATGATAGGAGCAAACAGAGTGGTGATACTGTCTTCAAAAGCTGGTTGCTGTAAAAAAAAAAAAAGGCTTACAAAAATGTTATTATAAACACCTTTTCTAAATTAATATTTGAAGTCTGTCTTACTTTCCCCCCCTCCTCATGTGGCATTGCATATTGGCCTTTAACATTCTGCTCAAACTCAGGATCGGTCCAATAGAACAGGACCTCAGCACTCTCTGTGGCCACCAGAAGGCACTTCATCTGAAAACAAAAGTTAAATTACTATTATTTAGGGATTCTTTTCCATTCATTTATACAGCTTAGCAAAATTGACCTACCAAGGCCAGGTGAAAAACAAATGTAATACTTGTGTATTATATATATTCATTCATTCATTATCCCCCGCTTTATCCTCTATTAGGGTCGCGGTGAGGTTCCCCATGCCCATCCAGGGGAGAACGTCTCGGGCACTGGGCAGATACACCCAGGACAGGGCGCCAATCCATCGCTGGGTACACACTCACACACTCAAACACACTCTATATGGGGCGATTTAGAGAACTCAATTAAACTGATCCATGTTTTTGGACTGTGGGAGGAAACCGGAGAACCCGGAGGAAACCCACGCGGACACGCGGAAAACATGGAAACTCCAACCAGACGGGAATCCCTAGCGCTGAGAGGCGAACGTGCTAACCACTAAGCTTACCACTTATATATATATATATATATATATATATATATATATATATATATATATATATATATATATATATATATATATATATATATATATATGCACCTATTTAATAGGATTTTAAAGAGCTGCTTATTTTATTAATGCTGCTTATTTTTTAATAAGCAGCTAAGATTTAAATCTAACTTTCACTGGTAGTAAAATAAAATAAAAACATATCTACATATGTGCTATTACACACTATCTAATTTCTTTGTAAGTTATTGGGATGATTAATATTTAAATATAACATTTTTTAAAAGTGGGCAGCATGGTGGCTTAGTGGTTAGCATGTTCAACTCTCAGCACTGGGGATTCCAGGTTTAAGATAAGATAAGATAAGATAAGTTAAACCTTTATTTGTTCCACAATGGGGAAATTCACATTCTCTGCAGCAGATACAGAGGAGGGTGAAAAGGTATCCAGTCATTAGAAGAGATTTAAACAAAAAACTAGGAAAAATTTTAAATAGAGCTAGAAATCTATATATACACAAGATAAAAATCAAATTTTCTCATTTTCAGTTATTTACAGTCCTACAGGAATAAAAGGAATCAAATATTGCACATATGGTGTCTGATTAAGCAGCAGACAGTTATTACATACAGATGATTGAAATGTATTGCACCATCAAAGATACTTTTATTGCATAGTTATTTTTAAGTTTGGTTTGGAGTGATTACTGGGAACAGTGCTGATTGTGCAGTCTAACTGCAGCAGGATTGCAGGTGCTGCCCAGTGCTGCTAGAGTCTCAAACATGGGGTGGGATTCATTGTTCATAATGAGTTGCTAGCTTGTTTAGCCTCCTCTTGTCTCCCACCACCTGCACTGGGTCTAAGCGTTTCCCCAGGACAGAGCTGGCCTTCCTAATGAGTTTGTCCAGTCTGTTCCTGTCTGCATCCGTGATGCTGCTGCCCCAGCACACCACTCCATAGAAAATGGCTGATGCCACCACTGTGTCAAAAAAGGTCCTGAGGAGAGGCCACCGCACTCCAAATGACCTTAGTCTCCTCAGCAGATACAGTCTGTTCTGTCCTTTTTTATAAAGTGCAGTGGTTTTGTCTGACCAGTCCAGTTTTGTATTAAGGTGAACATCCAGGTACTCACAAGAGTCCACCGTCTCAATGAATGTTTGAATCCCAAAATGTAATGAGTTTCCATGTTCGTGTCAGCGTGGGATTCCTCCAGGTCCAAAAACATGGATTCAAGGTAAATTTAATGCTCTAAAATGTCCCATATAGTGTGTGTGAGTGTGTGTGTGTGTTTGTCCAGTGATGGATTGGCGCCATATCCTGTGTTTATTTGCACAGCACCCGAAACGTATTCCCCTGTATCGGCATGGGGAACAGATTAAGCGAAAGATAATAAGTGAATTTGAACAGTTCATCAGTGTCTTCATTCAGTGTCAGTGTCATAATTCACTCACATGCTGTAAACATTATTTACTAAACTGTTTGAACGCAAGACAAACCGGTAGCATGACACTTCTTTAATTAGTAAATTAGATACAAAATCACAAACAACAGTCTGAACTCACGTTGGTAGTCTTTTACAGCAGCCGAACTTCATCGTGCTTCTCTCTCACGACGCATTGTAAAATCCTTCGCTAAAACGCACTTTGAATGGGTTCAAAGTAAATGAAGAAGATGAATAAATGTGGTAGAGTTAACAGAATTATCAGACTGAAACCGAAGCACACCAACCCTCAAACACTTCCGCAAGGGGAACTTCGGGTGTCACGTGACTGTGCTGCACGCTACAACCAACTCGAGCGCGAGTGCGCGCGGCGTGTCTGACTGAATCACTTCATGAGTTCATTCATTACAGAGTCATGCGGCTCAGCTCAGCGGCACATGACTCACCCACCAGCCCGACCAGCCCGACCCAGCCTAAACCAATAATGAACCACCAACTGATCTTATTACAGCTCACGTGTTTGGATTTCTTCCCTTGTTTTTTTATTTTATTATTAATAAAGTGGGGCGGCTTCGAATCCCCCCATCTGGGTGGAATTTCCATGTTCTCCCCGTGTCTGCGTGGGTTTTCCTCCGGGTTCTCCGGTTTCCTCCCACAGTCCAAAAACATGGATCAAGTGTTAAGTTCCAATAAACGGTCATAAGTCGGCGGTTTTGTTCCAAAAGAATTTAATGTGTTTTACTGAATAGTGGCGGCACGGTGGCTTAGTTCGCCTCTCAGCGCTAGGGATTCCCGGTTCCAATCCCCATCTGGGTGGAGTTTCCATGTTCTCCCCGTGTCTGCGTGGGTTTCCTCCGGGTTCTCCGGTTTCCTCCCACAGTCCAAAAACATGGATCAAGTCAACTGAATTCTCAAAATTGCCCCATATAGAGTGTGTTTGTGTGAGTGAGTGTGTGCCCAGCGATGGATTGGTGCCCTGTCCTGGGTGTATCTGCCCAGCGCCCGAGATGTTCTCCCCTGGATGGGCATGGGGAACCCCACCGCGACCCTAATAGAGGATAAAGCGGGAGATAATGAATGAATGAATGAATGAAAGTGGCGGCACGGTGGCTTAGTGGTTAGCACGTTCGCCTCTCAGCGCTAGGGATTCCCAGTTCGAATCTCCATCTGGGTGGAGTTTCCATGTTCTCCCCGTGTCTGCGTGGGTTTCCTCCGGGTTCTCCGGTTTCCTCCCACAGTCCAAAAACATGGATCAAGTCAATTGAATTCCCAAAATTGACCCATATAGAGTGTGTTTGTGTGAGTGAGTGTGTGCCCAGCGATGGATTGGCGCCCTGTCCTGGGTGTATCTGCCCAGCGCCCGAGACGTTCTCCCCTGGATGGGCATGGGGAACCCCACCGCGACCCTAATAGAGGATAAAGCGGGAGATAATGAATAAATGAATGAATATTAATAAAGTGGGGCGGCTTCAAATCCCCATCTGGGTGGAGTTTCCATGTTCTCCCCGTGTCCGCGTGGGGTTCCTCCGGGTTCTCCGGTTTCCTCCCACAGTCCAAAAACATGGATCAAGTCAATTGAATTCCCAAAATTGCCCCATATAGAGTGTGTTTGTGTGAGTGAGTGTGTGCCCAGCGATGGATTGGCGCCCTGTCCTGGGTGTATCTGCCCAGCGCCCGAGACGTTCTCCCCGGGATGGGCATGGGGAACCCCACCGCTACCCTAATAGAGGATAAAGCGGGAGATAATGAATGAATGAATGAATGAATATTAATAAAGTGGGGCGGCTTCGAATCCCCACCCAGATTTCCTCCCACAGTCCAAAATGTTTTTTCCTCCCACAGTCCAAAAACATGGATCAAGTGTTAAGTTCCAATAAACGGTCATAAGTCGGCGGTTTTGTTCCAAAAGAATTTAATGCGTTTTACTGAATAGTCAAACAAGTGTACAGGAAAAATCATCAATGGCGGGCAACCACGATTGATGAGAGAGCTCTAAGGTCTCAAAGATCCAGCTTCAGTATATAATCCTTAGGTGGGCTGTCCTTCTTCTTTGGGTGAGTGTGACTGGACCTTCCAAATCCGAGTCCCCAGTCCCAATAATACTTTTTAACTAATGTTACTTGCCCCCTAATTCTATATTTTCACAGGTCACCCTGTGACCAGACTTTCTGACTCCTTCTCATGCTCATTCGACAAGTGGTCATTCCTACAAATTACACACTCAACCCCCACCTGGTCATTCCCTCAACCATTCAGCAGTTGTTTACATATCGTAAATTACAAAAATATCATTACAATGGTAAAAGCTTTCCAAAGTTGACCAAACCTTTCAAATAATGCAATTCATGTCTTTTTACGTTCAATAAATTCCAACAGAAGTCAATAGAGTTCTCCAAATTGCCCCATATATAGTGTGTATGTGTGTGTCAGTGTGCCCAGCGATAGTTTGGCGCCCTGTCCTGGGTGTATCTGCCCAGCGCCCAAAACGTTCTCCCCTGGATGGGCATGGGGAACCACCCCACGACCCTAATAGAGGATAAAGCGGAAGGAAATGGATTGATGGATAAAGTGGGGCGTCACGGTGGCTTAGTGGTAAGCACGTTCACCTCTCAGCGCATAGGATTCCCGGTTCGAATCCCCATCTGGGTGGAGTTTCCATTGTTCTCCCCGTGTCCGCGTGGGTTTCCTCCGGGTTCTCTGGTTTCATCCCACAGTCCAAAAACATGGATCAAGTCAATTGAGTTCTCCAAATTGCCCCATATAGAGTGTGTATGTGTCTGTTTGAGTGAGTGAGTGTATGCCCAGCGATAGATTGGCACCGTGTCCTGGGTGTATCTGCCCAGCGCCCGAAACGTTCTCCCCTGGATGGGCATGGGGAACACCCCCCCCCCCCACTATCCTAATATAGGATAAAGCAGAAGATAATGGATGGATGGATTAATAAAGTGATCTATTTTGTCTAATGTGCTTACACACAGAGGACCCATCCATGCAGTGATACACACACTAGTGAGTTGGCACACATACAGAACTGGGGACCTTAAGGTCGCATGGCTGATTCCTTAACTACAAACCCATGACTGCCCTTCTGGTACAGTAGATGAAGCATTCCTCAAATAATCCCAGCTAAAATTCCTAACAGGCAAATCTCAGATGAACACAAATAAAACTAGCATTTCTATTTGAGTCTTTCAAAGCTTGACATAAATGACATGCATTTATTAAAATGTCCTTTAAAAGATCATTGATTTAACAATCCAAATCCATAATATAAATGTATATGTCAAAAAGAGTTCAACTCCATTGCCATCGAAGCTAATGCTGACAGTCGAGTCGTATTTCCACCATGAGTTTTAATTTGTCTGCTAAATGACTAAATGTAAATGTAAATGCAGGTCAGTAACTGGTTACCTGTACTTAATCATTACTGCAGTTTTATAGATAACTCATGGGGTTTAACTCATTACTTTCACTGGATCAGTTTTATAAAATCACTTTTTGCATTACTTTAGTTTACACACATACTTCAATAGCAGAACATTACAGTTGAGACTACACTTAGGTTTGGTCCTTAATACTTTAGCTCCATCATCTACTGTATATCTAATGTACACTGTTCTAAATACAAGATTATCTTTATAACATAATGTATCATAAAGGAGCGATCATTTCATTAGTGCAGGTAGGAGGTAGGGTCAAAAAATAAGTTTCAGTAAAGATGCACCTGCAGGTTGTCTGTGCATTGACTTGTGTGTGTGCTTCAGACTGGCCACTCTTGCGTAGGTATTGGGAGAAGGGGGTTTTTGGGTAACCAGAACGGCACACAAGTGGCTTTACGATGGAGAGCAGATGTCAGGAACCCGTGGGCTACGTGTATAGTTTGAGTTTGAGCCACGTGTATAGCATCAGGAAGTCAGAGATGCTGTGATATCACTCTCTCCACAAAGACACATCAGCCAGCAGTTTTGTTTTTATTTCAGTTTTTATTTAAAAAAAGAAAACTTTTGAACAATCCCAATCTGCAGCCAAACATTGTTCAATAATGTGAAAATCATTTAACCCTCGCACAAAAAAGCTAAATAAGGACTTAAGACAAAAGAGCAAGGCTTAGTTGGACTGAAATGTGAAATTAGTGCCACTATTTACATTGTGTGGTTGGGCATGCTGAAGGACAACATGGGTAAAGCGTGACAAAAATGCTGAGGCTTTGCTCTGTGACTGATGAGATGACACCAATGCTTGGTAAGAAGATGGTGCAGGTGAATATGGGAACGCACAAAGTACAGCATTTGTTCTGGCTGGCAGACATCAAGGACGTCAAGGCATCAAGTGCTGAATTGGCTGATGACAGCTAAGGCACACATTTGCCCAAGTCTGATGATGTTAGAACTGAACGAAGATTGGACTACTGTCAACGTTGTCAACATTCAGCTGGTGGGAGTTGAACTTGAACCGGCAGTAGGTGATAATGTATCTATTGTCGGCTGAGTGTCACACAGGGCAGCAGGAAAGCGCCCAAAAATAAACATGTGAGAGTGTTGCACCCCAATTCATCATCAATGCAGAACACAAAGAATCGATGTGGAACACAGTGTGAATGCTGTGGAAACATAGCGGTGAGGGCTTGGATTGCCAATGCATTGCTACTGACTTTGGATTGTGCAGGGCAGATTGGATGTGTTTGCAGCTTTTGAGAAATAAATGTTTAATGACAGACTTAATACAGCACCACATTAACCCTGGATACATTGCCAGAATTCAGTTTCCCTGGATTCAGCTGCAAGCAGCAAAGCAGACGGTTCAAGGAAACAACTCACCTAAACCAGAGGACGGCGCTAGCGGTTTTGGCACTAAATGGGTGATAGATTACATAATATTTATCACTCCAAGATAAATAAAATCAATCAATCAATCAATCAATCAATCAATCAATCAATCAATCAATCAATCTGTCTGTCTGTCTGTCTGTAATGCTGTGTGATATCATTCACACTGCCTTTTATAGGTTAGGTTAAGTATTTAGCATTCAGCATATAAAACATGACACACTGTATATAAGAACATTTAGGAAGGCTTAAGGCAAAACAGAATTACAAAAACGCTATATTCTTTAAAAACTTGAATGGCAACTAAAAAAATAAAATCAAAAACTGAATAAATATCTTTTGACATTTCTTTTTTTCTTTTTTTTTTTACCACACCTGTAAGAATTTAACATTGTTAGAACATTACCTAATCTATTTAGTGAGACTGTAGAAGGCAGCTCTCCCTAAAACCTTATTTAATCTGACTACTGTATACATAGTGTAACCAACATAAAATCCACCATGTAACAGAGAACCGACTCTGCATCTTACAAAAGGATAGAAAAATATAAACAGTTTTACAGTGGATTTAGTTACAGTTTGCTTGGGTAAGAGGGCGTAGTCACGGAAGGTATATTGATGTTGTGCATGCCTTCTGTCTCAAACACATTCATTTAGTTAGCTATGGTGGCAAGAATTATCAGAACTTGCTAACATCATGCCTTTTTTTTTATAATAAACTAAAGGTTACAGAAAAGTCAACATTGTTCAGTCATTTGTTTTTGTTCAAGCATGTTTTTTTTTACTTTTTTTGCTGCTTACTGCCACAGGCATTTGTGTGTGTCAGATGGTTTTAAAAAGAAAACACATTTTGATTCTAGCCCATCTTACTTCCCCTATTACTCAGTGTTTACTCAGCAAGTTTTTCTAAAGTATGTTCCATGTTTTAAACATAGTTAAATATCTTGAAATGGCAATGTACACCATAAAATGCTTCTGGGTAATGTCAGTTATTTGGCTTCAGACCATCCAAATACAAGTGTGAATGATCTAGTACTGTGTTTAGAAATAGAACATGTTGACTCATTTACAATGAGCCATATGTGCAATAGAGGCACGTTTTCCAACATATAGGCACACTTTAAAATTACTTAAAATTACGTCTCAAGCATGCTCTGAAGTGTAATGATGCTTAATCAAAAAACAATACAATGGCAGAGCAAGACTACTAAATCTAAAAAAAAAACACAATATACATTGGATGAGTTCACTCACAGTCAGAAGTCTTAGGAATGTTATAAAAGCTCGATTAATTCTGTTCATCACTCAGATATAATGAATAAAAAATATAAAGGCAATTTTTCATGAGCTGAACTTCAAAAAGATCTAAAACATTTTTAATGTACACAAAAGCCTTTTCTCACAAATATTGTTCACAAATTTGGCTGAATATGATTTAGTGAGCACATGCTCACATTCGATGGTGTATGGCACATTGAAGAGATGTGTTGCACTGCTTGATGCAAATGGTTGTAATAACAGATACTGACTGGTTTTCTGACCGTCCCAGACCACCCACCCCTCAATACAGTAAAAGTAACCTGCTCATTTTAGAGTGGAGTTTTGATGTGACCACCCCAAGGCATACCTGTATACTAAGCATGCTGCTTAATCAGTAACTTGATATGACACACCTGTGATGTGAATGGGTTATCTTGGTAAAGAAGAAGTGCTCACAATTGCTTTACTATCACTCAAATCTCTTGAACAGAATCATCCATGGTCTCCTTTTCTGGATGTTTACAAAACTGTACATAGAACATAATATTTCTCTCCAAATATCATAGACTGCTCCTACCTGTTGACATTTTTTTTTTTTACATTTCAAAGATTTACAAGGTATACATTTACATTTACATTTACATTTAGTCATTTAGCAGACGCTTTTATCCAAAGCGACTTACAAATGAGAACACCACAAGTCAGAAGCCATGGAGAAAACCAACTATACTGTAAATTCATCAAACCTGATTGTTATTCGATGCTGCTCTTTTTTTTTTTTTTTTTCTACAACAGGTATTTGTTAAAGAGATGCGTCTTAAGTAGTTTCTTAAAACTCTTTAGCGATTCTGCCTTATGGACAGAGTTGGGAAGATCGTTCCACCATTTTGCAGTGGTGAACGCCACGGAGTGAGAATTAGCTCCTCGGTGAGGTGAAATCGCCAGGCGGCAATCATCACTGGAGCGAAGTGAACGAGTCGGAGTGTATTTTGAAAAGATAGAGTGAAGGTAGGAGGGGGAAGATCCAGAAATGGTTCTGTATGCCAGAGTCAGTGACTTGTACTGAATGCGAGCAGCTACAGGAAGCCAATGGAGGGAAGTGAGTAATGGAGTGACATGTATACATTCATGTATACATGAATACAGCTATAATATTTTAGTGTTCAAGGTACTAAACTAATGACAAAATATTCGAGGTCAGAACATTCAGTTATTAACAGTACTGTAGATTGTACTTAATAAATGTTAACAGCCCTAATATAAGAATACCAGTCTTAATTATATTCATTTATTATTTTTTTATTGTAAATACATTATTGGCAAGTAATGTTATAAATTATTTTACATAATAAATTTATATTTTAAAAGTAAGAAAATATTAACAACTTCAAATAAACAATAACACATTTATAAAAAAAATAGATTTTACAGTTTAAGGATTTAAAACATTTGAACCCTAATTTGAGGAATAAAAATGCTAAAAATAATAGCATAAAATTTTATCAAATTTAAAAAGACCATAACACTGCACTTTTAACATAAAGAGACCAAGAGAAGTTCAGGGAATTTGTAGTTCACTAAAAAGTCATTTTCATAAATGTTTTTTGTGCAACAAACAATACATCATTTATCGCCTTGACTTTATAAAAACATTCATTTACTGTGCTTATGGTCAGAAAATATATTTTAATTATGACAAGACTTTTTTGTGATTGTACATATTTTGTGTTTTTGTACCTAACCTGAAATCCAAAAATTTATATTGCAGCTAACTATTAAAAACATATTAAAAAAAAAAAAATACATTATTTTCTGTATTATTGTAACTTTTAGGCTCTGTATTGCTTAAAATTGAAAATGATGTTAATTTACAAATTCATCATTTAAATATTCAATATATTCTCATAAAAAACAATACATACAGATATATTTTTTCTATAAATAATATGTATAAAAACACCACACATCTAAAACATAAAAAATAGGAATAGCATATGTACACAGAACATAAATGGTCATATGTCTTAAAATAATGTTACAGAGCTTAATATTCAACAAAAGTTGTAGCAGCACAAATATTTACTGTACACTTGTTTTTACAGTCTACTATTTAACATTGGTATTATAGCTATTTAGCCAAAGTAATGCAACTGATAAAAACAAAGAAATGTCCAGCCCGGCCTTGTGTGCACCTTACTACCACATACAATCAGTGTGTTTGTGATTATATTTTTTGTATGTCTCATGTAGATCTCTCTTAAATGCTTTGTGGTGATCAGGGATGTATATCAGTCAAAATTATTATGACCTCTAGGAGAATGGTTTATTTTTTCAAAATGTATTTGGAGCCTTTGTTGTGATATATATACACAATTGTGGCCAGGTGGATTCTGTTTGCATCAATTATCCATTACATGTGCCTAGCACTTATCTGGAGTCCACATGTTGCAGACCTAACCTCCTGCACATTGTTTTAAAGCCACACTCCTGGGTTTATAAGGATTCACATTGCATCTATAAAAAAAACTGCATATCCATCCATTATCTTCCGCTTTATCCTCTATCCGCCAATCTATTGCTGGGCACATACACTCACTCACACAGACACACTCTATATGGGGCAATTTGGAGAATTTAGTTGACCTTGATCCATGTTTTTGGACTGTGGGAGGAAACCGGAGAACCCGGAGGAAACCCACGCGGACACGGGGAGAACATGGAAACTCCACCCAGATGGGATTCGATCCGGGAATCCCTATCGCTGAGAGGCGAATGTGTTAGCCACCATGCTGCCCCTGCATATCTCTTTCATAATACAATTACTGCAATCAGAAACATGACTTGGACATTTGGATTAAGTTTGGCTGAATCTGCAGATCAATTGTATGGCCTGCCCAATAAAGGTGTACAGTTGTCTAATCATGAATCCAATAAGACCCGCAACTGTTACCTCTGCCTATGGGGTTTCTATGAGTTGTGTAATAAAAATCTAAAATTTTTTAAATTAAATAAATGCATTTTTTCCCATTACAATCTGTAATACTGGCAATTATATCTAATCAAAATTAAATAATACAAATAAACTTCGAATGCTTTCAGAATCAATGTAATTACATTTAAATACACCACCTAAATAATGCTATCATAAAAGAAAATATATTTTAATTAATATAATAGAAGTGATTGGAACTTTTGTTGCAACATATGTTTAAACATGAGCAGTGTCACATTTTTATAAGACTTAATAGCTAATGAAGTACTGTATAAAATTATCAGAAAGTAAAATACGTCATAGTTTTAGTGATTGGATTAATAAATTAAACCACAATTGTTTTTTGTAAAGAACTATATGCATATTACTGTAGCAGTCCAGTAAAATATTTTTCAAAATGACTTAAATTATATTAGTCACTTTTAAATTTATTTAAACAATTATATTCAAGCATAAGTATAGATGACAGGCTATTCTTTCTTATTTGAGGCAAAGTCAATCTTTGGTCTTGAAATTGTGAAAAATGATAATAATTCATTCATTCATTATCTCCCGCTTTATCCTCTATTAGGGTCACGGTGGGCTTCCCCATGCCCATCCAGGGGAGAACGTCTCGGGCGCTGGGCAGATAGACCCAGGACAGGGTGCCAATCCATCGCTGGGCACACACTCACTCACACAGACACACTCTATATGGGGCAATTTTTTGAGAATTCAATTGACTTGATCCATGTTTTTGGACTGTGGGAGGAAACCGGAGAACCCGGAGGAAACCCACGCAGACACGGGGAGAACATGAAAACTCCAACCAGATGGGGATTCGAACCGGGAATCCCTAGCGCTGAGAGGCGAACGTGGAAACCACTAAGCCACCGTGCCGCCAAATGATAATAATAATAATAATAATAATAATAATAATAATAATAATAATAATAATAATAATAAACAAAAATAAATTAAAAAGCTATTAGTTATAAGCTATAAAAATGCAATGCAATTTGTAACGACAAAATGATGAACATAAATTATTAAATAAGAAAATCTAGTATTTCATTTTGTTTACATTTTTTTCATGGCCACAGTTATCGGCATTCCTAATACTTTCGCTTGTCTATTTTTATTTTAAGAATAACCAGGAGCAAAAAGAACCGCAACATACTACAACAAAACCCAGTTTCAACACCTCACATCGGCAAGTGTTCCGAATTAGTTTTTTTCCCAGCCTAATATTAGATTAGCCTTGAGAATGACCAGGGCATTAACGACATTGAGGCATCTAGACTAAACAATTCCAGGGCACTGGATTGATTAAGTTCCCCCATGACGTCTCTTAAATTACAGAGGAAATACAGGCTGAGGAGACGTGACATTAGCTGAAGAGACAAAAATCCACAAGAACAACAATGCTTGTTTAAAAACAGACCTTGTTTTGCAAAACCATTTAAGACTTTGAATAAGATTCAGTGCAGCCTTTGCTTACATAAAGCACTCTTCCTTTCCGTGACTGAATTGTGGAACCAGAAATGCCACAGAGACATATATTGCACCTTACGTTTGACCTCAGTGAAAGATGATTATCTTCGGCAGGCATAGGCGTTGATATTCTTGATAACATAGAAACCGATGGAAACGGGTGGCATGACAATTGTGCGCCCTGCTCTTAGAGTCTGTGGTCTCAGTTCTGGAAAAGTGTCGCTATCTATCATGGACAACGGCTCTCCATTCAACTGCACAGACCTGCAGAGCACAGAAACAGTGTATCAAAATCTCAGCAATCTGATTAAACCCTCACAACACTGGATTTAAAGTCCTATTCAACATTAAGCTTTTGGTTGGCATTTTACTGGATGACATTTTACCATGCTTGAAGACAGAAAATAAATCACGCACATGAATCGGAGATTATTACAAAGGTGTGACGTATATTACTTGATAATCAAATAATTACACTATTTATCCACTTGATGGCGCCCTAATTGCACATTGCAATATACACTCACCTCTTTTCCACATTCAACATCAGTTCCACTTAGGACATAGATGCACTTTGTACTTCTACAATTACAGACTGTAAACCATCTGTTTTTTTTCTGCGTAATTTGTTAGTCTCCTTTGCCATCTTCTCTAATAGTCAGCAAGTCCACATGACCATTAGGAGTAGATGCTATTTGGGTGATCAAATCAAAGGACACTCACAGCACACTGGCCTCAAGTATGTAGAATTAGAGATGGACTACGCTCTATGATTGTAGAACTACAAAATACATCTATATGGAAAGTGGAACTCAGATGAATTGGACAATGGGTATAGAAAAATAGGTACATAAAGGCTTATGAATGTAAATAATAAAAAAAAATTCTAGAGGTAAGTGCTATTCATATTGCTTATTTTGTTATTCATATTGCTTTATTTATTATTGTAACTCAGTAATAAGAAAAGTAAAATCTGTTGCTAGTTGCCCTCTAGGCAACTGATTTAAATTTCACTGATTAATACCATCATTATCATTTTTACATTTCATTGGCAATAAAAGCTTACAAGCTAGCTTGCAAACAAAAACTCATTATATTAATAATAAAGATCAAAATAAAGAGGTATTTACATAATTGTTTAGTATGATTAACAATGACTTGAAGACTGTGATTAGATCATTTCATTCCACCTTGCGATACCACAGATTGAAATGATCAGGAAGTTGGAATTGCTCTAATCCTGCATGTTGCCTTTGGGCCTGGAGTGTCTCTGGAATCCCACTGCAGGTTTGTGGTGATGTAGTGCAACACAGCATGCTTCAGAAGCCATGCCAAAGAGCAATTGTTGATCTTCACAATCAACTCTCTTGAGGATTTATACTTTCCAGTTGAAAGCAGAAAGGATAGGTATGTAAGCATGCGGTATGCAGCACTTTGCTTTAGGCCTGGACAAAAGGTTATATCTGCATTTCCTTAAGATATAAATTCAATTTATGTCCCCTAATAGATCCATATGCGGGAGCAAAAGAAGACTCAAGCTACAGATGTGGGCATGTGTGTTATGGATACTGTCTTGACAAGACAAAATCCTGCAGGGCACTTAGACATAAAATGGAGCCGAATGTCTGTTGTTTATACAGTTTTGATCACATACCACAACCACAAGTAGATAATTCTGCACAGACATTTTTATATTTGCATAACTCAAGGATAAAGAGATTGATAACATGGAAATGCCATACAGAAGCAGCACGTCTTCTATTACACTTCTTTTTTTTTACAATGACTTGGCTATTTAGGTTATCAATAACATCTTGTTTTCAACATTTTATAAAGCTGGTACTCAGCAATATCACATGTTTTAGCTATAACACTATTTGGTGTTGGATAAATAAATCCCATTCATGTTTACATTAGTCAATTAATTCACATTTGAATAGTATTGATATCACTTATAAACAATATCATGGTATCAGATAATAAATAGATTAAAAACAAAGACGTGTTGTAATAGCTATTTATATTACATCAAAGTAATTACTTTAGAAATACTGTTATAAGAAAAGTTATAGGCATAAACTACCTTGATATACCTGAATTTAAAGAATTGTGGTTGATCTTTATTCTGGTAATAACACAAAAACAAAGTTGTACATATTATGTTAGTATTGAACAATTTGTTGTCATTAATGACCCAAAGTGTATGTGAAGACCTACTATTATTAACTGACAAAGCCATTTTTAGTGAAGAGAAACATAATTTGCAAAAACAACAAGCTCTAAGAGAAATGACCAGTAGAGTTAGACACATTACAAAACAGAAAATTTATTTTGTGAATCTAACAAATATTGATAAAAGTAATATAATTCATTCATTCATTCATTATCTCCCGCTTTATCCTCTATTAGGGTCGCGGTGGGGTTCCCCATGCCCATCCAGGGGAGAACGTCTCAGGCGCTGGGCAGATAGACCCAGGACAGGGCGCCAATCCATCGCTGTAAAAGTAATATAATACTTCCCATAATAATATGTTGATGTTTTAAATATTAAAAAGAAATGATCATGTTTAATGTAGCTATATTAATATCAAAAACAAAAATTACGCTTCTTAAGCGCTTAATAAATATTGGACTCACAAGGAAACAATAGGCAAAAAGCCTGTTCTCCGGTTCTCTGGTTTTCTCCCACAGTCCAAAAACATCCATTCAAGGTAAATGAAATGCTCTAAATTGCCCTATATAGAGTGTGTTTGTGTCTCTAGTCATGATCTGCCCAGTGCCCCAAACATTCTCCCCTGGATGGGCATGGGGAACACCCCCCCAGGACCCTAGTTGACCATAGGATTAAGAGGAAGATAATGAATGAATAAATGAATGAATAACCAAACCCCCATATCCACAATCCTTTCTGAATGCTAAATTAATAAATTATAATAAAAAATACTGCCACAGTTCTTGATGACTTTTGTGTAATATAACAAAAGAAACCAGGACTTCAATATTATCATTTTAAAGAAACATTTTAATTTCAGTTTCTAGAAATAAAATGTGCTAATATCACACTGTTTGGTCCCTATATAAATCACTATCATATGCCTGCTGATTACACATGCTGTATGACATAAATATTTGACTGGATAGTACAGGCCTGATATATCTGACATGTTCATGTCTCCCTTATCGGAGAAGTGTTAAACCAGAATACTGGCTTACTGTTATCAGACATTGCCAGCAGATATGCAGTAGACAATTCTCCTTACTTAAACTAAATCTTCTCTCAGTAAACATACAGTCCCTCTTCAAATAATAAATTATAATAAAATATAAAACTTCATAATACTATGACAAAAGTGTTATTTGCCCATTATTTTATAGTCTCTACTGGGACTATAAGTAAATGTATTGTGTTTTATTCTAACATCACGGGCATACGTGCTAGTAAACAGTACAAAGCAACTAACAGGCACCAGTTTAAAAGAAAGTTAAAAAAGTAGAAAACCATGTCACATGGTTAATATTAAAGATCATGGAATGAGCAACTAGCAGGAGAATAAATAAGGTAACATACTTACTAGACTCAGTATATGAACAAATTTATTGGAGCACCTACACATTATTCCTACAGGAATAAGTATATCATTAGTCTTTGAAAAGTGCTGGATGTCATTGCACTGCTCACTCGCTAAGGGTTGAAAAAACACCCTGGGAAGTAGATCCCTATTTCACCCTAGGTCAGACACACTTTTCTACACATATGGGCAGCTTCGTATCTCTAGCTCATTAGTCTTCCATGTCATTAGACAATGGAAGAAGATCAGCCCTCCCAGAGGAATTGAACCAACGACCAGGAGAACACACAGAATCTGCTTAGAATACAATCTAACCTTGAACCTTTTTAAAATTTAATTATAACTTTTTATTTTATCTTGTTGTTTTGGTACTTTCTAAATATTGCATAATACATGTAGTGTTGCTTAGAAGTTTGTGAACTTTGTCAAAGATTGAAAAGTTTAAAAGTCTAAATAGACTCAGGTGATTTTAAGCTATGCCATTAATATCAGATGCAATTAAAACCTGTAATCGATCAAAGTCTATCCAAACACATCATTGTAAGAGTGTATCATGACATGAACAAATTTTTTAAAGACCAGTTTTTCAAGGATCTTGAAAAAGGAGTGGTTGGTGTTTGTCAGCCAAAAACCATCTCTAAAGTTATTTTTTCTACAAGACTCCAACAATCCAAATGTTTATATATACATGAAGATTGGGATTCGAAACGGGAATACCAAGCGCTGAGAGGCAAATGTGCTAACCACTAAGCCTCTGTGCCATTAGTCTCTCTCTCTCTCTTCATGTTCTCCCCATGTCCTCGTGGGTTTCCTCCGATATTCCTCCCACAGACCAAAAACATGAATCAAGGTCAATTGAATTCTCCAAAGTGCCCTATATAGAGTGTGTGTGTGTGTGTGTGTGTGTGAGATTGGTACCCTGTCCTGGGTGTATCTGCCCAGTCCCCAAAACATTCTACCCTTGATGGGCATTGGGGACCCCCCGTGACCCTAGTAGAGGATAAAGCAGAAGATAATGGATGGAGATATATATATATATATATATATATATATATATATATATATATATATATATATATATATATATATATATATATTTTAATGTTTGTGTTAAATTATTTATAAATAACAGTAAACCTGGTTGTGTTTGGTTTGATGTAAGTAAGTATTTGCATCAATTGTAAAATCAAAGAATCAAAGAGCAAACAGATTCAGCCCAATGTTCAGGTGCAGATACAATGGCATTAATTTTCTGGCAAACAACTTTTCAAGTGCTACTCATTTGAATGAACAAATATTGCTGAAAAGTTTTTTTTCACTTAACTCTGCTGATTGAAAGACTTTTTCTCTCACACACATTTTCAGTTTAGCAGTACGCCAATGAAAAAAAGTTTCATAGAGTTTTGCTCATCTTTACAACACATGTAAGTAATTATGAAAGGCTCTGTGAATCCGGTGCTTGAGGGAGAGATTAAAGCATGATAATTGAGAATACTACAGACTGCAGACAACACCTGCTGAGAAAAGTCTTAAAAAAATCTTAAAGCCACTTACTATCTTGTTGTCTTGGAATATTACTAGACACCTTATATTGTCCTATTGCCCTGGTATTTTTATCAGCTACTTTAAAATATCTCGTTATACTTTTAATCCACGTTAAATAACCCTTTATGCTTTGGCAAATTGCTAATTTGTTGCTCAGATATATCAGTAGCCAGAAGGAGAATAGGCAAACATAAGAAAAATACAAACCAGCTGTCTACATATTAGGTCTCTGACTCTTTTTGTCAGTCAGTCAATAGATGTCAAGTTTTTGTTGAAAGTCAAATACAACCAATGCTTTATACTATTTTGCTGCTGTGATATATTATACAGTGTTTTGTTTTATCAAATCATATTTAATATTTGCATTTCAAGTGAACTTCATTTTACTTGTGTCCCTTAAATTTATCCTGTAAGATGTCATAGCCCTAGATTGCTTATTATATTATTTAACATATTTTTATATTTATTGTTTAGTCAGAAACCTCTTTATGTTATGTATTTTTCCCATAATTTAATAAAAAAATATATAATTTTGTATATATATATATATATATATATATATATATATATATATATATATATATATATATATATACACAATGTATATATATATATATATATATATATATATATATATACATACAATGTATGTGTATATATATATATGTATATATATATATATATATATATATATATATATATATATATATATATATATATATATATATATATCACAAAATGGTATTATAATTATATTTGATCCTTTACTCGTGTATTGCAGCAAGTCCTGCATTAAGAATAGAACATTATGACCTCCATAGCTAATTAATTATAATGCATTAAGATGTTACAAGTATGTTACAAGTGAAGTTTGAACTATTCTAATTCATTCAATAATTCATTCATTATCTTCCACTTAATCCTCTACTAGGGTCAGTGGAGGTTATCTCATGCCCATACAGGGGAGAATGTTTCAGGCGCTGGGCAGATACACCCCGGACAACCCAAAATACATTTATAAAAGTAACTATCAAATAAATGTAATGTACCTGAATATCTAACAGTTCTCTCTAAATTGCAGTGGATGAGTTAAATGTCAAGCCTATGAAAATTTATTCTCTGGGCACAAGCTTATCTCATATATATAATATGGTCCAAAAAACTGGAAAATGGAAATGTGCGCCAAAATAGATTATGTTTTAGCTTGCTTTGGTCTTGAAGTCCTCAGTGCAAAAAATAAAAGGTAGTATCCACACTGTTTTCATCAAAAATGGCAAAAGTCAGCATCTGTCACATAAAAATGTGTATCTGAACAGTTGAGCTAATTACAAACATGACTGGGGGTGCCAGATTTCAACAGCTCAACAATGATATCTGAATAAAGCCGCTTACTCTCTAAAGACCTGGGAAGTTTGACATATGTGAAACTACTTCACTTGTAAGATTAAATACAATAGGTATTTAGGTATTGAGACGATGATAATAACATTAAAATATGTTTTACATTTTGATTAAGATTATTGTTAATATTAATGTAAATTAAAATCAGTTATTCTTCATATTGATTATTAATTAAAAAATAATACATCACATGGATAAAAGTATTGAGACGTGCATATTTTGTCCAGTTTATGACAAACCATTTTAAACCCAGTCCAAGATTTTGGAATGTATTTGTTAGAACCATTCATCCAGAAGAGCATATTGGGTGTGTTCCAAAATTTTGTGTATTTTAATGTTTTCATAAAGGGGCCTTTGATTGATTGCACTATTTGATGTAATAATTGGTAAATCACTTTTGCAATCTTCTTTGGAATATTTTTCTTTTTTTTCTGTTTGGCTTTGTGAAAACACATATGAAAAGTGAACTCAACCAGTTTAATAAATTTACAAATCAGATTTGCTAAAATGTCACCTTAAGCATGCTCATTCATTCATTCATTATCTTCTACTTAATCCTCTACTAGGGTTGCGGTAAGGTTCCCCATGCCTATTCGGGGGGAGAACGTTTCGGGCACTGAGAAGACCCAGGACAGGGTGCCAATCTATCGCTGGGCACGCTCACTCACACATACACAAACACAAACACACACTATATGGGGCAATTGAGAGCATTCAATTTACCTTGAATCTACACAGAAACAATAAGAAACTCCACTTAGAATAGGATTTGCCCAAGGATCCCCACCGCTGAGAAATAAACGTGCTAACCACTAAGCTGCCCTTAAGCATGTTCCTTATGCTGATATTTAATAACATTCTCCCTGAATAAGACTGTATGCCAAATAATCTGAATATTAATGTTTAAAGGCAATATT
Organism: Corydoras sp. C115; assembly: GCA_019802505.1. NCBI lineage: Eukaryota > Metazoa > Chordata > Actinopteri > Siluriformes > Callichthyidae > Corydoras > Corydoras sp. C115. The sequence goes on from JAFMOC010000007.1 coordinate 13,306,627, forward strand.
TGCAAAATAGTTATGCATTATTCTTTTGACTGTTCCAAAATATAATATGTAACAAGCAATAACACACAGCAACCAGGGTTGCTTACTGAACAGTGCTTGCTGAACAACAAAATTAATTATAACTAATACTATAATAATAACAGCTCCCCAACACAGATAACTGACTGTCACCAACACAAACGTTTTGACAGTTTTTGAGAATATGTCATGTTTTTGCTACTTGCCAAACCAAAATGAAAAACAATTGCAAAACATGTTTGTGTCACAGATGCCTGTGGCACCTGTCCCTCGTTTGGTTCTTAATTGTTTCAGTTGGGTGATTGGTTTGTTTTGTGCACGTGTTTAGTTGATTTGTTATTTATTCTTAATTTTCCTGTCAGTCGGCGCACGTTTTTGTTTGTGGTTATATACCCTACGTTACGTTTGTTCGTTTGTTCCCCATTTTCTGTTGGTGTCTGTTGGACTCTCCTTCCGCGTGCAACCACGGTACGGCGCTGCGCATTGATTCCGCGTGGGTCGCACTCGTGGGAGTGCTTTCCGTGGACCGGCGCACGCTTTATTTCCCCCGCGTGGTCGGTACCCGGGAGCGCTCACTAGGCGCGAGCGGTTGAACGCAATTCCTCCGCGTTAGCCGCCCTCTCCCAGGGAAAGACGGACATTCTAACAGTTTGATTTAATGTGAAACATTAATTTATTTGAATGAGAAAGTTAAAGATTTGTAAATCTGTTTGGAATCATGTGTATAATGAATTTTGGCTAGGTTATCGAAATTTGACATTAGCTTCCTTCACTGGTTACTTGTTTTTAGTAAATAACGAAAATGTGTTTTTTTAACCTACATCTAATCCATGCACTTTTCCCATTCAAAGACTGTAAAATTAAACCAGTCAAAGGCACAGCAGCTTGATATTTTGACAGAAAACAATTAGCTTAGCTCGGTGTGTCTAATATTTCCTCACTGGTTACAGGCCATGAGACCTCCAGTGCACTGGAAGCTAAACTGTTTAAATAAAAAGCAGGAGGATTTTGATTTATCTAGATTAAATATAATGATTTAAAAAAACAAATTCCTACCACAGACTCAGACATCATGGCGTGAATGAAGTTATTACAGGGGATCATTATTAAACTAATATTGCAAAAAAGTAGTAATGCACTTACTTTGAGAGAAGGCTATCAGCCCCAAAGGGTTGTAACAGGTATTGATGAACTGTTTTATTTCGCAATGTCCCAACAAGCTTTATTTTCTTTCTTGAACGATGCAGATTGATAATGTAAATTGTTATGGATCCTCTGACATAATTGTGACTGTAAAAAAAGACATGATTGTGATATTTTAATGAATAAAAATAATCTTATTAGCAATATTTAGTATACAGTCAAATAATACAATCAATAAATGGATTTAATATTTGTTAAAAGCTGATGCAATTAAATGACAGAAACAGCTATTTTTTTTAATTCTAAAAAGTGAAAATATTTTTAAACCTGACATATAAAGTGAGTAGATAAGTGTCTCACTGATTACCAGCTTTTTCTGTGCTAGGCTTGTTGGGTTGGGTTAGACAAGACCAAATTTAACCTTTGAGAATATTAGGCAAAGACAACTATGTGAGAATATCATAAGACACAATGATAATATCTGCAAAAGGTTTTAAGATAAAGGCAAGAACAACACAGGAGTAGTGAATACCACATGTTTATAGGGAGCAAGTGAACAGGTCAAAGCTTGGCTTTTATCAGACAAGCCTGTTAGTAATCTCTAGGCATGAATCCATTTTGGCTTCCTTTTCATATGTGTCTTTCTACCTTGGAATACAGTAAATAAAGCACGAGAAACTAAAGCAAACTTAAAAAGTTCAATTAACAAGAAGAAAACCCTTCTCTCTCTCTCTCTCTCTCTCTCTCTCTATATATATATATATATATATATATATATATATATACACACATTACTAGTCAAAAGTTTTTTCTCCATTGTCTTTTGTCTCCACTTACCATACTGATGGACTGTAGTTTTACAATTACAGACTTTAGTACATCATTTTCTTTTTCCAGTGTTGGTCCCCTGTTTGTTTTCTGTTCTTTATTGGTCAGGACCATTACAAAACATGTATAATTTGGGTGATGTATTGTTTATCAATTTAACAGTGACACTGATGGGGTGAGGGGGTTTTAGTGCAGCAGTGCTGCTGTAATTTAATTTAAACACCCCAGTAAGACTGCTGGAGTAAAGGGGACAAACACTGTATGTACTCTACTACTGTACAACTACTGTAATAGATGTACTACAGTCTGAAATTAAAGAATTAAAGTGTATCCAATTTTTTGACTGGTACTGTATGTGGTGTGTAATTTAAACAGTACCTGGTAACCTATTCACATCTGTAAAACATTATTAAAAAGTTATTATATTTACCATATAATATATAATAAATATTTTAAGTGATATATTGATATATTCTTTGCAGCCAGTGTAAAGATCGTTGACTGTTAAGGCTCTTGCTCTAGTTGTCTGGGCCCTTAGTAGTTTGCTAGAAACTTGATCCAAACAGAGACGATCTAACAATTTCATGGCCATAAAATAGTATCCTTGGGCCCCTTATCTTCAAACCAACTAATCAAGGCCACTTCTCTGAAAACCTAAGTTTGCTGTCCTCATCAACATTGACTAGTAATTTGTATATTTTCCATAATCTTGTAAATCTAAATGTCCTCTTGGGACAATAACATAAAATACTACACAGTTGCATTTCTAAATAAGCTTTGTATATGATGATGAGACTACACGAAGCTTAGACAAGGATCCAGGAGGATGTGTGTAACTGAGCTGAGACAGGAGGAGAACTATGGTCCGTAAGCCTACACTGCTGCTGACAGGCTAGCAATCCCTGTGTACATCATCCTGGGGTAAATGATAAACATCAAAGGGAATGGTGGCATTTTTATCAGTTCTAGGCACAGACCCTGCTATTGTTCTATTACCCTACCCCTTTCAATGATGAAAATGTTGGGATAAAGGCCCCACTGCATTTCAGCAACTCAGTGACAGTAAAAGAAGACCCCTATATAATTGATAATTGATACTGGTTAAATTTTATGGGCATTTACCTTGAAGAAGTTCAGATTCAGTGAGTCATGTTCTTTAGCATCAATGATAAGTACAGTTTTTTTTTTTTAAAAAAAAAAGGTATTTTAAAAATAACATTCTGATGTATGACAGAAAGTGCCATATTGCTGCTGTATTGTAGACCAACAAAACTCTGTTAATATCTTGTTTAAAAATATGCAAACCTACTTGGTAAAACTGGTACAGTGTGCATAGACGCGCAGTTTGTCTCTAATTACTTTCCCTGGTCTAGGCTTTCTTTGGAGCCCGGCAACATGCACCTCCAGCACCCTGGAACCCACAAGATGCTTGAAAAGCAAAGAAAGCCAGTAATCCTGCAAAATAAAAACAGATATAATATGTAAAAAAAATAAACTGGCTTATTTGAACTCAGACAGGACATGTTAACACACATGTTTGGTCAGTGTATGCTGCCCTTTTGAGGTAATAACGTAGGTCATTGCTAAAGAAGAAACGACTGATAATTCTGGTTTAACAATGTGTTCCTTGCCCACGGGGACATGCTATTCATCCCAGTATATTTTTATTTTGAAAGAATATTGGTGCTGCAAGTGTGACATGTTTGCCGGAAATTAAAGATGAAAAGTGTGAAAAACAAATGGAGAATCACAGCTGTAAAGTACTTTTCTCTTATAAGCCTTGTCTGCTGGAGGGACTGACAGAGATGTGTGCTCTTTTATCTTGTGGTTGAACAAGCCCACCCATGCCTTAGCCTTTTATTGAAAGAGACATTTTCTTGGATGGCTAATTCGAGAAATATTACTAGAGATATTGTTGGAAGCTTTTCTTTTCATAACCATGGAACAACAAAGAAGAGAAACATTTCTGCTTTGACTGGAACAAAATGCTTAACTTAACTTGGGGCAACACTAGAACATTTGTGGATCATGTCATGCCATGTCATGTCACTATGGTAAGGCCATTTTCTTCTAAAAGTATTAATGTATACTAAATATGCAACAGTAATAGTAATAGTATAATGTCAATGACTGTTACATGAAGTCTACCAATGGTATATATTTTTTGTGTGTTTGTTTTTGTTTTAATGGCATGTTTTTGTTATTATTTTCATTATTATGTTATTACATTTATAATTAAATATGATAATACAGTTAGTTTACATATGCATTTTAGTGACATGTACAATTCCATTTTAGTAGTAATGGCTATAATTCGCCTATAACAAATATTTAACAGTCAGCACAAATATAATGTTTTAAATCAACATGCGATTTTTAATAAAATTGCCAGTAGTCATGAACAATATTCATTCACACAAGTCAATTATCCAACCTATTCTTATTTCCAAATTCAACACTTAATTAAATGTATTCAAAAAGGCATATGTGGATCAGGAAGTTCCCATGCAATCCTGCATATGGTAACGTTTAAGGTCTTCTTTTTCAGGGAAATGTTAACTTAATTTGCTCCGGCAGCAAGTACCATATAGGATCTGCTACGGTAAAATAAGAAGACTTGGTCTTTGTTGGGAAAGAGTCAGAGTACACCAGAATAGGTAACACTATAATTGGAGTTGTGTAATAATCCTTTTTTGCCTCTGATGTTTAGAAAAAATGTATAAGTAAAAATAAACTGTTTTATTTTTTATTATAAATGACAGTACAATTAATTATTAAATTACAATTACATGTTTAAAACTTTGAAACCATAGCCAAATTTTCTAATTGATTTTGGTTCAAACATAAACTAGGGCGGCGGCACAGTGGCACGTTCGCCTCTCAGCACACCTCTCTATTTGGTTTCCTCAAGTCTTAAGAAGGCGACACGGTGGCTTAGTGGTTAGCACGTTCACCTCTCAGCGCTAGGGATTCCAGGTTCGAATCCCCATCTAGGTAGAGTTTCCATGTTCTCCCCATGTCCGCGTGGGTTTCCTCCGGGTTCTCCAGTTTCCTCCCACAATCCAAAAACATGGATCAAGTCAATTGAGTTCTCCAAATTGCCCCATATAGTGTATGTATGTGTGCGTGAGTGTGTGCCCAGCGATAGATTGGTGCCCTGTCCTGGGTTTATCTGTCGAGCGCCCAAAACGTTCTCCCCTGGATGGGCATGGGGAACCTCCCCCCGCGACCCTAATATAGGATAAAGTGGAAGATAATGAATGAATGAATGAATAAACTAGGGCTTAAAATTATTACAAATAATAAGGTTTTACATTTGAGCATTTTTCATAGTTACAAAGAAGTAATACCAAATTCATGAAGAATTTTAAAGGTAACAATAGAATATTTTGCTGATTGCAACAACTGCAACAATATAAATAAACAAGAAAAAACAAACAGTGCTGTAGTTATGTGGGTAATGATGTTATCTTGCTCGAAAGCATTGTGTAGAGACCCTGTTTGGGGGTCTAAATTCATGCAAGATTTTAGTGTGAGATAACTACATTAGCCATAAAGTTTTATGTTAAAACATCTTTCTGTGTAGAAAAAGCTTTCATGTTGGCACCAAACTTAATTAAATTTGTCATATTGTTATAAAAATGACCATCTTGATCTTGAAGTCAGGTCTAGGTTTAAAATTCTGTGTATATATTTTATTTTTTTCTTTGAAATTCATGAATATATTTTTGCGAGATAACATGGTCTTCTACTTACTGCAATGACTTTCCTATTAAATAGCATTTCTTACTGACCTTTGTACAACAGAAATTGTTCATGATCTAATACAATGTTTATACAATATTTATATTTGTAAGTGGTTGTTAGATAATCACATGGTAGCTACATATTAGAAATAAATAAAACATTTAAATATCATAAAAACCATAAAAAAACATATATATATATATATATATATATATATATATATATATATATATATATATATATATATGTGTGTGTGTGTGTGTGTGTAGCACAGATACATGTACAAGGTCTTCATTTAGACAGTTGTTTAGATAATCACATGGTAGCTACATATTAGAAATAAATAAAACATTTAAATATCATAAAAACCATAAAAAAACACATATATATATATATATATATATATATATATATATATATATATATATATATATATATATATATATATATATATATATGTGTGTGTGTGTGTGTGTGTGTAGCACAGATACATGTACAAGGATGTCTGCCACATTGTTTTTTATACCATATATTAATATTTGCTGAATGGAATGCATTCTGGGAAGTCCGGATTTTATTTAGGTTGGATGGCGAATGTTACTGGGAATGAATGTTACTGGGAACTTTTGGTGTTGGATGAATAAGGCTGGTGTGGGAGATGAATTAGATCAGCTATGCAGTATTGACTGAAAATTTAAAGAGGTTGTGTCTAGACATAAATTTCCCCACAGGTCGCCAAGTTGAGCCTGTTGCGAATTCTCACAGTTGGATGTCTGGCAGTTGCCACAGACACCCAGCTATGTTTAAAGCATTGTGATCGCAGCATGAGTTGACTATTCCCAGGAATGTCCAGTGGTATTGGACCTAAGCTAGTAGAAATGATTTTGAAAACAGAAAATAATGAAAATAATTTACTGAATATTACGTATGCGGGACAAGAAAATGATAAATGATGGTGTGTAAAAAAGAACATCTGTAAATACACTCACAGTCCACTTTAATATGTATACCTTATTGTTTTTACAACCGTTTTTCATGTTGACAGTTCAACTTACCATATATGTTCACTTTATAACTCTACAATTACAAAATTGTAGTCCATCTGTTTCTTTGCATACTTTGTATGTCCACTTTACTGTGTTTTTTTAATAACTAGAACCCCCACAGAGCAGGTATTTTTTGGCAGGTATTATTGTCAGTTTTGCTGGTCTGAGTAGATCAGATAAAACGGCTGCCACATCTTCTAAAAAGGCTGCCACATCTTCTAAAAAATACTGGACTGAGAAAAATCTACAAAGGAAAACTGGCCAGCCACCAGCATTCTGTATGGAATCCTTTAAGAAATGATAAAGGAAGACTAACACAAATTGTGCAACAATAAGCTACTGTCTCTGATATTATATTACATTACATGTAATCATTTAGCAGACACTTTTATTCAAAGCAACTTACAAATGAGAACAGCAGAAGTCAGTAGTTATGAAGAAAACCAGCTACACTGTATAATTATCAAACCTGATCATTATATATGATGGTGCACCCCCCCCCCTCCTTTTTTTTCTACAACAGGTATTTGTTAAAAAGATACGTATTTAGTAGTTTCTTAAAAATGCCTAGTGATTCTACCTTACAGTCAGAGTTAGGAAGATCGTTCTACCATTTTGCAGTGGTGAACGCCACAGAGTGAGAATGAGCTCCTCGTGAGGTGGAATCACCATGCGACAATCATCACTGGAGCAAAGTGAATGAGCCGGAGTGTATTTTGAAAAGATAGAGTTAAGGTAAGAGGGGGCAGATCCAGAAATAGTCCTGTAGACCAGAGTCAGTGACTTGTACTGAATGCGAGCAGCTACAGGGAGCCAATGGAGAGAAATTAGTAGTGGAGTGACATGAGTTCGCTTGGGCTGGTTGAATACAACTCGGGCTGCAGAGTTTTGCATTAGTTGTAGAGGCCTGATTGTAGAAGCTGGGAGACTGGCAAGTAAGGCATTACAATAATTAAGCCAGGATAAGAGGGCTTGAACTAACAGCTGGGTAGCATGTTTAGTCAAGAAAGGTCTGATCTTCCTCATGTTGTAAAGAAGGAATCTGCAGGAATGGGCAGTTTTGATAACATGATCAGAGAGTTTAGGGTGGGATTCTATTGTGCAACCAAGGTTACAGACCGAATCGGTTGGAGATTGGTTGGAGCCATCAATTTGGAAGGTCAGGTCATGATGGATTGAGAGTTTAGCTGTGATTATGAGAAGCTCTGTTTTTGCTAAATTTAATTTGAGATGACGGGTCATCATCCAAACAGATAGGTCGGTGAGGCAGGCAGATATCAGATTTGAGATTGTGGTGTTGTCAGGTGCAAAAGACAAATGGAACTGAGTGTCATCAGCATAGCAGTGGTAAGAGAAACCATACGCTTGAATGACTGTGCTTAGTGATGTCATGTATAGTGAGAAGAGGAGAGGACCAAGTACAGAGCCCTGAGGAACACCGGTGAGTACTTGGTGAGAGTTAGAGATCTCCCCATTTCATGACACTTTGAAGGTCCTTCCTGTTAGATAGGATCGAAACCATTCAAGGGTTTCGATCCTTATTGTGTTAACAAGGTAACACAATAAAGGTGGAATTTAAAGAGTGCACAGCGAGTAAACAGTGTTTAAAAACTCCATCAGCCATGCTAGGGCCCCTCTTACCAGTGCAATACACACTAACACCACCACCACCACATCAGTGTCATTGCAGTGCCCAGAATCAACGGTGATCCAAATAATACCTGAACTGTGGTAGTCTTCTAGGGATTTTATCCTCTGACAATCAAAAAGCAAAATAATAGTGATTAACAAAGCATGCACAGTCTAAAACTGTGAACTGCAAAGTACACGTATGTGGTAAGTGGAACTGATTAAATGAACAGTGTAGAAACAAAGAGCTGTACTCAAAATGGTCAGAGTGCAAATAAAGGCTGAAAATCACTTTGAAATATCACTTTGCTCAATTATTTTGCTTTATCATTTTATATCAAACTTTACCGTAGTGGAAGTTCTACTTTTATATCTATTTTAGAAGAATGAGCTTAATATAACTCTATATTTATATAGGCATTCTACCATGTAAGCTCAATTACAATTAGTATTCTTTAAATGGTTGGGTACCCCTGTCAAATTTCATGCCATTTTAATTTTATAAGTATTAAAAAAAAGTACCATACAGCACAAGGAACAAACATCTGCATATTTTAATGCACTGTTACCGCTTCAACCTGTTCAAAATCAATGCCAAATTTAATACTCCTTATAAAACGTGCATTTCCAATCCTTAAATCTGATTGGCTGAGCTTCTTGCACAGCCGCGACATTATTAACAATAATGCACACCTCTGACTGCTTCACATTCATATCAATGCGTCAAACATTATATTAAATCCTGTACCATTAATAGAAATACAGATTAATATAAACAGTGAGCCTTTTCCTAAGCCAGGATCCTGTAACCTGTATTTTTTTTGTTTTAAATAAACACATTTATGAAATAAACCTTGTTTTTTTTAAATTGTCATATTAGCAATAAGGTGCTCAAGATCACTATTTGACAGATTAAGTTATCATTTAATTTTCAGAAGTAAAATGTAACACATTGTGAATGATTAAATTTGATTTCTAATTGCCTTCTGATGTTGCCCTATGTGTGACAATTGTGCTAAACTTCTTAAACAAGTCTAAAAGCAAACAAATAAGACAAATATTATATATATTTATTTGTGTATTGAGAAATATGGTTCAATGTCATCTATCTGTGAGTGGCTATATTATGTGAATCTTTACTTCCAGTACCTGCTGTGACACTTGTGCAGCATAAACTCATAAAAACCAGGTTCAAACCTTGATATTACCATCACCGTGTGTCACAGATGGGATGAGGTTTTTATGCTGGAATGCAATGTTTCTCTTTTTCTAAACATAACTCCCTCATATAAACCAAAAGCAGATATCTCAGTCTCATCTGTCCACAATAACCTTCCGGCTTATCCATCATTTTTAGCAAACTGCAGATAGAATTATTGTTCTTTTAAAAGAGAAGTATTTTTTTTCTCTGCAACCCTGCCATGAACACAATTTTTTTCACTGTTTTCATGATAGTAGACTTACATGATTTGAGAAAAGCTATTACAAGCCTCATTCTTAGATTATCAGATTTTTAAACTAATCCTAACAAAAAGAGAAAACACCACCAAATCAAACAAATAAAATAAAAATATTGAAATTGGTCATTTATTTATTTATTAAGGGAAAATTTTCAGCATTATGTATATATGAAATTAGCAAATGTATGGAAACCTTTAGACTTAGCAACTATAGGTTCAAATTAGAGTCAGTTGTTTTCAATCAATTGGATGAAAATTATGTGTGAGTCAGCCAGCTTTTAATTTTAATAACAGCAATTAATCAAAGTCTAATCTTCACAACACAATTGTGTACGTATATTATGGCATAAAAAGAATGATCTATTTTAAAATTGTTGACGCTAATCAAAAAGTCTCTAATTTTGAAGTTTGGCCCTGAGTCAGCAGGCCAGCATTGTACATGTATACTTCGGTATATACTGTAGTTACATCGAGTATTTCGGGTATTGTAGTGGTTTGTTCGGTTATCGGTTTGTTTATTTTGTTTTGGGTGTTGCTCCCGGCACGTCCCGCCGTGCCTTCAGCGTCGTTCCCGCTGATTTTCATTATTAAATCGCCTCTTTGTTTGTTTACCTGATCGCCTGGCTCGCTTCTTAAACCACACCACACCGCGCTGTGCCGCCATCAATTATCTAGTGATATCTGATAATATATATACACACACACACACACACACAGATATATGTATGGCCATTAATCAGAGGAGCACTTATTCAATCTAGTACTTTCAATTCTGTTTTTTTTTATTTATTTATTATTTAATTATTCAGTCTTGCCAATAGATTGAAAACATTGGAAACAATAAGGAAGCATACAGCAAACAAAGGCACCTATGGGCTTTGCGGGCATGTTCTCCAGTGGAGATGCAAGGCCTTGGTCCACATCTTTCTTGGCAGGGCTAGCGGAGGTTCTATTGGATATATTCAAGCAGACGATGCTGCATAGATGGTCGAAAGACAAGGATGATGCAGAGGTTGCTGACCATTGGATTGCTGATTACCTGCTGTTCTTGCGAAAGCATAAGAGGCAGGAGCTGGAAGATGCAGATTCAACATCTGGAAGCTGCGTTAATTACTTCTAACTAACATCCATGGCCTTTGGCTTCTTCTTCCTTTCCCACACTTTCGCCACGTTATTAAATATTCTTTAATATTCTTTATATAGTGGGGGAAAAAAGTATTTAGTAATTCACCAATTGCGCAAGTTCTCCCACTTAAAAAGATGAGAGAGGCCTGTAATTTACATCATAGGTAGACCTCAACTATGAGAGACAAAATGAGAAGAAAAAAAATTCAGAAAATCACATTGTATGATTTTCAAATAATTTATTTGCAAATAATGGTGGAAAATAAGTATTTGGTCAATAACACGAGTATTTTTTTATATATACATTGTTGGCAATGACAGAGGGCAAACATTTTCTATAAGTCTTAACAAGGTTGGCACACACCTTTGCTGGTATGTTGACCAATTTTCCCATGCAGATCTCCGCTAGAGCAGTGATGTTTTGGGGCTGTCAGTGGGAAACATGGACTTTCAACTCCCTCCAAAGGTTTTTTCTATTGTGTTGAGATCTGGAGACTGGCTAGGCCACACCAGGACCTTGAAATGCTTCTTACGAAGCCACTCCTTTGTTGCGCAGGATGTGTGCTAATGGATCATTGTCATGTTGAAAGACCCAGCCACGTTTCATCTTCAATGCCCTTGCTGATGGAAGCTTTGCACTCAGAATCTCACAAAACATGGCCCCATTCATTCTTTCATGTACACAGACCAGTCGTCCTGGTCCCTTTGCAGAGAAACAGCCACAAATCATGATGTTGCCATCCCCATGCTTCACAGTTGGTATGGTGATCTTTGGATGCAACTCAGCATTCACCCTCCTCCAAACTCCATGAGTTGTGTTTGTACCAAACTGTTCTACTTTGGTTTCTTCTGACCATAAGACATTCTCCTTATACTCTTCTGGAACATCCAAATCCTCTCTAGCAAACTTCAGACACGCCCGTATATGTACTGGATTAAGCAGGGGAAACGTCTGGCACTGCAAGATCTGAGTCCCTGGCGGCGTAGTGTTACTGACGTAACGTTGGTCCCAGCTTTCTGCAGGTCATTCACTAGGTCCCCCCGTGTGGTTCTGTAATCTTTGCTCAACGTTCTTGTGATCATTTTGACCCCATGGGCTGAGATTTTGCATGGAGCCCCTGATCAAGGGAGCTTAGCAGTGGTATTGTAGGGCTTCCATTTTCTGATTATTGCTCCCACAGTAGATTTCTTCACACCAAGCTGCTTGTCTATTGCAGATTCAGTCTTCCCAGCCTGGTGTCTACAATTTCTACAATTTTGTCTCTGGTTTCCTTCGACAGCACTTTGGTCTTCACCATAGTGGAGTTTAGTGTGTGAATGTTTTAGGTTGTGGGCAGGTGTCTCTTTTACTGTCAATGAATTTAAACAGGTGCCAATAATACAGGTAACGAGTGGAGAATAGAGGAACCTCTTAAAGAATAAGTTACATGTCTTTGACAGCCAGAAATCTTGCCTGTTTGTAGGTGACCAAAAACTTATTTTACACCATTATTTGCAAATAAATTCTTAAATAATTATAAAATGTGATTTTCTGATTTTTTTCCTCATTTTGTCTCTCATAGTTGAGGTCTAACTATGATGTCAATTACAGGCCTCTCTCATCTTTTTAAGTGGAAGAATTTGGCTAAATACTTTTTTCCACACTGTATATGTTCTTAAATATACAGTGCCTCCAAGTAGTATTCAGCCCCCTGTAGATTTTGCAGGACTACACATTTGGAGTTAACTTGGCCTTGTGACATTTGGACTATAGATCAGCCTGGAAGTGTGAAATGCACTGCAAGAATGTTATTTCTTTGTTTATTTTTTTTTTAAATTGTGAAAAGTTTAATCAGAGGGTCAATTATTATTCAACCCCTCAAATCACCAGAATTTTATTTGGTTTCCTCAAGTTTTCCTCAAGTCCATTGCCCAGCAATGGATTGGCGCCCTGTCCTGGGTGTATCTGCCCAGCGCCCGAAATGTTCTCTCCTGGATGGGCATGGGGAACCTCCCCCCGAAACCCTAATATAGGATAAAGTGGAAGAAGTAATTAAGGCATAAAGAACAATAAGCTTCACATGCTTGGATTAATTATCTGTTTTTTCCCACCTTTTCGGACTTCAAAAGTCCCTCCACAAATTTGTTAACAGCACTCATACATGTACAACATCCGAAAGACTAAGGAGCATTCAAAGGCCATCAGAGACAAAATCCTGGAAGGTCACAAGGCTGACAAGGGGTTAGGTCTACTTGTCTCCATCAGTGGGAGCATCATCGGGAAGTGTCATCGGGCTTATGGAACTACTGTTAATCTTGTACGGCCTGGACAGCCTTTTAAAGTTTCCTCCCATACCAAGGCTAGGCTTGTCCGAATGGTCCAAGCTGACTCAAGGACAATAAGGAGGGAGCTTCAGAAAGATCTCATGTCGGTGGAGACATTGGTTTCCATCAATACCATAAGTAACATACTACACAGCAATGGTCTCCGTTCCAGGCGAGTCTGTAAGGTACCTTTACTTTCAAAGCATCATGTCAAGGCTTGTCTACAGTTTGCTCATGATCACTTGAAGGACTCTGAGACAGACTGCTTCAAGGTTCTCTAGTCTGAGACCACACCAACAGGCGACAGAATGGCACTGCATATAACCCCAAAAATACCATCCCCAGAGTCAAGGATGGTGGTGCCAGCATCATGCTGTTGGGCAGCTTCTCAGCCAAGGAGCCTGGCCATCTGGTCCTCATCCACGGGAAAATGGATAGCACAGCCTACCTGGAGATTTTTGCCAAGAACCTCCGCTTCTCCAACAAGGATCTTAAGATGGGTCAACTCTTTATCTTCCAACAGGACAACGACGCCGAGCACATGGCCAAGAAACCCAAGGCATGGTTTAAGAGGGAAAAGATCAAGGTGTTTCTTGACCTTAACCAAATTGAAAACTTGTGGAAGGAGCTCAAGATCAAAGTCCACATGAGATACCCAAATAAACCTAGACAACTTGGAGAAAATCTGCATGGAGGAGTGGGCCAAGATTACTCAAGAGACCTGTGCTGGCCTGATCAGGTCTTATAAAAACTGATTAATAGCTGTAATTGCAAACAAGGGCTTTTTCACAAAATATTAAACCTAGAGATTGAATAATAATTGACCTTAACAGTTTAAAATGAATCATATATATAATATAACTAAGCAACTTATAATTTTGGTTTGTAATATTTAGGAATCTGTTCATGCAGCTCAATTTCAACATTTGAAGGCTTTAACTTATTTTCAACTTGTTAAATTTGCAAAATCTCCAGAATACTACTTGGAGGCACTGTATATATAGATTCAAGGTAAATTGAGTACTCTAAATTGCCCCATATAGTGTGTGTTTGTGTGTGTGTCTGTGTGTGTGTGTGTGTGTGTGTGTGTGTGTGTGTGTGTGTGTGTGTTATGCGCCAGTGAGTTAAAAGAAAAAAATAGAATAACTTGAAAGTCTTTTATTATTCTTACAAGGCTGTTCAAACACATCCGTATTAAACAGTTGAGTGAGTCACTTTAAAAGAAATGGGATTTTGCCCCAGGTAATTTCTGCTTTTGTTAATACACAACAATTCTTTGGCCTTTTTAAGCCCTGACCCTTTTAATAAAGTACATTTAGAAAAAATTCTTGGCTTATTCAATTTTGATGGTTTACTGAGGTACACAGTCCCTTACAAGGGTAAGGCTGAATTGCTAACAAAAGAAAAAAACTTGTCATATTGACTACCTGTGGAGCATATGATCAAGTTACATATCTAACAGTTCCTCACACACAAGGAGGCACACATGTTTAGTTGAAATGGGCAGTGGGGTGGGGGGGGGTACTGTCCTGGGGTACTTGACACAGGGTTAGAATTTCAGCCCACCTCACATCAGCTGCCTGGTATTCAACACCATTAAACACCTTTCATCTTGGCTAATAGGTCTCATAGGAAGCGGTTGCAAGTGGTCAGACATCAGAATGAAAAGAGATGTCTTACACACTCACCAGCTCATGTGACTAAAAGGTTCTCAGTATGGAGTGGATATGGCTTTGGGATTTCTAAACATCATAAACATTGTGCTAATCAGATTGCCTACTTGAAATCAAAAGAATTAAATATTCTACCATATATTCTAGACATAAAACCTCATTACATAAGTATACACAATTTTCAAAAAATTCTCATCTTCATCTTTTTTTCTCTGCTTTTGCTAACTTCTCGACTTTTAATACATTTAATTATTTAAAAAATAGTTTATTCTATGGTTTTCAATGTATATTTTTAATGTGTAATAAGTGTATAAAACTTGTCAAACTCACTGATAAATGGTGTGATTATTATAATTTAACTTACAGGCAAAGGGTTGAAGTGCTGGTCCACTAGACGACTGTAACCATAATCAAATAAGGAGTGTCTAAGTACAACATCGATTCCTTGCATTGCAGAAATACCTAGAGTGTTTAGCCACCTATTTCATACAAATAATGCAATTAGCAAACAGACAACATAAAATAATAAAATAATAAAATGCATATAATGTATGTATATAAGTTGAGTTAGTTAAGTAAGTTAAATGCATTAAAATAACTAAATCAAAGGGGGGAGGGGGGGTCAGGGTAGGATAATGATCAGGTTTGAAAATTCCACAGTGTATCTGGGTTTTTCCTTAACTGATGAGTTGTGGTGTTCTCATTTGTAAGTCGCTTTGGACAAAGGCGTCTGCTTAATGACTAAATGTAAATGTAAATAACATACTTACAAAAAGCCAGCAGCATATGTGTCTGACAAGTTGTTGAACCCTCCAGCCCATGCAGGGCCAACACCACCCAACCATACTCTCTTCTCGGGTGCATGCATCTTAACAATCTGCACAAAGAACATTTTCTTGTAGGCATTTCTTTTCATTTTTAGAAAACTTCCCTGTGTCAGCAGTTCCATTGTTTTTCACCCTTTTAATATACACTAAACATGTTAACAACCAGAAGAAATATGATTAGGCACAATTGTGGTGCCTTTCTTAATATGGATTTTTGGATTTAAAGGATTGTTCTTTTTGTCTTCATTCATATTCCACAACCTTTAGCTGAACTTGGTTTAAGACCCTTTGATTATATTTTTTAGGTTCAATGCCCTTAATCGAGCTAATAAGTATTATGAAGAAATGGCGGCCCAGTAAAGCCAAGAGAAAATACAGTAATATTTTGCCTTTAAATTGAAACTAACAATCACCAGCCAAATAATCTAAAACATGGTTGTATACATAATATTTTTTTTTTTTAAAATGACAAGAAATGTTGAAATATGTGGCTAGATTACATACTGTATGATCCTTGCATTGAGTTTTCTGGCTTTTAAAACTATAATATGACTAACTTGAGGTTCATTTTGTAGAGTTAGTCTATAATTTTACACAGTATAAATGTATACATTTCTATATATATATAGTCTATAATGAAATATTTCCAGAACTTTCTGAAGGTAAAAAGTGTCAGAAAAAAGCCAGAAAATATGCATATAGCCGCATCATTCACAGATTTTGTCTTGACAACTTGCATGTGGCAACTTTTATTAACTTATAACCCAAGTACTTTATTTAACACCATACGGTCAGCTAAACATAAATGTGGCACTTACAGAAGTACTTGGTGAAATGTTATTTTCTTATTTAAATCTCAACCCCACATAATCCTCTATTTCACAGCCTGGAGGACTAACAATAAAACACAAGAGGTTTGTTGATGGTATGTCTGGAACTAACTATGCTGCCTTTCTCCCCAACCACACAATATTAAATTTCAAAAGTGACACACCAGGGTGGCAAACATAATTAGAGCATGGTGTGATTTAAAATCTCATTTTAAGATGTTTTTTCAATTTTATGTTTTTAACAACCATAACCAATCACACAAATTTACACACAATTCATTATACTTTTGTTTATATTGGACGTCTTTATCTCAAGTTTAGTACACAATTAAAGGTAGGTAAATCCTTATAAGTCCAACACTACACTCGTTGAGCTTATATACAAAAAGTGTTTAAGAAACAATAATGTCTGATAAACCACTGGTATAATGGATCAGGATAATGTTTAGGAAATAGCTCTTATTTTTACCTTGAATTGTGACAATTCTTTGATAAGGAACTCCTACCAACAAACACATTTCCAAACTACTTTAAAGCATGAGGTAGTGCTGCACAAAGAAGGACACAAACTGCATGGGGGGCTTTTTTTACAGCTACTATGTCACATATGTCACACGCAGTAAACACAGATACGACAGACACCAATGTATCAAAAGAGCAACAGTGCCAAAATGGTAAAAAAGAGAAATAGTTCTTGAAGTCATGTTGCTAAACCTAGCTACCAAACATAAACACTCAATGTACCAACCATTTATGTATTAAATACAACAGCTCACACATTAGCATAAAATGTTTATATATGGATCAATATCTTATATCAGGGCGGCACGGTGGCTTAGTGGTTAGCACGTTCGCCTCTCAGCACTAGGGATTCCCGGTTCGAATCCCCATCTGGGTGGAGTTTCCATGATCTCCCCGTGTTCGCGTGGGTTTTCTCTGGGTTCTCCGGTTTCCTCCCACAGTTCAAAAACATGGATCAAGTCAAGTGAGTTCTCCAAATTGC
Source organism: Corydoras sp. C115 (assembly GCA_019802505.1). Lineage (NCBI taxonomy): Eukaryota > Metazoa > Chordata > Actinopteri > Siluriformes > Callichthyidae > Corydoras > Corydoras sp. C115. The sequence goes on from JAFMOC010000007.1 coordinate 13,324,260, forward strand.
CCCATATAAAGTGTGTCTGAGTGAGTGTCTGTGTCTGTGTGTGTGCCCAGCGATAGATTGGCGCCCTGTCCTGGGTGTATCTGCCCAGCGCCCGAAACGTTCTCCCCTGGATGGACATGGGGAACCCCCCCGCGACCCTAATATATAGGATAAAGCGGAGGATAATGAATGAATGAATATCTTATATCAATATAATACTTTTTGGTATTAATACGAAATATCTGTAAAATAGTAAAATGCAAAGATAAAAATATTCAAGTTATTAACATTGCAGATACCGTATCCAGTTAAGCATAGATATATAGATATAGAATACCTTCACAGATATTCACTTTGGTTGAATTAGTCTATTAATTTAAATCTTATGACGATTAAAAAAGAGAAGATGAGATAGGGAAATAAAACACTGTAGAAATGTTGTGGTGGACATTAGGGTGGGATGACTGCTAGACTAACTTGTAATTGAAAGCAAACAAGGCATGAAATATTGAATAAAGAAAATAAAATTAATAATGTGTAGCAGATTCTGCTTACACAGTAATCTAGGAATAAAGTTCCCACTGGCAAACATGTACATTCATATTAGGTGCGGCTATTTGTTATTACATTCAGCAGATCATTTTGTCCAATGTGACTTACAATTGAACTGAGCAGATGAGGGTTTAGGATTTAAGGGGGGTTAAGCCCAAAGGTCCGACAGTGGTTGGTGGAGCTGGGACTTGAACTCAAAACCTTCCGATTAGTAGACCTTAACCACTGTTTCACCACTGCCCTCTGGAAGAACAAATATTCTCAGTGAATTACATTTTTTTTACAACCTGACTTTTTGCCAATTTATAGTGCATGTGCAATCATTTTCATTGCAAGAATTTATTCATATCCACAAAACTCATAATATGGGCAAAATGTCCACCACATATCATTGCCTAAGAATTAAAAATAGCTTGTGAATGCAAAGGATGTTGTTTTCAAAAACAGCAGGGTTAACCCTTTTACAGAGTTTTAGCTTTTATGCCTGGCCTTTGAACTCAGTAGCTGCTTGTATTTATGGTTTGTTACACTTTGTAGTTTTGTAGTGTAGGTTAAGATTTTTATTGTAATGTCTTTGTTGGTGATTTGAACTCCCATTTTTGTAGCATTTTATCTGATGCTAACAGAAATGACATATTCAGGCCTTGACTTATGAGCCTATTTTCACATCCATTTAATTGTTAATAATAAATAAAATTGTACATGTTTGTATACAATTCCATGTAATGGAACTTAAATTTGACTCCTTAGATTATAACTTATTAATAAATCTGATGAAGTTGTAAAAAATCAATACAAAGAAAAATAAAATAATATTTAAAGTATTTAAATAACTACATTTTACACTTGCAGGAGCTCTACACTGTAAAAAAAAATATTTACCTGAAAAAAATGGTTAAAAAGAATGCAGTAAAAATGTAGAGAGAACAACCGGTACATTTTACAATTTTGAACTGTTGAAAAATAAATTACAGAAATCTTACTAAATTCAGCAGCACCTATGAGAAGTTGGGGGTTAGGTGCCTTTTTAAGGGTACTTCAGCCATGAATGTTAAGTGATGTTCCTTCACTAACTGCACCATTAACCCTGTTGGTTGAGAGGATTAAAGCCATGACCTTCCATTCCCAGATCAGCTTCACTAAGCATTAGGCCCCATGAACATAGGGATCAATTCCTGACTGATACATTACATGTTTTAATTCTTCACAGTAACATAATGGTATTGTATGTGTATGTTTTCTATTTGTGTAAAAAATACTATTTTAATTTGTTGTAATATAAACAATGTTCTACTGTTTTTTATGTAACAGGTTTTCTGTAATCTATGCATTCTACAAAATTCTTACTATAACATTAACGGCAATTTTTGGTTTGGTATTTAACTATAGCATTGCTGTAAATTTAACACTGCTTCATTGTTTTCAAATTACAACTTTTTACGTAATTTTACAGATATATTTACAGTATATAATTGGTCAAATATGTGTCTCAATACTTTTGTAAATGGGCTGTATACTTCAGTGAATTTCTTTTAAGAATTATAGAAGAATAGACAAAATGGGCTACTTATTACCTATGAAATTTCAGATATACTAACTGCAGTTCTTAACATACAAAGAGTATGACATTTTTTTCTAGGATCACTATCACTAACATCATAATCAGAATAATTCATTGTGTTGTACTATGAATCTGTCTAGACTATTAACCATAATCACTAAGTCTTTTAAATTTAGTATAACACTTAATTTATAATTTATAATAATATAATTCTTAATTGTACATGCTTTTCCAGAGAAATCAAACAAAATAAACTGGCTCTTCATAGCTGGCCGTAAATCTCAAAACCTCAGAATACTCCAAACACCTAAACCTACAGTCTAGAAAGAGAAAATTCACTCTTGGGTGCATTCACTTATTCTTTTTTGCTAGAACATGGCCACGAACCTTAAGTATCATCTATTTGGACACATGTTTAGAAGTAAGGCAGTTTGACAAATGTATCTTCCGAAAGATAGGTTGAAACAAGCCTGGACTTTGACTGATGTTCTTACATCCTTCTTGAAAATGAGTGCTAATCTTTGTCTCGTTAACCTCAGAGGAATAAAACATTCTTCAATTTCTTTGAAACAAAAACTGTTTCTATTTTTTCCATCTGCTTCATGGGGAGCACTCACCCAGATGTGGTCTTGACACACATAAAACTAAATAGCTGTGTATTTAGAAAGAAAGTCTTATGAGAGAAGATTTTTTTTTAATTGTAAAACCTTGCACATCATAATCCCAAAGGAACTGATCATGAATCAGGTATGATATAATGTGGTACATTCATAATCTGTGGCACAGACAAATAACAATTTAAAGCTGAATTCATGACCACTTAGCAATTGCCCTGCTGAATTGTAGCTTGTTAGCATTGTGCGCCTGAGAGAAATGGCACTGTGTGAAAATTAAGAAGCCAAACGCTAATGAGATCAGGGGGAGTTTACTGCCTTCAGTCTCCAGACATGAACATGATAAGTCTCTTGTGTTTGGAAAGAAGATTGTAACAACCCAGCATAACACTTTTACCCTTCCTAATAAAATTGCAGCTCTCAACGCACAGTAAGTAAATACAGTTTTCAAGCAAGTTCTCCATATTCCAATGTTTTTCGGTTATTTTACATTTCTTAAAATAATATGTTATTGCTTTCAATTATTGGCCATTTATATAATAAATAAATTAAGATTAACTGACAAAATCTCTTTCTTGTCTGGAATCTCACCTTTAACACCTTGGAGATCTGGTCTGTTAGGGTGTCCAGAAGTCGTGTTTTCATAAAATCCTCAACTTTGCTGACACGTCTAGCAATATAAAAGCTAAACAGAAAAGAATAGACCTCAATAAGATTTACATTAACAAATCAAATGTGTAGAAGCAGCATGATTAAAAAATAAACCAAAAATTTCTGAATTAACATTTTATTTTTAAATGTAATATGGTTTTGAGTAAACCATACTTTGAGTAAACCATTTTCCCTATTTTACTACATTATAACCTGTATGTATTTTTTTTTTATCTGAATTTAATGTGATGCATCTGCACAAAATAGTCTACGTTTTAGAAGTGAAATGAGAAAAAAAAAATATATATATAAAGAATATGAAAATAAAAAACTGAAAATTGGCATGTGCATATGTATTCACCCCCTTTGTTATGAAGCCCCTAAAAAGTTCAGGTGCAACCAATTACCTTCAGAAGTCACATGCTTAGTGAAATGAAGGCCACCTGTGTGCAATCTAAGTGTCACATGATCTGTCAGTATATACACACCTTTTCTGAAAGGCCCCAGAGGCTGCAACACCATTAAGCTAACCAAACAACACCATGAAGACCAAGGAGCTCTCCATGCAAGTCAGGGATAAAGTTGTAGAGAAGTATGAGTCAGGTTTGGGTTATAAAATAATATCCAAATCTCTGATGATCCCCGGAGCACCATCAAATCCATCATCATCAAATGGAAAGAACATGGTACCACAACAAACCTGCCAAGAGAGGGCTGCCCACCAAAACTCTCAGCCCGGTCAAGGTGGGCATTAATCAGAGAGGCAGCACAGAGACCAAAGGTAACCCTGAAGGAGCTACAGAGTTCCCAAGCAGAGACTGGAGTATCTGTCCATATGACCTCAATAAGCCGTACACTCCATAGAGCTGGGCTTTATGGAAGAGTGGCCAGAAAAAAACCTTTACTTACAGGCAAAAATAGGAAGGCTCGTTTCGAGTTTGCAAAAAGGCATGTGGGAGACTCCCAAACTGTATGGAGGAAGGTACTGTGGTCAGATGAGACCAAAATTGAATTTTTTGGCCACCAAGGAAAACGCTATGTCTGGCACAAACCCAACACATCTCATCACCCCAAGAACACCATCCCCACAGTGAAACATGGTGGTGGAAGCATCATGCTGTGGGGATGTTTCTCAGCAGCAGGGACTCGAGTCGAGGGGAAGATGGATGATGCTAAATACAGGGATATTCTTGAGGAAAACCTGTTTACGTCTGTCAGTGATCTGATACTAGGGCGGAGATTTACCTTCCAACAGGACAATGACCCAAAGCAAACTGCTAAAGTAACACTTGAGTGGTTTAAGAGGAAACGTGTAAACATATTGGAATGGCCTAGTCAAAGCCCAGACCTTAATACAATTGAGAATCTGTGGTCAGACTTGAAGATTGCTGTTCACCAATGGAAACTATCTAACTTGAAGGAGCTGGAGGAGTTTTGCCATGAGGAATGGGCAAAAATTCCAGTGGCAAGATGTGGCAAGCTCATAGAGACTTATCCAAAGCGACTTGCAGCTGTAATTGCTGCAAAAGGTGGCTCTACAAAGTACTGACTTATGGGGGTGAATAGTTATGCACACTGATGTTTTCAGTTATTTTGTCCTATTTGTTGTTTGCTTCACAATAAAAAAATGTTAAATGTTGAAAGTTGTAGGCATGGTCTGTAAATTAAATGATGCAGACCCTCAAATATTCCCTTTGAATTCCAGGTTGTGAGGTAACAAAATGTGAAAAATGTAAAGGGGGGTGAATACTTTCGCAAGGCACTGTATATATATATATATATATATATATATATATATATATATATATATATATATATATATATATATATATATATATATATATATATATATATATATATATATATATATATATACACACACACATATATTGGTGTCTAAACAAAATAGGCAACATATTTAGTCTGTGATGTGTACAAAAAGTTAAATAAACAGGTCTGGTTACAGCCATTTATGTTAAATTAAATGGGGAGAGAAGTAGTTAAGCTGAAAAAAAGTCAGTCTGCTAAAGAGGCATAAGGATTACAGGAAACAAGAGTTTAGTGAGAAAACTCTACAGAATTGTAAAGATGTCACATTGTCATTATCATTGCATTGTCATACAGTTAATTATTACTTTGTCTTAAACATTAATTACTCTATTTAAAAGGATAATAAGGTTAGAAGTTTTGATTTCTGCTAAAATCAAAACTTTAGCATAGATAAATAAATAGCAATACAAGTTACTACACTGATTTAAAGAAATACTAAATTCTTTCAATAACAGTAGGACCTTTGTCACCACTTTTACATTAACTATGTAATCACAAGTTGAATTTATGGGACATATGGTCTTCATTTGCCAGTTATTTTACTTGCTTTCAACACTGATTTTTTTTCAAAGGTGTTTCTAGGCATTGATGACCAAAGCAGTTGACAAGCCCAAATAGCAAGCATCATATAGGCCACAATACAATGCAATTTAAAGTGTCCATTAAGAACAAAAATACTTGATTAATTGTGAGACATAAAAGGTGAATTGTTATTTTAACATCTTGTGCACAGTACTAAACAAGAAATTACTATGTCGTAGTGTAGCTAATATTATATATTAACACACAAAAATGTACACAAAATAATATTTTGTTGTTAATATTATTTGCAATAAGAGTATGATTATAAAGATTATGTGTGCTTTATAAAAAATCTGCATAAATAGGCAGCATAAATCTGCCTTTTTAACTAAAAGTACAATAAACTAATAATAATCCTTTTGATAATAGTGACTTATCATTCAATCGCTTAAGAGAGAGAGCATTTAAAGCTTGCTGTAATGTTGTTCCTCATCTGCCGAAACAAATAGAATACTTTTATGTCGTGAAACTCTCTCTTTGTTACAAAACTTGTGTTTTTTCTTGGTCTGTTTCTACAGTGATGTAATTATGAAATGTATGGACTTTTGTGGCCATACAGACTTGAAACACTACTTTTCAGCCAGCCAGCAATCCAAAAGTACAGACAAATGTCCAGTGACAAATTGACCAAAAGCATGCTTTCAGAACATTCCATGCAACGCACTCCATTTCACAGAGAACATTCATCTCATCCTCGAGAGAGTGGTGTGTATGAATCATATCAGGAAAAGAAAATACTGTGGAAAACAAATGCAAAATGCTGCAACACAACTGAGTTTCAGCTTTACTTATTAATTTAAAATGGGGTTTATTTATCTTATATATATAACACATACTTTTGAAGCAGTATACCATATCTAACATGAAATATGCATCCTATAGACTAAAATAATTTTAATGGGTTGAACACCTAAATTTCATCACCTTTAAGTTTTTTTTTTTTTTTAGTTTTAGTTTTGTTTTTAATAAATTATTTCAGTTTACTCTGGATTAAAGGTATTAATAGACTTCATTAGAAAACCATTACATAAAACAAAATGTTTGTGTTAGGCTCAACTGAACCAGATGCCTACATAAGTAAATAATTTTACATCACATCAAAGTAATTGTGCTTAAATAAGATTAGGAAGAAAGATATAAATTAGTTGTGCATGTTTTTGGGGAGAATGTGTCTTTTACCTCCTAGTGGACTCTCATTAAACAGGTGTCAGCAATTATGGACATGGAGAAAAGTAGCTAGAGGTATTGTTGCAGTATAGTAAATATATTGATGAAAGAACTTGTTTATAAACCTTGCTGGAAAGTGTATTATGAAGTACATTTATTTAATATATTCTATATATTAAATTAATTTATCTCTTTCAGTAATCTGTTTTGTAATGAAATCAGTGATTTTTAAAACAATTGCATAGTATGTGAACAGAAAATAGAGTGAATAAAGGGTACATAAAAATCCTCTAGGATAGAATACCTACTGTTGCCACGTAACTGCATCAACAACTGAACCTCCATTCTTCATGAATCTGAAAAAAGTAAAAAGAAAGAACTTGAGATGCTGAGTGAGAATTGAGCAATGAAAGTGCAAATTATTTACAGCTGTAATTCAACTTTGCCCTTCAATTGTAAAAGACTCTTGAGTGCAAGTGTGGAGAATGCTGGCATAGACAGACTATGTTAAAGCCAACTAAGACACACTCACATTGAGAACATGTTTATATGGCTGGTGGAGCCTGATCATTTAGGCAGCATGTAAACTGATTCTACACTCTCTCTGAACAGATGTGAGATGACAGTTTGGCAAAAATCTGTGCAATCCTTGTAAGGGAGAAGGCCTCTCTTTCTAAACAGTCATTTTGCTGAGGAAAATGTGAAAGTGTGATGTGTGCAGTAAAGCTGTTCACACCCTCATTTCTTACTAAACTTTATTTCTTTAACACAGCCTCTTCGCTACAGTAGAGGTTTCAGTATGTAACTGCCATATTTCGTCTCAAAACTCAAATGGTAGCAGCAAAATGTGGCATCTATTCTTTTTAACTTTGACAGGACATTTGTGATTATTAGACAAAATTTGTTTTAGAAAAATTATAATTAGATGAGATAGACACAAATAATATAGTAATATTTTCAATTTAAAAAAAAACTTTATTAATGAAACATTATTAAACTTTATTAAGGAAATATTATTAAGGAACCTTAACACCATCTCTTCTGCAATACTCAGGCGTATTATTAGTGTAATTAATTATTAGTGTTGAAGACTATAGCCTATTAATACGGCCATCACAAAGTGACTCAGATCCAGGTTTCTGTCTTAATGTAACTTACAGTGTAAACATGTCAAATCTATTCTATTCCTAGAAAGAGACAAATTATATTTGTATGAGTGTGTGTGTGTGTGTGTTTATGTGTGTGCATGTGTGTATATGCACTTTTAACATAAATCAGCACAAGAGTTAGGAGTTAGGAATGTGTTAGGATACTTGTAATATGAATGATTCTGAACATTATGTGAGTTATAAAGACAGATACAGGTTTAAGGGTGGATTTCCCAAAAGCGAACATTCTTAGCCATTTACTAACAACTTTAAGAATGGAATTCTCTCCTAGACTGAGAGAGACTTCTAAGTTGTTCTTTGTAGACTCGGCCCCTGAAAACACACTATGGGTCGAAAACTGAATCAAGGATTACCACACAATTTCTCATCAAAATGCACAAAAAATAAACAATTAATTCAAGAAATATTTTTAAAAACATTAAAAACAATAAATAATCATATTTAAATTGGGCTATTGTTATAAAAAGCAGGAACCAACCAATTATTTGACCAATTGCTTACCAAGCAAGCATATTAGTGGGTGCACTTTTAACCTGAATGCATTTATTCAGAAGCATGGCAAACCGACAACATAATATACATTTTTCTCAAAGCAAACTCAATCAGATGCTTGATGAACTAGAACAAAAAACTAATTACACTATTTTCCCGAAGAAATTGGAGGATGTATCACAAACGATCAGTGCTTGCAATTCAACTGACTGATCAGGCATAAACCGTATTTGGCAGGAACAGGAATGCCGACTTTTCTTTGTGCAGGATAGCACATATAAATGTGATGGCACAGCTACGAACTGCTGAAAATGTTGTTGTGGTTGTTATTATTATTATTATTATTATTATTATTATTATTTTTACTATAAGTAGTAATATTATTATTACAAAAAAATCTTCTTATACTGTAAATATTTATATATTTAGTTTTTTGTTGGAAATGTTTGCAGTAATTTGTTTACCTGATGGTAAAAGTGTAACAGTACATGACATATGTCAAAGTCATTATAACTGCACTTCTAATGTATGAATAATGAAGTTGATAATGATATATTAAAGTATTTACATTTTAATGCCCTCATAACAAGCAGTCAACAAGTGCTTAGCATATGTGAGGTCTGTTGCATAGAGCTTCCAGCTGGCGCACTCATGAAGATATTTGGAAACAAGCCAATAGTCTACAAAGTTGTAATTAGGAGTATTTGTGGGGTATTTCAAAGAAATGTTTATACTGTACTTTTTATCACAACACTGTCTATACTAAACCTATTAATAATAATAATAATAATAATAATAATAATAATAATAATAATAATAATAATAATAATAATAATAATAATAAATGTGCATGTTTTGCAGGTGCTTTAACTAATGAACTTCAATGAACTTATTGTCTCTAGATGTTGCTGACAGGTGCCATGGCCAAATCATTGTAGGTCATTGCTTACATTTGGTTCAGTCACGACTATAGGAAAATTAATTAGCTTTTATTTAATCTTTTCAAATGTCTTAATTATCCTACCATTAAAATGCATAATAAGCTTTTTAAAAACACATTGAACAATCCTTAATATTTTTGGCTAATATGATATGCCTAATCTTTGTAATTAATCCTATTTTATTTGTAATTACCTTTTAGAATAAAAGTACTTCACCAAAAAAGGTTTATGACTGACCTAGGCAAAAATCTATTAATAATGTAAGCATGTTTATATACAAAGACTTTTACTGCATAATGTAATAGAGTGCTTTGATAGAATTAAGAATGAAAACTTGACTTTCAGAACAGGACCGATGCAGGTGGAGTATTGCTCAGTCACACCATAAATCGAATGACGCTTTATTTAGCTGACAGAAGACTTTCCTTGTCCAATGGGCCCCAGCAAAAGCCCACAGTGAGCAACATAAACATGACTTGCTATATTCCATGATAAAAATAGATTTTATAGACTTTATAGACTTTCACAGTGTAACAGTGAAAACTATTAAACTCAAGTTATAAAAAATAAATACAAGTAACACTTGCAAAGTTATCATGATGAAAACACGTGGTGTAGAAGTATTTCACTCTCTCAAGATCTTAAAATGAATTTCCACTTTGTGTAAATTACTAAAGCCATTTTTTTCTACAATCTGTTGCACAGCAGTGCTTGACCATGTAGGTGGGAGACATCACAGAAAGTAAATAGTTTAGTCAGTGATATACAACATTCAGCAAAAACCCATGAGGTAGGCTTTTTGAACACCTTGATTTATTTATTATTTTGTATGTACAGTTTGTTGCAAAAGTTTGGACACCCAAACTAAATTAATGTTTTGTTGACTTTTTAAATGTAAGAAATTATAGAATGTATCATCTATTTAAATATATTTTCGATTACTTTACTTTAAAAACATCTTGTTGCAATCACACCCATTTCTTAAATATTTGTGGTCATTGTAACTGTTCTTAGATTAACTTTCTACATAGAAATATAGCAGTCCAATAACCGGCTTTTAAAATAAATGATGTTAATTTTTATGTTTTTGTGCATGTTATAATGTTAAAAACGTTATAATGTTAAAAGTATTTCTGAAGAAATCATTTTTTGTATATTATAAAATTCATAATTTTATACAAATGCTTGGACACCTGCTTAAAAAACATGTTTTCTTGATTTTCAAAGTGTTAATAAATAAGAATTTCACTTAATTTATGAAAAATAACACAAAATATGGCTTGTATGAATAAGAGTTGTATCAATAACTAAAAGGCCATGTTCTACATCAAAAATATTTAAAAAATCACTCACTGAGGAAAAAACACAAAAATGGCATTATGTTTCTTACTAAGTAATATTTTAAATATTTTACACAATGCACTTTGTTTCTCCACATACTATGTGAGCTTGGAGTAAACCTTTTCATAAAAAATCTGTCACAATGTGTGCTCAAACTGCTGTGTATCTGTAAGACACGTCATTCAACCTGCTGTTTGGAATTATGGATCTTGAGTTCATGAGACAGCACTGGGACACACAAAATTGTCTATTTAACTACCCACTGTGTGGGACCAAACTTCATTCAATAATAAAACTTTCAAACGTGACTTAAAAATGAAATCCCAGGAACCTAAAATAATCATAACAGACTCTAACCTAAATCTTTAGAAAGGTATAATTTAATCTAGTTCTTATTTGATAAGGCTGACACAGGCAGCTGCTTTCTCCCTGGGCAGACACATGCTGACACTTAAAGTTGTGTTACAGACCCAGTACAAATGTTTCTTGTCATCACCTAAACAGACTGTTTCTGGAATGCATTGCAAATCCCAGGTACTGAAAAAAGAGCTTTTTAAACCCTCTTCATGTCTGTAACAAATTTACACTGAGTTGTTATATAAATGTTTTAAAAGTGCTGACCTTAAATGGACCAGCTGACTCTTTAAAGTACATAACATAATGAGAGGTCAGTGGCCACATACAAATGTCATGATGAACATTGTTTTGTTAAACATTCTGTTGATATAGTCAGGTAAAGCTGTCTATGCATAATGTTACATACAGTACTAAAAATCACATACAGCTATAATTTATTTACTTACTATTAATTTGTAAATTTTGACTGGTGTAAAATCAAAATGTTATGGTCATAATCTAAATTAAATTAATTATTAAATTATTAAACTTATTTTTGAAATGCTTTATTTAAAAATGGTGTACTTTAGATAATCTTTAGATAGTAAGTAAATATGAAAAATAGCTTGGGATCCAGGCTACATGAATGAAATGAAAATCTGTAATATACAGCATCAGTTTTACTATATTGCATATATATCAACACATCATTACATTTTTTCCAAACTGAAATGAGATTTTGTAATATATAGCACTGGTTTTACCATATTGCATAATTATCAATACATACAGCATAATGTGATGTAAATGAGATTGGTAGTGCTGAGAAATCATTAGTCTATACTGAAATACCTTATTTATTATTATCCAAAGAGAGTCTCTCACCCATCTAGTAGCAGGATGGCATTTTTGCGAGGGCGGCCAATGTTGGGCCCGTAAAGATTGGCTCGGCTGTAGTAGCGGACAGACTGAAGTAGTGTTTTCAGCAGCATGTAGTCTTGAGCCAGTCTAGTGCTGTTGATTGAGCGAGCTGCCATAGTGCGGTAACTGTTGGGTTCTGAAAAAAAAAATTTAAACAAACTTACTTTGAAGTTTTGCACGTTCTGAAAATAAAATGTTCTAATACTTAGAAAATATGAAAATATGTGACAGTGATGTCACTTTATTCCCTTTGCACTGGAATTCTGAAAACTTACTACAGTATCATAATGACTAATTTGTGCTGGCAAGCATAAAAAACATTCTTGAGACACAGTAGGATAGAATGCTGTGAAGTGATTATTATTTATACTGGTCAAGACAGAATGAAATTGGAAAGACATTTAGGATTAAACTTTAAATTTATAGTGACACATTACTGGCCAGCATGAAACCTCTAGCATTCCGAATGAAAAACATTGCAATGTTTTGTTTTTATTCAAAACACAATCTTGAAAAATGATACAATTTTGTTAGAGACATATCTACTTATCCACATGCCACTAGGTGTTTATTACACTTAAACATTTTACTGTATAATATTTACATGCCAGTTTTATAAATGTGAACCTTAGGTAAGCTATTTAGTTTTTCCCCAACCACTTACATGTTTGGAAATGTGTCATACTCATGAAACATTTCTGAAAATGTGATTCTCAACATAATGTTGGTTAATAATTATTTTGTTTTCTCTTCTTTTAATCGATCATAGTACACATATATTTATAAACAGACACTTAATCTTTTGTACATTTAAGCTGGATTCTTTTTAAAAGTGCACCTTTAATTTACAATGTCTTAAAATTTATTTGTCTTATTTGTTATGAGTTATTAGTTTAATAAAACATATGGTGCATTATATTACATAGTTTATTTGACATTGGTTATACTTAAATCGTTAAATATCTACAAAGAATTAGACAACATTGTATAGTAGAGAGAATATGTCTTCTATAATAAAGGTTATGCAGAAAACAAAAAGTAATTTTAGGTCCATTTATCACATCCTAAACAGCCACTTACATCTACTTTTAGTATCTGTCAAAGATGTCAAGTACTTTTAACAGACATACCATTGCCCAGTTCCCAGGATATGTTATATTTCTTGCCAGCACTGTACTTTAACAAACTCAGTGCACTGGATGTATTCCAGGAGTTGTCCGGATTTCTGTGGAGGGCATTAAGCCCAAAGATCAGGTGCAGGCCAGCGCAGTCAGCAAAATTGTACAGTTTATCTAAAGACCTGGCTGGGAGAAAGCGAAACACAGTTGTAACTTTGGCATTTTGATTTGCATCACAAGTTAAAGTACTCATAGTAGAATATTGTTTTTTTATTTTAGCTAAACCAAATAGATCACAAGTATATAGCCTTATAGGTTTGGGCACCCTCTTGTAAAATTTTATATATTAAAGTGCTATTCATAAAAAAAAAAAGTTAAGATATAATCCACAAGGAACAAACTTTTGCACAATTTACTGCACAGATACTTTTTTATGTAATTTAACTCATAAAGTATGGCCTGTTTATCGGTAATGACATATTTGATCATCATAATTGAGTTTTATTTTTTCCAAGACGCTTAATTCAGCAAAATAACATAAATTTACAGAAATTAAGCATTTAAAATAAATTTAATGAATGTGTAAAAAATGAATGTTTGCATTTGTTGACTAAATACTTTAAATAAAAACAAATTAACAAAACTTGTCATATAAGCAGGCACATTCACAATGTATATGATATCAAAAGCATAGTTTAAAAATTATGAATTCAAATTCAATTCAATACACACAATTATAAGCTGCCCATTTTGAACACTACAACTGCAGAAAGGTGCAAAGGAAAGAATTTTATTGAAAAAATCTGTGCATGGGATGATAACTTTCCCCTACACATGGTTATTGGTTGTTTTGAAATGTAATCTTAGCATAGTGACAATAAACACAAATATTTCAATGCCCTTTGACTTCATTTCCTCTGTATAAAATAAAGCAGATGAAGCATCTCACATAGCCCTAAGGGATTTAAAAAAAAAAGTCTAAACCTGTGTGTGACCAGAATTGCATAGACCACATTAGGTTCAAAATGAATATGTCTGTCCCACAATGATGAACCATTACATTTGGAATAAATTGAAAACATTTTTGTTGGAATACTGATATCATATCTGCCCTAGAATCCGAGTGTTTTTGTGTGAAATGAGAGCTTTTCAGAATGCCCTACAGGTTTATGAGACCGCCTAAGCACAAAGGGACAGATCCAATCCAATCAAATAACTCTAATGCATCTGAGGTTTTAGATTTCCAATTAACAAAAAAAAAAACCTAAACATACCGTCACATTTAACACATTTAACCCAAATGAAGTAAGACAAGACCCCTCTCCATATGTGCACGTTTACATGATTACTGAATTCCTGTCTTTATAGGGTGGGCAGCTTTTAAAGCCCTTAAAACAAAACACAGTTACCACACCAATAATTATGGGTGACAATCACATAATTTCAATGGGAAAGCTAATTCAAAACATATTTAATCTAACACTGTTGTTCAAAGTGCATTAATGAGTCCAAGTCCTTAATTGGTCTAATGCATCACTAAATAGGGTACAAAGCTATAAAAATAAATGATGAGGATAAGATTCCGTTTAATTCAAACTGAAAATATACTAAACAAAGGGCAACTATAAACATTTAATGACCTGTTTGTATTACCATTTGCCTAAACATCAAGCAGATTTGCATGCCAATGTGAATGTGAAAGTGAATGCACATTGTACCTTTTTATGAATCAGACCTACAAGCTAGGAAAGCCCACCTTGATGCACTTGATTGGCATGCTTAGATTCCTGCCTGTTGTGTAGGCTTTTTAGCACAGGGAGCTGATTGAGATAACACTGTATCAAAGGCAGGTGGATAGAAAGCAGAGCCATGCTGTCAGGGCCGAAATAGGAGCAGAACCAGATGTGGGCCATGGACTTGAGAATTAAGGGCCCTGGTTCTTTGAGCAGATTCTTGCGCAAGCGCTGGCACAGTTGCGGGTTCTGGTTGTGGTCCAAACATGTGTCAAACAATCATTGGCTACAACTGTTTAGATCTTTTCTCCTTTTATAAGGTCATATAGACCATAGCCAGTCAATGGTAAACAATTTGATAGAAGACATGGAACATATAAAATAGGACTACATAAGCTTACTAATATTATACAGTACTTGACTAACTTGTTATTTCACTAACTCTCTTTGTGAAATAGTCACAATGAAAGAGCAGCTACTTATCCCAAATTCAGCCAACTGTGATCAATCCCACATTTCTAAAGAGAGGTAATTACACCATGAACAGCATGCAGGCTCCTAAGAGCTCTGTACAGACATGGCGATACAGGGAAGACCTCAGGAACTGAACTCTGGTTCACATTTACAGCAGACACAAAGTATTTCCAGATCAGTCAAACCTTTCTCTCTTTCTTTTGCTTCTAATCTGTTCTTTCTCTCTTCCTACTACTCTGTTCTCACTCTTCTCATTTATATACATATTTTATGCAACAAGGTATACAAAAGCAATACAATGTCCCAAAGTAAGTAAAGCCTATAGAATCGAACATCACAGTTCTGTATCAGTTGTTGCTTTTTTTTTAAGTAAAGGCACGATGCAATACAGTGGCATTGATGGTCAAAGGTTGAAAATATATTAGTGTCAGGATTTCAAACTTCTGTCTGCTGGTCAGTAGTCCAATCCTCTTAACTGGCAGACCACAATTATCTAGAATTAACAACAGTTTAAGAAACTATATAGGGTATATATTAAAAGAATCTTAAAAGTGTATTTATAGGCTCTGTCTGACATTAGTGTATCATTGGTACATGTAAGGTCATATATACAGAGGGCAATTTTTTTTAAAAGTATGACATAATCTGATGTTACAAATTTTGTCACACGGTGTGTTATGTTCCAACTAGCATGTACTACTATATTTGTAATAGAAATGCATAATAAATCATAACGGCAATACATTGTGTACACAAAGAGAGGTGTGTAATACTTCCCTTCCCATTTCATGTACAGAACGATGTAGTATATATATATATATATATATATATATATATATATATATATATATATATATATATATATATATATATATATATATATATATATATATATATATATAGCCTTTAACCTCTTTGCTTTATAGCTGTCATGTAATGAAAGTTTCAATGTAGTGAAAAATAATAATGAGAATAAACAGAAGAGAGGGTAAACAAATAAATATTTATTAGCTCAAGCTAATAACACTTTGTTAATTTTACTTAAATACCGATTTAAAATTAAAAGCAATATAAAGTTAAAACAACCTAATTTATTTAATTTTTTAAATCTACATTTATGTATTATTATTATTATTATTATTATTATTATTATTATTATTATTATTTACTGTATACATATACTTTTGTAGTATCAACTAAGGTTCAGCACTGATTCCTTACAAGTCTTAGATTGTAATGGAAAGAGGGGTCTGGATATTGTCAGAGTAGCTATCTGATCACAGACATAAGACTTCCATAACGAGCAAGACTGTACCAGAGCGCTACGGCTCATTTCTAAGCCACAGTATTCCCATTTATGTTCAGTGATTACCTACAGCAACAAACTGCATATCAAAAAAAAAAAAAACATCAAAGCAAAATTATTTCCATAGCCAGACATCGAAAATGTCTGGTTTTAGGAAAAACCAATGGCTGCAAGCATTATAGTAAAAAAGATTTAAATCCCCCATTTCATGCATTGTTAAATTGTTAATTATCTATGGCCAAAAGCAATAATTATGTTGTATTATTTACCAATGTGGAAATTGTGTTCATTAAATATCATGGATTACAGCTGTGCTTTTAATCCTAATTGTATATACCATAAATTCCATTATACCATAATGTGGATTTATTAATGGTTTTGTAACCCTTAAAATCAACAACAAACCTAACCAACCAATGAAAATCAACAACTCTTATAAAGTCCTCAAATTATTGCTAATGCCATAAAACACTTTTTAAGTTGCTTGTGCGGAGATTGGAATTTTATAGATCACTATTCATCACATGAAACTAGGTGCCCACTCCACACCTGATTGTCGTAACATTAATTGTAAACACCTGATTCAAATTCAAACTTTTACTTATTTCCTAATTACAAATGTTAACATTTTTGCCATTCACAGATTCACACGTTTTAATGTTTCATCTATTTTAATGACTAATTTGAAAATCTAACAAAGTTTTAGGTCAAATTGATGCACATGTGCAAATGAATGCATATTATTGAGGGTTCACAAACTTTAGATTATAATTGTGTTTAAAAATGCTGATAATTTTGAGTTTTCGATGAGTTTGTGACAGCTTCAACAGAACAGGCTTAGGAGTAGTTTTGAAGATATATAGATGTATATCAAATGATATCAATCCAACAATTAATTAAACATTTATAAAATATATAGAGACTAATGAATGACATTCCAGAGAGGCTATGGCAAGTGGGTGAAAACAATCTGCTAAGTGAAAATATGTTTCCAATAGGCCTAGTCTCCCTTTGCCTGTGGTAGAGTGCACACCGCATGTCATACAAACCCAAGTACCCTTGTGTTTATAAACATAGCATTACACAGGGACTTTACTTTGATAGGATATGTTTTGCAAAAAGCTTCTCAGGTCAAAGCACTTTTGTATTCATCAGGAATTTAAGCTATGACAACACCTGTTTTCGATTCAGTGTGGTCAGTATAAAATCCATGTTTTGTGTGTGTGTGTGCATGTGTGTATATGCATGTGTGTATGCATGTGTGTGTGTTCAAGAGAGAGAGAGCGAGAGAGAGAGAGAGAGAGAGAGACAGAGACAGAGAGATAAAGTAAAAAACGAAAGAGTGAGAGAGAAAGGGGGAGAGAAAGAGAGTGAGTGGGATCTACATAACTGTGGATGCAAAGCAGGCCATGTGGTTAACAGTGGAAATGATAGAGGAGTGAGTGACATGTTAACATCCCCGAACACACACTGGTGTATACTTCCACACACATTTGTGTACACTAATTAATCTTCTCCATAAAGACCATCTCATGCTGCAGCACATGGTTGAGACAGCACAGAGCTGCAAGCTGGATTCTGATTTCATTTATTGTCAACAGTTCTGAGTGCTTAGCTGATTGGAGATTCTTGATGAAGTCAAAGACCAGTTTGTGCCAAAATGAACCAACCACTTTAACTGCTTTATGATATCTAAACTTAAACTCGAAAATCTTAGTGTAGATCATCTTTAATGGTAAAACACTTCAGTTTTAAGCACGTATTCCAAACTATTCAAACATCTAATGGGAAGCTTGAATACTGTATGCCTCCTGTACATTGAAACATATCCAAAGGTTATCTAAAAGTAAATTAAAAACACACTTATTTACATTTGTGTTTAATTAAATCCTTGTACATAAAGGTGTAGGTTTAATTGTGTTAAGTTGGTGATCCGGGATAGCCAATGCTGAGGTTTTACCTCTTCACCCAGCTCACCATTAGTAGAGAGTGTGAAAATGATGCTATTCCAGGGAGCACTCTTGACAAGGTAATCTGAGGTATCTGCCACTTTAAGTTAATCTGCTCTGCTCATTTATGCCAGAGTCACATGCTGCACTGTGTCAAATCAAACTCTGTCTACTACTTGATTACTGTGCTTTATTTACACTAACTACTTTTTTATCTGTTTTCTTTGAGGTGTCATCAGCCCTCCATCCATAACGCTACCAGAGTACTGAGGCAATGACAATTAACCTACACTTCTATTGGACTAGTGGATTTGCAGTCCTACTAGGACCATTCCTACCATTTTTGAAAATAGTCACCTGATCATTGCACAATCTGGACATAAGTGTCATGCACTGTGGATGCTGCACTGCCGCTTAAGCCCCCCACTGAGCCTTGGTCCTTCCAAGGTTTCTTCCTTAAAAGACAATATAGAGAGAGGGCTTTTTTTTGCCACTGTCACCTTGGCTTGCTCTTTGGTGGTTTAGGTTCTGAGTATGATTTCTGAATAGGGCAGAAAGTCCTTTACAGAGTTTGCATATTTGTACAAACATATTTGTTTTCTCCAACATTCATCATCACTAACATGATAGTAGATTAATTGGAGATATAAAATTGCCTCTGGTGGAAATATGTTTTTCAGTGATGGGCTTGTGTCTTGCTGAGGATTTTTTTCACTATGTTTCAATCAATGAGAACTGAAATAGTCTCTGGGCTATACCTGTGACCCTGTTTAGAATAAGCAGCTTATCAAGCAGACCCTTACAATTGTAGAAGTAATAGTTTAGCCACATAGCCAGTAAACATTTTTAGTATATGATATTATACTATATATTGTATGTTATATTAAAATAAGCAAATTTTTTTATAAATGATTTTTATACTAGTTTTAATAGTTTAGTTTGACTTTATTTTTCCTTTAAGTCTGTAAATTGTGGGCCAACATCTTAAAATAATTATTAAAAAAAAAGCTACTTCAAATTAATACAGATTGTTTAAGACAACAACGTAACATTTTTAAGTTCATCTACAGCATATGGACTAATTCCGATGTTGTGACATCAGCTACATGGTTTGATTGGTTGCATTTGCTTGTGACAGGAGGTCGGATAAAATATGGGCTACATAAGCACTTAGCAATTGAACTTTAATCCTTAATTGGATATGATGGAATGAGTACAAATGAGTCATTGGCAAAATGTGTATGGATTGAACAAAAACACATGGCGTGCTTCTTGGTATTGAAACTGTCTTCTTTGATATTTCACATCTTCAAAATACTGCTGCATCAATTCATGAATAGAACATTCTGTATCTGCAAGCTATTTAACAGGGGTAACCATAAAGATGCATAACTACATCAAGGAAAAGCAAATAAATTAGTAAACCTTGGCATATTCAAGTTTGGTTAAGGTGGGTGATTCAGTTTTAGCACTACCAAAAGGTGTGATGAAATCCTCTTTGTAAAGCACATGTTCTACCCTTACATACCTGACAGAATTATCTATTTAAAATCTTTTCTTAGCACTAATGCTGTAATTGCTGCAATAATTGCTGTATGATTATTTTGCCACTTTAAAGAAATGGGGCATTGAAGAGGGGCAGAACTAATCTAAGCTGCCTTTAGGCTCTTTATGACATACATCAAAGAATTTTGTTGAATACTCTGCATACTCTTCACTTTATTGCACACACTAGAAGCATGCGTTGAAGCACTTTAACGCCCTAAGAAATAGGTTATTTAACCTGTCAGCCATTGACACCAACACATATTTTCTTCTGTTATATTAAATGCAAACATCCCTAAAGTTATCTGCTACAGAGAAGAGACTTTAGACAGTCCAATATAGTTACTGGTCAAATAATAAAAAATCCTATTTTTAGAAATAACTAATCAACACAAGTCAGGCAAATATTCTCTGTGATTATGATAATTTATTAATGTAGTGTTTCCATAAGCTCTTTACTAAAATGTGGCTGAAAGTGCCATGACAATATAATTAATTGCCATATGCTTCACTAGTGTAATGCAGATGTCATTGTGGCAAAATGTGGTCAAAACTATACATATTTTATATTTCGAAATTACAGCAGCCACATAGCTGCAAGACAGCCCAACCTACTGTTAGTAGTACCAATAGGCTAAGAGCTAACAGAGAGTGCAACAAACCAAATACACCCTGCGCTATGCTCAGTTAACTAGGGAATCAAAATGTCCATCTGGCTATGGTTAGAAGTGTCAGGTCCTGTCACTCAATTTAAGGTTGAATAAGACTTAGGAAAGTATTTGCTTGTCTCTTTTTACCACAGACATTGAAATGCAACCCCACCACCACTTAAATCAAGTGTGAGACTTTGTTACATACCACAAAAAGAAAAAAAAAGTTTTTCTTTCAAAGTTGTCCAGACCATGGCAAATTTTATTACCCATTTATGGGCATCTGTGGGCACAATTATAAAAAGGCTTTCTCTTGCAAGTGGTATTATTAACATAACCTGTTTATAATTAAGAGATTAATTACAGACACCTATTCGAGGAGTCAGTATGTTTATCAGTAATCAGTTATGTTTTGTTTTAATAGCCACAGTTAAATGATAATAAAGTTATTTTGTATATGTAGGATTTTTAATTGCTAAGATCTTTAGATTGTGACCTATAATCAAATTGTTCTCTTTTAAGATACATTTATAAGTGGTTGGTAATCATTTTACCTTTATATGTCACTACTATGTCATATAAAAAATATACAGTACATATATTCAAAAGTATGTTTACTGTATTATAAACTTAAATTAACTTGGGAAGCTGTATTCAAATTAATATATGTAATTTCAGGCTTGTAGTTTTTATTTTGAATATTAAATAAATAAATGTCATAAGTATGTTGCTAGGTAAGTTATTTGCTGGCTACAGTAGTAGCAGTAAAGCTTTTGTATTGAGCAAACTGATTGCAGACTAAAATGTATACTATAAGATTTTATGCATTTTATGCATACATAGATTTTAATCTGCCTCAAATGGATTTTTCTTGAACATATGAGAGCAATTGGTGAATCACAATGAAGGTAAATATGATTTGGAGTCATAGAGCCAATTGAAAATGATGTTTTACACTCACAAATCTTCCGGTCTATGAGAACATCACAGAGTAGTTGAGGCCAAAGCACATGGAGACAACAGGGTGGTCTAGAGTAAGAGGAGAGCTGAAGTATGAGCTATTGCTATATAAACATGACATTCACTTGATTTCTTGCTCCACAGTATAAATTGAATCTATTCCTTCTGCAATAGTATGTCATTGGCTGGATTTGTTAGTAAAGCTTCTGTATAAAATTTGACTAAATGAAAATATACATTATCGGGTTTGGCAATTGTGACAACAGCAACAATCCAGGAGGTTAAGTGATGCTCATTAATGATGTCAACTATTTCTTGCTAATGCAGCCAGAATTTTTGGGAGCAGGCGCATGCATTGTCTGACAACATAGGTATTTTCATGGTTTGAAAGTTAAAATATTATTATGATGTCGAAATCTGAATACTTGCATGAAAATTTCATATTTTATTATTAACATTTTTATAAAGGCATCATATTTGTAGATTTGAAAGGTAAGGAGAACCAAATCAAAATAATGAGACAAAAAATAGCAGTCGTGGTATTTAGTGCCTTTTTATAAGCTCTCCGACCATTATCAAAGAAAAATGTCTCAAATTCTTGAACCCAGACAATATTTTAGTATCTGCAAAACACAAAGACTTGTGAGATTTACACCCAGCCATCAGAATCACAAACTCATGAAGTCAAATTAATAAACAATTCAAGTCTTTTTTGTTTTGCGCATGGTTTGTACAACAATATTTCAAAAGAATTGATAAAAAAAACGATATATCTATATAATTGTCGATACATTGGCTGTTAACTCATCACATAATCATTTTCATAAATTGTCACTTGTTCCCAATAGGGAACAATAGGGACTGTTCCTATTTATACTCATCCAGTACTGTGTAAATTTTGAATCTGAATAAATTTAACCCTAGCAGACTATGTTACAATAATAAATAACTTAAAAAGTAGATAGAGATTACCACAAAAGCACTAAGAGTACTTAGAGTTTACCACAAAAGCAGCTGGAACACTGAAGATGAACAGGTCACAATGACCCATTCCTAAAAATTCATTCCTTACAGTATCAAATAAATCAGACCTTTTTTATGACTGAACAGGTTATTTACATTTAAATTTAGTCATTTAGCAGATGCTTTTATCCAAAGCGACTTACAAATGAGAACATCACAAGTCAGTAGTTATAAAGAAAACCAGCTACATTGTAGAATTACCACCACCCCTTTTTTTCTACAACAGGTATTTGTTAAAAACATGCATCTTTAGTTGTTTCTTAAAAATGCCTAGTGACACTGCCTTACGGACAGAGCTAGGAAAATCATTCCACAATTTTGCAGTGTTGAACGCCACAGAATGAGAATTAGCTCCTTGGTGAGGTGGAATCACCAGGCGGCAATCATCTGGAGCGAAGTGAACAAGCCGGAGTGTATTTTGAAAAGATAGAGTTAAGATAAGAGGAGGAAGATCCAGAAATGGTCCTGTAGGCCCGAGTCAATGACTT
This sequence comes from Corydoras sp. C115, assembly GCA_019802505.1. Classification (NCBI taxonomy): domain Eukaryota; kingdom Metazoa; phylum Chordata; class Actinopteri; order Siluriformes; family Callichthyidae; genus Corydoras; species Corydoras sp. C115. The sequence goes on from JAFMOC010000007.1 coordinate 13,347,642, forward strand.
GTACTGAATGCGAGCAGCTACAGGGAACCAATGGAGATAAACGAGTAGTGGTTTAGTAGGTGAGTACTTAACCTACTAAACCCACATCTTCTTCTAGTTTAAGTAATGCACATTGATTGCTGATCTCCTATTTTGCTATTTTGATCAGACCTCTACAGCTGATCTAGCACTTTGTAGCTCACCTGGTGTTTAATTGACCGACTTCAATTTCTAAGAGCACCCTGCTCACTTACTTTGTTCTAGTAACGACTGTAGCCTATATACACTATATACTAACCATTTGGCCTGGCTTTGCCCAAGCTTATGGTGATGTTTCCTGAAAATGGGGTAAATGTTAATTTAAGCATAGCTGATTGCACTGTGCTATTGAAATAGAAGTCCACCAAAGTCAGACTGCACCAGGCTCTTAAAGGTTAGTTTACGTTTACAGGTTTGTTGCGTGTGATGCCCAAAACACACCCATGGATCATAACGTCACAATACCAAAGACTCACTTTTTGGTGGTTGTAAAGAGTATGTAAACCTCAGCAGAGTCCTGACACACAGACTTTTAACTTTATATACATTACAAACTTGTGTTGTTTACTGACTTGAATGCCACTTTGGGTAAAAGAGGCTTGTATAAATAGGTTAAAAATAAGTTACATGTCTAGAATTATGTTATTCATATTAAAATCACGGATTTGATAATAGCTTTAACAGCGACAATATGGATATACAGTAGTTCATTGATCATTGATGACTCCTAGACATTGTGTTAAAACACACATGAATACTCCAGACAAACTGAATAAAATTCCACATTGCTGACAACGGGTTCTACTCAACGCTGGTAATTACTTTGAAGGACAGTAACAGGTGCAAACATGTAACTCTTTTGTATCGGTTGTGAATAAATAGTTGCCACTATTTAAGTTCCATATACATATATATATATATATATATATATATATATATATATATATATATATATATATATATATATATATATATATATATAAAACCATGTAGGCACGGTGCTCTCAGCGCTAGGGATTCCCGGTTCGAATCCCCATCTGGGTGGAGTTTCCAAGTTCTCCCTGTGTCCGCGTGGGTTTCCTCCGGGTTCTCTGGTTTCCTCCCACAGTCCAAAAACATGGATCAAGTCAATTGAGTTCTCCAAATTGCCCCATATAGAGTGTGTATGTGTGCGTGAGTGTGTGCCCAGCAATAGATTGGGGCACCCTGTCCTGGGTGTTCTCTGCCCAGCGCCCAAAACATTCTCCCCTTGATGAGCATGGGAAACCCCCACTGTGACCCTAATAGAGGATAAAGCGGAAGATAATGGATGGATGGATCACCATGTATGTGTAAGTGTATGTGCGATGTAATTGGTAATCTACTAATATACTTATCATATGTCTTCGATTAACAGGTCTAAATATATATATTCATTTATTCATTATCACCCGCTTTATCCTCTATTAGGGTCGCGGTGGGGTTCCCCATGCCCATCCAGGGGAGAACGTCTCGGGCGCTGGGCAGATACTCTCAGGACAAGGCGCCAATCCATCGCTGTATGTATATATATATATATATAGTGTAGTTATATTTAACAGTTTTACAACAAATATATATATATATATATATATATATATATATATATATATATATATATATATATATATATATATATATAGTGTAGTTATATTTAATATTTAACAGTTTTATAACATATTTTAACTTGTCCAGCAATTTTAAGGCTAGATATATCAGAATCTTAGGTGGAGAAAGTCCTGACAGTGACAAACCCTTTTTTTACATTGGATAGTGTGTGCTGCAAGTATTAGTGTCTCATATATTAACAATTCTGTTTAGCTAGGCCTCACAAGTGATTAAATAAATACTGTAAATGAGCCTTTTACTCTTTCTCTCTTCTCTCTCTCTTTCTCTCACTCTTGCGCACGCGCACACACACACACATACACACACAATCCTTCACTCATTCTTTTGTAGAGTTTAAACAGACCCATTATGTCCTGTGTATATGTATGTGTGACTGTTTTTCAAAAAGGGGTGTCTACAGGCAAGCATTTACTTGAAAGAATCTGTTTTTGCATGTGTTATGTCTGTATATAAGTGTTTTATGTATATGTTGCTGGTGAGGAACCTTCATCTGCTTAATGTCCACGAAATACAAAAAAATGTTTCCCTTCTTAGGCAGCAACATCTGCTGGAGTCTCAGATCCATCACTAACGCATTGAGCTACATGCTCTTGTTATGTTTGCATTGAGTGCACGCACACATGCTCTCACCACTGAATACAGCAGATGAATTATAGCCAAAAGGTAAAACTTTTACATAGATCCTGATAAAAAGTCTGAAAACTTGTAAGGTCGTAAAAAAACTAATTCTGCCATATGGAATTAACTTAATTAACTAATTAATAAGCAAACACAAAATAAATTAAAACTTAAAATAACTACCAAATATTAAGCAGTCAGAAGACTTGACATGACAATTTGATCTAGTGATTTTATTTATGTTCAGCACAGGACTCTTAACCCTCAGATTTATGAATAAACAATTTTGATATTCAACAGAGCACTGTCAGCACTGCTTTCATAAGATCTTCCTCTAAAGAGATTTTAATGAGATGAAAACCCAAGTAGTTACTGCTGTCAACGAAAATGAGGGGCTAAAGGGCACCTTTAGCTAAACCCTAAACTACACTCACTGGACAATTTCCTGTCATTTGTCTTCAGTGCGAATGGGGGTGTAGACAGGAAATAGCTTTGAATATTACCAGCATCTTTACAATACACGCAATGGTTCAGAAACATGATTTGTGAGTCCTGGTGCATCACTAACATTACAATGGAATTACATGAATTTGGTGACAGTCATTGAATTAAACAAAATAACCTAAAACTTTATCTGAGAGACACATATGACATGTCAAAAGATTTCAATTACTATTATTGCTCAGCTAGTCTGGAATAAATGGGGCTGTTGTTTCTGGTAGTTTATCAGATTTTGCAAAACTCAAAAAAAACAGCTGACAGTAACTGCCATCTCTTTACCACTGTATTTGTTTCTACATTAGGCTACAATACACACACACTGGAAATCTCTAAATTTAATTCCAAAGGAAGAGATTCATGTACAATAATAAATTTTAGAAATGTAGCATGTAGTGCTAACAGGGTTAAGTAAGATGAATTTATAGGCTGTGCTGTCCTGTAAGCATTGCTAGAAATTAATTTATTATCTGTATTAAATTGAATAGTTCAAGTAATGATAATGATTAATTTAATTGACTGATAATGGATTATTTCATTTATTTATGTACTTGTTTGGGTTTTTGTTTATGAATAAATAGATGCACTTTTTGTCAGCTGATTAGTACAAATTTTAAAACGTTGAAACATTGTTTAAAACGTTTAAATATGTTTTACGTATTTAATATGTACAGAAGAACACGTCAGCTGCAACTGAAGTTAAACTTGTGCTAAGGAAGACAAAAGAAGATACTGAGGAGGAGTTGCCTGAATCCTAAAAAAAAAAAAAAACAGGACAGAACTGGAACAACATGAGAGCATTATCTGACCCCAACCTTGACTTGTTTCAGATGGTTTACTTTAACTAACCTGGACTAAACTATGACAAAAAGAAAAGTGAGAGTTTGACCTCTGCATGTCTCACTACAGTTTGTTTTAACTGGCAGGGGTGTTTTCTCGCCTAGTCCAATTCTCACTGTAATGAGAGGGGGTCAGTAGGGGTCATGTGCAGAGAGTGAAAAAGGATGGAGCAGAGCTGTTTTACCACTTTCCCCACCTGCCAGGCACCACACAGGAGGCATTTTGATTGTTAACAGACCTGTCTGCTTTGCTGGACTCTGCAAGGGTGTGTTAATTCCTCAGACTAGGGGAACCTCTTTCTATCAGTTATATGGCGTCTCTTCACTCTACTATAACTAACATGCTCCAGTGAGTGATGGTTTTCTTGTAATACCACCATGGGAATGATTATGAAAACTCTGTGAAAAAATGTATTGAATCAAATAAACTAATTATATAAATTTAAATACAGTATTATCTGGTGTTGTAGTATGTTTATATTGCATTAAGAGAACTAAGCTGCAAATAAATAAATTACATAAAATAAAATATGCAATAAAACCATGCCTGGCAATTTCGTTGTTTGTGATGACGTTTAGTATCACAAACACAATTCCTACAAAAAATAAGCATTCATGCCATCTGCCAAGAGCAAACAGGCAATATCAAGAAGTCAAACCCATTAAATGCACAGGGGGTGCCATGATTTATGTATTCCCTTTCTCTTTTAAATACGATTCAATAATGTCAGTCTTTTCGTCTATTAAAAAAACTATAAAAAATATTTAAAGGTATGTGATAACAAATGCACAATATTGATGTATCATCGATTTTACAAGTCACACTAGGTTAATATCTAATAAGCTAACATCGTCAATAAAAAGATTGAGTTATAATGTGTGAGTATTTTGAAAAAAGAACAACATAGCATGAGCATTGCAAAAGAGATTTAATAATGTGTGATATATTTTTAAGTGAAATCCATATTAATTTAGGATTTTAATGGACATAAAATATCAGATATATTTTAAGGCATGCTTAAAGGAAACCAAAGAATTATGCAAAACTGGATTAATTGACTCAAACTAAAACATCATTCACACAAGAGCGTCTTAAGGTAGAGGTACCGTCATCCATAACACTGTGTTAGTAACTAATAGTACGATTTTCTAAAAAACAAAACTGGGCCCATTAATCATTCATGGGAAAACATAGAGCTCTGTTAATGCTTAAATATGCTTGTTATAATCAGGATATGAAAATGAGCTTATGGGGAGCAACATCAATGCTTTGCAATGTGTTCATCGCACTAAAAGTCCATCTTTTTATTTCGTCGGCGTCACACGCAGCAAGTCACCGTATGCTATACACTGCGCTTAACACATTCACTTCAGTATTATTCTTAGTTTTTTCTTCCAACATGGCTTAAAATATATCTGACATTTTATGTTCATAAAAATACCTTACTTCTTCCTTAAATAAACAACACGACAGCAAACGATTCCTCAGAACGTGTCTGTTGTTAGGTTTTGCGTCCGAGGTTTGCTCAGTTGCAAATTTGGTAGAACTACCGAAATGGTGGATTAAAGAAAAACTCCAATATAATACGCATATGATAAAAGTTTCACTGCATTATTAAAAATAAATCAGTATTTTCGGTTGTTTTAATCCCTTACCTGTTATTGTCACGTCGCTGTAGAGGTCGGACAGTTGCTCCTTTAATAAGACCTGCTGCATCTGAGCAGCTTTTTCTCGTTGCAACTCCAGCATCATGTCGGGATGACTGGCTAGTTTACAGCCCTTTTGTTTATCGAGGGCAATGTCGCTGCGCACGATGTCTGTGAGGGAACAGAAAGACGAAGTTTTGATTTATCACTCTCATGCAACAGATGTAGATTTAATATATCTTAATATCTGACACAAATACTAACGCGGCCGCCAAAATATCAGATTTCAGTGTTTGATTCAGCCCCTCTACGTTGCGCCGCATGCCTCCTTAAAGAAAATATGATCTTACCATCCTCATAATTCTTTAGGTAATAATCCGGTCCCGGGCCTCTAAACTTGGCTAAATTCTTTAGGTTGTGAAACTGCAGAAAGTCTGTCCTCTTTCCTCCGAACCAAAGAAAACCCGGAGAAAGTCCTCGAGCCAATGTCACTAAACGCTTGGAGCTGAAAAAATGCATCACGTACAGACAGTGAAATTATGTTTAAAAATTGCATTCTATATAATAACACTTTAAACCCGGATATCTTATTGACTTTACGAAAAACAAACCTATATATAGATTTATATAGCTATTATCTAAAGTAGAGCTCTCATATTCAGCTGCACAGAAACGACGTAGCCTACGGGTTAACAGCCGTCGCCTTTTGTAAGATTTAGACAGGCCTAAAGAGCTAAGAAATAAAACCTACAGTGACAGTTTAGAATATATTGTGTAAGTATTCAGAAAGAGCCACAGGAGGTTTGTGTGGAAAATGAGCCCCCGAATTAAAGTCATAAAGCTAAAACAGGTTGCCAAAGGTATATTTTAAAAAATGACTTTGACTTGTGCCCAATAATACATGTATAATTTAAAGAGAAAAAAAAATAATGCCACGTTTTGCATGTCATAAAAAAAGTCGATGTGTCTGTAAGTTCAATGGTTAGTATATGTTTAAAGGTTAAAAATCAGAAAATATATTTAAGTTGCAAGGTAGTAGTAAAACTTTAATACAATTTTTGAAAAAGCATCATATATATAATAATAACAATTTGTAGACTATTTGTCTAAAAAGTATTTTTTTTAAATATTCCCTGTACAGGATGTGTTACCTTATTGTAACTTAAAAAATACAATAAATATATAATTTGACGAAAAACATCCAGACTTTGACATTTAGTAAATATTAAAACTGTTCTCATACTACCCGTGTTGAGTCTAAAATTAAATAATATAAATAATTGCTTGTTAGGTCTTTAAGTCTCTTGGCCTTTATACGCAGATGTCAACAACATTACCAAATATTTTATTTGGTAAATTAATTTTAATCACAAAGTTCACATTTTTAAGAATCATTCAAGTATACATACAAAACAGGTAACTGTATTTTGTTTAATGTAACATAACATACAAAAGCCATTTGTCATAGTAAAAGTAAAAAAAATGGTATGTTAAGGAATCTTTAATATTGTGGTGCTGTTTTCTTCAAAAATTTTTATTAATTATTATAAATAAAATAAATAAAAATAAACACAAATGAATAAATGAAAATGATACAAAAGATACAAAAACATGTATTCGTAAGAACATATATATATATATATATATATATATATATATATATATATATATATATATATATATATATATATATATATATATATATAATGAATAAGAATGTCATCTTGATAGACATTGTCTAGATTATTACTTATTCAGCATTAGGATCTATAGTATTTATGTTGTTGTGTATATTTCATGTTGTTTTTTTAAAGCGTGGATAAAGTGCAGCTCAAAGTTAAAAGGGGTTAAATTTATATTCAGATTACATAGCAACTTTCTTTTGAACATTTTTTTTTCATTTAGAACTGTGTCTCATTTTATTTTGGTTGTAAACTGTGCATATTTCTAAATACTTTAATATTGGCATTACATAAACCACTTTTTGGTGCAGGCACCAAATGGTAGGAGCAAGCAGGTTACACTTTTACATATTACTACTTTATCTGATATGTAAATATCAGAAAGATTTATTTAAATGTATACATAAATACATATGTACTAGATAACATATAATATATTTGGCTTACAGGACAGTTTTTTTAATCATTAATAAGCAAATGTTACAACAAATTATTTCCTTTTAATAAAATCATGCCCTATTAATTTTGGGTTAAATTCTTTGCAATTGTCAAAGACAAATAAACTGTGTTATATGAGTATATAAATTATAGTTTATTATTTGTTTGTCCTGTATTCCAGTATTAGCCCGGGTCCATCTTTAGGTATCCAATGAATTTATATGCCTAATTATTTTAGAACGCTTCCTATATGTGACTGGTTTAATACGTTTCAACGCAAAATCATTTAGTGGTGCTGTTTCATGTGAATGTTTTCTAGCTGCTGCAGGTCAAAATAGTATATTATATTTGATGCAGCACAGGAAATCTACAAAAAGCGTCGTCAAAAGACAAGCGATTACATTTTGAACAAAGATCTAATAAAGGCAAGGTAAATTAAGCTATAATGCAACAAATATATAGCGTTTGTATGTTCTATGAATGAATGCAGTCTGTTTTTTTCTTAGTCAAAGTGATTGCCACGTGGACGTCCTAAATCTATCAAATAAGATGAAAACATGATTTATAGATTAACTGCAACATTAAATAAAACAGCTAACCGTGGCTTAACAGCAACAATCATGGTAGAAGTAATATTATTAGAAGTAATAGTAGCAGCAGCACAGTAGCATTAGTAGCAGTTTTTTTAACAATATAACAATCATCAAAAGATGTTTTACGACTAATACGTCTTTATGACCAGATTAAGTGCACAGTGGAAGCTGTGGGCTAGTACATAGGCTACATTACTTTCAAAATATTAGAAAAGTGCTCCACGCTAGCATCTTTTAACATTAACGGCAATCTTGATTCTACAGCACAATAAAATCATATTGCGTGTTTATGTCTGAAACATATTGCTTAGTGCTAGGATTTATTTGGAGGATAACACATTTAGCCTATAGCTAAACTAAAAAGATTAAAAGCGCATCATGGCGTTGGGTTTATACACGAGGCCTTTAAGCCACGGTTTAAGTTTCACTGTCAGAATCTCAAATTGATATTTATTAACATGTGCATCTAAAAATGTTCAAGCCTTCTAGAAATAAGCAGTGATACTTTCAGGTTAAAACTACGGTCTAATCCTAATCCTAAATGCATATATTAAAGTTGGGTTCTCGCACAAATATCAGAACTATTCAACGCAAGCAGACATGACGCACAAATCGTTAAGAGAGACAAGCGTGCAAAGGTCATGGTCAAATCTCAGACCGGTATGCTTTAAGAAGAGAGGTAGAAGTGAGGAGGCCATAGATTCCTGCAGGAAAGCTCTAGTGTTATTATCTGCAACCCAGCGACTGCGTACGCAATCTAATCGCGCACTACTGCTACTCATGCACGAACTGGAAGTCTTCAATCGCCCACATCAGTCTGCCATTGGGATTAGCACCTCACCCAATAAGCAAAACGCGCAAGACTAGGAGATTTATTAAGTTTTAAATGAGCAATTACTCATCGCACAACATTATAAGAAGCCTGTTTTGTATAAGCCTGTCATTTCGGAGGTAAGAACGTTTTCTCTAGCGCCGTATCAATGTATCTGTATCAATAAGCAGGTATAAATACAGATCATTGTTTAGTACCAAGCCATGGCTTGTGTGTTTGTGTACGGCACGTCGACAGAGAAACGTCAAAATGTGATACCTTAAGAAGTCGAGCCAGCCGTTCTTTAGAATAGCCGGGTCCACTTGCAAAGACAAGAAATTTTCATTCAGAACCCGGACTGGGCTTCGCGTGTTTACGTCGAGCAAAATGAGGGTCCTCTCCAAAAAGTTCTGTCTCTTTTCGGTGCCCACGTGTCGTCGCTGAGTCGTATTGGCAGATAAGGTCGGAGAGCGGATTATAAATGCCCACCACAGAGACAACACGAACAGCTGAGAAAGAAATCGGACTGGCATCTTTAAATCCGCCGTGCGCGTCGCGAACAGGACGAGTCCCCGCTAAAATGCACCCAGATTCAAATCACCTAGACTGCTGTCGTGCCCTCACTTATAGCGCCGGATTGTTTTCAATAGTCATGAAAGCTTGCATCACATACACCCCCTGTTCTGCGCAGTTTGTTAAGCTCGGGCTGTCGTATCCGCCCCGGGGCCAGAATCCCAACCTCTTCGGTAAGATGGGCCAGAGGCAGCACCGCCTTTCGACTGCTCTCTCTCTCTCTCTCTTTCTCTCATACACACACACACTTACACAGACACACACACAGTTACACACACACACACACACACACACACACACACACACACACACACACACACACACACACACACACACACACACACACACACTTACCGGTCCTCTTGAAAGTATGAAAACACACTATTTAACTACAGTCTAGGAAATTGTCTAGTTGTGAGAAATTCAAGTCAGTGACATTAAAGTAATGGGCAATCCTTAAGTAGAAGTTAATAGCATACTTTCAGACAGCTTAGCCTATAAGAAAATAAGCCATTGCTTCCTGCACATTGCTTGTAAGTTATTTCTATTCTTAACTTTTAAGTTCTGTATATTCTGTCGTCTGATTGGTGTTTAGTGCGTATGATTTTTCCCTAGCAAATATTAATAATAGAAACTATGAAACCTGTTAATAATGTCAAATGAATAATTGTCCCGACCTATTTGATGTGATTTGTACTTAGCGCCCTAAAATTATTCGCGTAACACGTTCCAGATGGCGTTACACATTAGCCTGTCTCATTTAAAACGAAACTGACATCACGCCTTATAATCTACTAAAGTTCTTGCTTAGTAGACAAATCAAATCAGACAGTAAATTCCCTATGTGACTTTCTATTTGTTTAGATAAAGCTGTTGCCCATTAAGGTAAAGTAGAAGTGGAGAGGAGCACTTCACCGACACTTAGTATTATAGTATTTCGTAAAGTAATCCTCTCCTACACCTTTCGACTCATATATATATATATATATATATATATATATATATATATATATATATATACACACTTATGTCTAAGAATTGTGACATTTTTCAATTTTGAACACTAACAAGTGTATTATTTTTCTCTAAGATGAATTCACGTATAAATATCTCCTATAGATCTTTGACCAGTGATGGGTTACCATCTTTTCCACAATCATTCTTAAATGGTGTTACAAGTATCACCCTAAAAGCACCACCATATCTCGTTAAAGACATTCTTAATAGTAAAACGCTTTCTGGAACCTGAATCAAGGCCTGGAACTAGAGCCGAATTTCTCCTGAGTGGAAGCAGATAAAAACACAGAACACAGAGCTTTAAAATAAATATATTATTATTTATTTTTCTGTTGTTTCTTCGGCAGCTAATATTGCGGGTAACAAAATGTACTGGTAAAAAGGTATCAATGGATCTACTGAAAAATGCATAGGCTAGAAAACAAGAATAATGAGGAATAGTAAACAGAATAGGGACAGAATAAGTCTTACCGGGAGGATTAGTGAGCAAATTAGCGTAAAGGCCTACAGGGGACGTAATCAGTGTTCTTAAGCCTAATGTGTCTCGTACATTATACGAAACATGTAATGCCATTTAGCAGTCTTTTAATCATTAAGATATTTATTCAACCTGCTTGTTGAAAATGTTGTACAACTTTATAATGTTTCTTAGGCGCTCTAGCTGTGTAAAGGAAAGGCACTCTCGAACATACGAAGTTCAGACATTTTCTACAGCAAACAGTTAGTTCTACAGCAAACTGTATTTCTACAGTTATATATAAACACGTGTGTTTAGCCTACATATACGTGTGTGTATGCAAAAAGTAAATTGCCATATTTAAGAAATTTGAAGGTATCTGTTACCCTGTTTTGCATTTTTTAAAAAAATGTATTTATGTCAAAAGGTCAATAATGTCGTCCATCTTAAACATTATATCCAGCACACTCACAAGCAGATGAGGGGTCGCACACATTTATGTTAGTGAGATCGCCAAATGGCCAGTGATTTATCAAGAAAACATTTAATAGCTTATTAAAACAAAAAAAAACCCTGCTTATTTACGGTTTGTAGTATTATGCTACAAAATAGACTAATCCACATAAACGTTGGTAATAACCTAAAGTCTGTGTACAATTAAACCGCATATTTAATTTATGGAAGACTATATACAATTAGCTTTGCATAACTAGATGTAATACAATTTTTTAACAATCGAACAATCCAAATGTTCGATTAGGAGAACAGTGTATGGTGATGTTCATTATTATCGTTATCCATAATTATTTCGATATAGCACATTTCTAACTCATATGTCTATAAGGTTCTCTGTTATAAATTATACAGCAGTATTAAATCTAGCAACGTTTTTTTTAAGATTCCTTAAGATTCTTAACTAAACAATCATAATGATATGAAATTTATTTGCCTGATATGCCTTTTATACCTTTAAAACAGCTGGTATAAATTGTTGGATGGACTGAGGCAACACTGCCATCTTGTGGAATCGTAGTTCGTAGTAATGTTAGCCTATAAATCAGTGTTCAACAGTTTTACCCCAATAGCGCCGTACATTCCAGAATCCAATTCATTTTTTTATTTCATTTTGGTATTGCAAATAGATTTTACCCGAGCAATAAACAACAAAGAAGTTTATATAGTTTGAAGGAAGTCATTATTTTCATTTATTTTCAGGAAGTCATTATTTTAGTTATTTATAGTCATAGTTATTTTTAATTCAGTAAATCACTAAATAGACCTCTTAGCTCTAGGAATTCGGGGACTGTTGTTATGAATAGAACTCTGCTGGATTAGTGGATATACGTGTTTAATGTACAACAATCTGAAAAAGTCGGACTATAAATGATGGTTAATGTCAAGCAGGGCTGGACTTGATCAAAAAATCGGCGCTGGCATTTTTGGCTCAGACCGGCCTCTTATAATTAACGGAGTACAGCCGAGTAGTAATTTATGTATGTGTTCCCTGAAGGAAAATATTTTACTATTATCCCAAACCCAACTTAAGGTTACATTTTTATATTTTTGATAATAATCATAAAAGGCTCATAGTCAGGCATAGCCAAAAATAAAGGGCTGGAATTGGTTTCAGAAATGCTTAAAACCAAAAAAAATAATAACAGCATCATATTTTAAGAATGCCTTTAGGCTTATTAGAAACTTACAGTTAATCATTACTTTAGAAGTATATCAAATAACAAATAAAGTATGTGCTCCGTCCTTTAAAAAGTTATAACAAGCATTATGAACTAATACTAATCTATCTAAAAGCACTTCACACTGACTCTTATTCATTGTGGAAATACCTATTGCTAATAAGATTTTTATACTTTTGTTTTTACACTTACTTCAGTGATGCTTACAATACAAAGCTTATATGTGTCATTTAGCAGTTTTAAAATCTGTTATTTCACTTGTTTGAGTGTTTTTTTAAGACATGTTTAACCATGAAATTAATCAATCAATATTGCTCTTCATTCTCATTTAATACAGCTAATATTACCGCCCTGTTTTTTCTTAATGTTACTACCTGCATATGTAGTACTAAACTTTTCTGCTCAATCTGTCCCTCGATTTCCCTCTAAAAACCTGCATTTGGTACTGCCCCTCACCCTGGCCCTCTCCCTGCTCCTCTACCTGCCCCTCTCTCGGCTCCTCTACCTGCCCCTCTCTCGGCTCCTCTACCTGCCCCTTGCACTGCTCCTCTATCTGCCCCTCTCCCAGCCCCTCTTTCTGCTCCTTTATCTTCCCATCTCCCTGCTTCTCTCTCGGCCCCTCTGACACTCTTTTCTGCCCCTCTCCATGCTCCTCTCCCTGCTTCTCTATCTGCCCCTCTGACACTCTTCCAATTGGGAGTCAGTGTTTCCAACTCCTCAGTAAGTAGCTTGGCTTGTCCTAAAAGTCACAAGAAGTTGCAAAATTATGTCATTACCCAATTTTGCATAATAGTTAATTTGGTTGTATTTAAAGCTGTAGAATTCCAAGAATAATGCTGTGGGAAAAAGTAAAGTGAGTAAAAAACACTGGAAATATGTCAAAACTCCAAATAAACTCTATTTTCTAGGTATTTTCTATGTTCTAATATCCAGAGTATAATGGAACATTCCCAACAACTTTGGAAAGTTGAGAGTGGTGGTCATAGCAATAAAACAAAAGAACATTACTTAGAATGTCAGATCTTTTCATATGAAGCTCATGTTGAGTTAGAGAACTCTCCTGTGAATTGTCAGAAAATAATTTAAGGTTCCACAAATAATTTGAAGTAAGAGAAATGTGTGAAATGTTAGACCTTTTACCGAGATATTATGTTGGTTTAAATTTGTATAAAGTGTTGGGCAGGTTATTTGTAAAATGAGTTTAAGCAATTACTAACAAAAAATGAAGCTACACAAAAGCTACAACCCAAAGAAATATAGCAATCTTAATTACACAAATATGGCAAATGTAACTTAAATAAAAACCTCTTTACTTTGCACCAACTCAATGGCAATGATTAGTGCAAAATGACACTTGTGTGTCAAATGTCACAAAATGTGCAAAATGTCACATTCACTGATTAAAACATTTATTGAAGAAGAGTGATAATCTAACCTAAGAAAAAAATATATATACTGTATAATTCAGTCTGAATAACTGTAGCTCTTTGATAAAAACTCCTAAATATATCCTAATCTAATTTCACAATGATGAAAACTACAACTCTAAGTAAATAAAAAACACTTGATTAGAGAGGAGGCGGCATGGTTGCTTAGTAACTAGCACGCTCGAATCCCCATCTGGGTGGAGTTTTCATGTTCTCCCCGTGTCTGCGTGGGTTTCCTCCGGGTTCTCCGGTTTCCTCCCACAGTCAAAAATATAACTTTATTATAGCCTTCTGCAGTAGGGAAATGAATAAATCACCTGAATTTGGGTTCTTATATTGGTGTTAAATGTAGACAACAGTTTTTTTCTTTTGGCTTGCAAGCACACCTTTAAACATATACTTTTTTCTCTGATGATTCAACAAGTGTTATATATTTTTCCAGCTTAAGGCCATGGTGTGACATCAGTGGACTGTTCTTTTTGCTCTTCTCCATCCTTGTGCTGTTTGTGCGTGTGCCCAAGTCCTCAGTAAGGAAAGTAGCCATTGGCTGTCCCAAAAGTCACTAGAAGTTGCTAAATGACGTCATTGTCTACTTTGCATAATTATCCATTTGCATTGTGGAACAGAAAAAAGTGAGTAAAAAAAACTTAAATAAATTATTAGTTATTTTAAATTATAATGTAGCTAGATTTTAAAAAATGTAAAAAAAAAAAAAAAAAAAAAGTAGCTTTTTACATAGGGGAACATGGATGAGGTAAGTGACTGACACTGTGTAAGATAAATGCATTTATATATTTGCATATATGCATTATGTGTATATGTGTGTGCTTCACTGCATGGATGGGTAAATGTGGAGGATAAATTCTTCTGTGTGGAATAAAGCAGTAGGCAAAATAGATCACTTTATTTTTACTTAATCTTTTTTTAACTTATATTAATTTATTTATTTATTATGTGAATTTTTCACAATAGATGATCTACATGTTTTTAAAATGCAGCATAATGGTCATAATTTAACCAGTGGAATTAAAAAATATCTTTTGTTGTCTTGTATGTCTAAGAATATGTGGTGGTTTATTTCAGCAACTAATCAAATATTTGCTAAAATTAGTTGTAAGTTAAGTTGTGAAACAAAATGCTTTTTTCCAATAATACCCAACATAATGTTTTTTTTTTTTTATTCAAACAACTAATACCGACCTAATTTTAAGTACAGTTTTAATTTTTTTGTTTCTCAAAAGTCTTACAAACCTACAAACAAGGTTTTATTTAGTTCTTCATTGACCTCGCCTCCACACCGTTTTTTATTTATCATCTTTTCAAATTCCACTAAATATTATTATTTAATAAAAATTATTTAATTGTTAGCATTAAAATCATAAAACTATGGGCTTTTATTACAGGCAGTCAATCCATTACATACTGGTGCTAGAGGGATTAATGAATACATACATACCTACAAAAAAGGAGGTAAACTTCAGCGGGGTGGGGGCAGCAATGGTAGCAGAGATGAGCAAGAAGGGTATACAGGAAGCAGCAATAAAGGCATTAGCCACAATGAGCATGCCGGGGGCACGGGAATTGGTAATGAAGAGACGGGCTACAGGAGGCTGCAGTGAGTATACTGGGGTCACAAGTGACTGTAATGAGCACATTAATTACTCTGAAAACAGCGACTAGTATGCTTGGACCACTGCAGGAAGCAATAAGTGCAGAAGGAAGTGTAGAGGGAAAGAGGGAAGGTTCTGAAGGCCATGTTGTAAATTAGATGAAGGGTGCTAAAGGCTGGAGGTGAAAGGCCTTTTGGGGTGTTAAATCACGGTGAGGCAACCCTTGGACTACATGCTTGCTTGCATATGCCTTCCCGCCCTCCAATAGTTTTCCTGACAACATGCGGCTGCAGAAAAGAACGCTACAACACAAAACAAAAAAGGCCAAGGCACCCCCTACAGTACAGAATGTGCATGGGGTCTTATCTGCAACGCTGAATAAGGCTCTGCAGAACTTTAACAGGAAGTTACTTATTTACCTAAAATGCTTTCACTTAATGAGAAACTGCAAAACTGTAATTGAGAAACAGTTGATATCCAAGTAACAAAAGTAACTTACAAGTGAATTACGAGTGGGTCAAATAATTTTCTGTTTCCTTTTTTTTCAGTCATTCATTGATTCAGTAATTCATTCATTCATCTTTCAATTAATCCTCTACAAGTGTTACAGGGGGGTTCCCAATGCTCTTTCAGGGGGAGAACATTTTTGGCGCTGGGCAGATACTTCCAAGACAGGGTGCCAATTTTTCACTGGGCACACTCACTCACACAGACATACACACACAAACCCACATAATATGTGGAAATTTAGAGCATGTAATTGACCTTCAAATCCATGTTTTTGGACTGTGGGAGGAAACCAGAAGACCAAGAGGAAACCCACACGGACACGAGGAGAACATGGAAACTCCACCCACATTGCTACTAAATCATTTGTCAATAGTCTGATCCAGTCATTAGTCTGTGACCTGGTTATCATGTGCACATTCTAAAGTGATAGAAGTGTGATAGATAGACAGCAAATACATTTGTTTTTCAGAGCTAATAACGTAATTCCTCAAATATTTTGACATTAATTAATAAACTGGGATTATATTTGTGGTTCATAGTCCTTTTAATAATGGGTTCAGTAATTCTGCCAATATAATGAATTGGTTCGGACAGGTCTTCTTAGCAACATGCAGGTGCAGAAAATAAATTTACAATGCAGAAAAGACCAGGGGCACCCCCTACAGTACAAATTGGTGCAGAGGTCTCATCTGCAGAACTGAATGATGCACACACCTTCTGCAGAACTGGTTGGTGCAGAGTTGGCCTCTGCAGAAATTGGTGGTGCAGAGGTGCCCCCTGCCTGCTGTTCATGCAAATGCCTTTGTCAAACGGTGGGCTAAGGAATTTTTTATATATATATATATATATATATATATATATATATATATATATATATATATATATATATATATATATATATATATATTGTGTGTGTGTGTGTGTGTGTCAAACATATATTAAAAAAATTATTTAAAATGTTTAATATTGTGGTCAAATCAAAATAAACAGTCAGAGGAGCACGAAATAATAAAAAAGCAAAGCTAAGAGTGGGTGAAATAACAAATAAAATACATGATACCTAACCCCAAACTGTAATGCTTAGTAAATGCATAAGTGAATATTATAATCAAAGTCAAAAGGAAAACCCATGAACTAGATGCCAAATAGGGCTAGCAAACAAAACTAGAAGCACAGAGGAACACACACCAAAAAAATAGAACTAGGTATTGGGGTTTTACATACTGTCATGATTGGATACAGACTCAACTTGTATTGCTTTTTCATTTGTAAATAACTTCTAGAATCTGCAAAATCACTAAATAAAATGTAACCAAAACAAGCAAACACATGTTACTCCACTACTCATCTCTCTCCACTGGCTGTCTACATTCAAAACAAGGTACTGACCCTTGCCTAAAATCTCTGTATTTGCTCCCTCTTACCCATACTCTTTTTAAGAGATACACCCTGGCTTGGTCACTATGCTTAGTGACAACGTTTGCCTGGTCCTTTAACCTCACTGTGGTGCCAGTTCTCAATCCATACCCTTCACCACTGCTCAATAGTAGAATGATTTTCCTAACATTCTCTGTAATGCGGAGATATTCCTTAATTTCAAGAAACAACTCAAGACATGTCTTTTCAAGAAGTACTTGCTAAAACAAAAATCACAACAAGGTGGACAAAACTAACCATTGGAGCTAGATTAGCAAATGATGTTAATTTGAAATGTGAAAAGTGAATATAAAAACACACTCAACCAATGAATATGGGTGATGCTTTGTACGTCCTGGTTCATATTCCGTTCTGGGTGGAGTTTCCATGTGTTCCCCGTGTCCGTTGTGGGTTTTCTTTGTGTTCTCTAGTTTCCCTAAAGTCCAAAAACTTGGCTTCAAGGTGAATTTGCTGCTCTAAATTGCTCCTAAATATCTAAATAGTGTGTTTGTGTGTGTGTGTGTCTGTGTGTGTCTGTGTGTGTCTGTGTGTGTGTCTGTGTGAGTGAGTGTAATTTACTCTAGCAATTGATTATCACCCGGTCCTGGGTGTATCTGCCCAGTGCCTGAAATGTTCTCATAAAAGGGCATAGGGATCCCCCTGCAACCATATGAAAATATGCAAGCAGATGAAAATGAGATTAGATGAGAGTGAACATATAATAATCAAATGATGAGAGTGAACATATAATAATCAAACACATACAAAATGACATCAGGCAACTGACACACTGTGTACTGAACACAATGAATTAAAACATATAGCCAGAAAGCAATTAGATTAGAGCTCAAAAGGGAGAAAGCATGATTATGCATATCTGCATAACAATCTGACAATACTAAATATTAAATTGTTGTTTTATGAAAGATTTTTTGTTTTTTAGTTTATGTATTCAATTAAGATGAATACATATTGAGCAAGGGCGGCACGGTGGCTTAGTGGTTAGCACGTTCGCCTCTCAACGTTAAGGATTCCCGGTTCGAATCCCAATCTGGGTGGAGTTTCCATGTTCTCCTCGTGTCCGCGTGGGTTTCCTCCGGGTTCTCCGGGTTTCCTCCCACAGTCCAAAAACATGGATGAAGTCTATTGAATTCTCCAAATTGCCCCAAATAGAGTGTGTCTGTGTGAGTGAGTGTGTGCCCAGCGATGAATTGGCGCCCTGTGCCCTGGGTCTATCTGCCCAGCGCCCGAAACGTTCTCCGCTGGATGGGCATGGGGAACCCCACCGCGACCCCACTAGAGGATAAAGCGGGAGACAATGGATAATGGACATATTGAGCAAAATCTCTCTGATTCTTCAGAAATGAAAGATTTTAAAGACATAAATAACTTAGTTATAAGATATGTTTGCACATAACATTTAAAGCCTTACACATGAACTTGCTACATAGTGTCAGACATGATTTCCTGTTAATGTATAAAAGTTTTAGAGGGTTTGATTAATTTATTAATCAATTGTCTTAATAGTATAACTGTACTTAGTGTACTTAGTATGACTTAATAAGTATAGGCATTTATATCAACACATGAGCCGGTGGCCAGACAAGTGATGTAATTGTGCAAATAACATGTGTGTGTGTGTGTGTGTGTGTGTGTGTGTGCGTAAAAGGGAGAGAGAAAGAAAGAGAGCAAAAGAGAGAGAGCGCGAGAAATCGCCACGTGACGCGATTTCCCAATGTCCTTCTACAAACCCACTCAGCATCATGGCTGCGGATGCTGCGGATGCCCTCCTCCAGCTCCGCATCCCGACACCATGGCATCTGCTTCTGCTGTTTCTTCTCGCCTTAAATTTCCCGATTCGATCCTTCGGTCTATTGGGGTTCCGTCCGGAGGATACAAGTCCATCACTGTCCGTTCAAAACGGATTATTGAGAGCGACTGAGGGAACTCGTTTTGTGCTTCGGGTGTACTATGCAGCATCACCGCATAGGCAGAACCGAAGCTCGATCTCAAGAGCCAACCACACCACTGCGCCATGGATCGCCTTCGTGGAGGAACCCGAACCGGGCCGGGAGGGTCAGGTCCACCCGAAACAAAACTTGTGCGTGGAAGAGAGCGCGCGAAGTTCTGACATAGAGCTGTTGGGTTCGTTCAGGTCGGCCTCGAGTCAGAACTCAATTCTGGTGGAGCTGCTGGCCAAAGACTTGAGGAAAGGCGAGAAAGTCAAGTACTATTCGATGTGTGCCTTTGACGGATCCAAGTGGGAGCACTTTAGAACGAGGGACTTCTGGCTGGCGGTGGTGGAGAGAGCGCCCCATGCAGAAGAATGGCAGCAGGGGTGTATCTCCGTCCTGCTCCTGGGGCTGTCGGCGCTCTTCAGCGGGCTGGTTATAAGCATGCTCGCGCTCGACCCCGTGGAGCTTAAAGTGCTCCAAAACAGTGGAACCGAAAAGGAGCAGAAGTATGCGTGGAAGATCGAATCTGTTCGCAAACACGGCAATTACGTGCTCTGCACTTTGGTATTGTGCAATGTGCTCACCAATACGTTTTTGGTCGTTTGGATGAGTCAAATTCTCGGAGTCACTCCACTTTGCGCCATCACCTGCACTATTCTCATCTTTTTCATCGGAGAGATCCTTCCACACTCAGTGGCTTCAAGACACGGCCTGGCTATAGCGTCCAAAACCATCAGACTCACTCAGCTGCTTATGCTGCTCACTTTTCCAATCACATATCCGATCAGCAAGCTTTTAGATATCATGCTACACCAGGAGATCAGCAACTTTTATACGCGCGAAAAGTTACTGGCGATGCTACGCGTCACAGATCCTTATCATGACCTCGTGAAAGAGGAACTCAACATCATACAGGGAGCTCTGGAGCTCCGAACCAAAACCGTTGAGGATGTTCTGACCCCCCTCAACGATTGCTTCATGTTATCTTCTGATGCCATCTTGGATTTCAATACGATGTCAGATATCATGCAGAGCGGTTATACACGTATTCCAGTTTTTGAGAACGAGAGGTCCAATATTGTTGACATTCTGTTTGTTAAAGATCTTGCTTTTGTTGATCCAGATGACTGCACTCCTCTAAAAACAATCACACAGTTCTACAAGCATCCTTTGCATTGTGTATTTAATGATACCAAGCTTGATGCAATGCTTGAGCAGTTTAAAAAAGGTAAGTGCTTTATGAAATTTAAGTTTAAAACTTAAGACATGGCTCTAATGATGTGTGATTATTTGTGATAAGCCCCAAAATGGATTTTAGACCATTTTTAATCCACAGTGAAGTGAAATGTTTTTTAATCATGTTTGAAACTTTGGTTAAGAACAAAGCGAAATCATTAGACTATAACTAAGAAGAGATGGCCATATTTGGATCTGTATTAGTTCTTTTGTAAAGATAGTAGTTCTATGCAGACTTAAAATGTTCTTTGCATGGTCAAATTGTTCTTTAGAATTAAGTATATGATTTTATATTAAACCATTTTAAAAAATGCTCTATATAGCTCCATGATCTGCAAATACAAGTTTGACATTGTATCAGTAGAAGAACCCTTTTTAATGCTTCGTATAATTATTCAATTTGGAATCTATAGATTCTCATGGTTGGGGATTGGGGATCCAGGCTCGAATCCCAATCTGGATGGAGTTTCCTTGTTCTCCCCATGTCCACATGGGTTTCCTCCCACAGTTAAAAAAAACATGGATTCAAGGTAAATTGAATGCTTTAAATTGCCACAAATAGTATCTGCTCAGCACCCAAAACGTGCTCCTCTGGATGGGCATGGGGAACTCCCCCGCGACCCTAGTAGAGGATTAAGTGGAAATGAATGAATGACAGCAGTGACAGCACACAATAAATAAATACTTTTGGAAACTAGAGTGTAGGTAAGAAAAAGCAGAGTCAGAGATTCTTTTGCAAGCCAGTGTCTGAGACTCGTGCCGGAAGTAGGTGGAACGAAATAAGTGCAGGCATTATATTGGCATGCTTGGGTTGGTTGAACACTAAATTAGCTGTGGAGGTTTGATCAGCTGCTATGCATTGCGGCTATGCATTGCAGAACGCAATTCAATAGTAATAATACTAAAGCATTTAATTTTGTGAGGAATGAATCTGCAGGAGCAACTCTTTTAGTGATCAGTTCAGTCAGTTTCAGCTGCAGGCTGTGAAATCAAAGTTACACACAGAGATGGCCACTGAGGTTTTGGATTGATCCATTAGAAGGGTCAAGTCAAGATTAATCAAGGTTTTTGTTAATTGATTGAGCTTGTTTTTGCCAAATTCACATTAATATTATTGGCCTTTATCTAAACAGGTTATGAAGCATTCAGATATCGATAAAGAAATTGTGGAATTAGCAGGGGTTAAAAAAGGACAGGTAGTTTACAGGACAGGTAGGGGACCAAGGTGAAGAACTGCAGAGTTTCCATTAAAATATTTGGACACCTCTCCATGACACCTTGCAGGACCATCATCGTGATTCAAGTTCCATTTTAGAGATGCCCAGTTTAGATAGACTAGACAGTAGAATTAAGAGGTTACATTAACCACAGATAACGAGCTGTCTCAGTGGTAAAAAAAAATCATACTTGAAGCTTTATTTGAAGTATTCTATATTAAACCATTATATTTACAAAAGAACCCTTAAAGGACCATCCTTTATTAAAGTGGTTATCTATGATAAAGATTAACTATAAGGATTAACTAATAATCCTGATTTGATTTAACATATGTATATGTCATTATTATAATTTATCAAACTTCTATTAAGACATCCTGATATCAGACATCAACATAGTAAGACAAAGATAATTTGATAACATACAGTACAATAACATATTTTGTGGAAAAACTGACCAATGAAATAAGTATCAACTAAACTTTGTCCCTAACTTTATGGATTCTGAGTTCTTTTTTGTAAAAAAACCAATTAAATTTGGTGGAATGACCTTTTAATTAATCAGTGCACCAGCTGTCAGTCGAAGGTCAAAGTATTTGTCTCTCCTAGACAGAGCTTTGCCAATCTTTGAAGCTGCCACCTCTTACTGTCACCAGTAGGTCTGTTGTGGAGGAAATCATAAAATATGCAAGGTCAACCTTTTCTTCTTACTGTCAGAGCAGGGAAGGAGTTGCACAGCAGGCTGCAGTGAAAGCTGCTATTATAACTGCTATTGGTAGTGCCATGAAAGGAATGTAATTAGATGTCTGACTGCAGTCACATCTATATGAAGCAAAAATAAATTGAGCATTATTGTTATCTAAATGTGTATATAATATTATTTTACCTTAAACATTATTTAATTCTACATTTTTATATAGCACAAAGGAGAAGTGTATTGGAGTATTATTTATCTTCTGTTTAATCCTCCATGGAGCTTCCCCATGCCCATACATTGGTGAACATTTTGGGCGCTGGGCAGACACACCCAGGATAGGGCACCAATCTATCTCTGGGCACAAACTCACTCACACACACTATATAGGATATAGGGGCAATTCAGAGCAGCCAATTCACCTTGAATCCATGTTTTTGGACTGTGGGAGGAAACTGGAGAGCATGGAAACTCCACCCAGATCATGATTTGAACCTGAATCCCCAGGGCTGAGAGGCCATTGTGCTAACCCCTAAGCCACCTGTATTGGAATATTCATATTTTTTTACATATTCATGTTCTGATTTATAAATGACTACCTGCACATGTAAACCAAATACATGTAGGGAATACAAGCTTGGAAAAAATATATATACATATATAATAAACAAAATGTATGCTATATATTTTAGATTATTAATTTAATTATTAATTAAATTGATTCAATTAAATGACATTGATCTATTGTGAATGTGGATTAAAACATAAACTATGTGTTCATCCTCAGGCACAATACGTAAATTATTTAAAATGTAACTCATTCATGAGAAAATTAAATATAAAATAAGACATTGCATATCTGCCCTTTTATTAACAGTAAACTTCTTTTTCTAAAATGTAAAATAAAGTTGCGTTTATACAATTATTATTATACAATTATTTTTCATATTTGTGGTTCAGTTATGAATTAATGATGTTGGGCTATCAATCTAAAGGTTGTGGGTTCAAATCCCAGGTCCACTGAAGTTACCATTGTGGGTCCTTGAGCAAGGACCTCATTTCTCCAGGGATGTTGTGATTAACCCTGTGCTCACCTTGTAATTCTCTTTGGATAAAAGCATCTGCTAAATGACCAAATGCAATGTAATGATAGATACTTTGTCAACTCATCATTAAAATGTAAGATTATTGGTATTCATTAAGTTTCTAAGCATATTTAATATTAAGCAATGGGTTACAGAATAAACACTTTTTTTTTCCCTCTGACCGTATGGTCGATTGCTCATCATGTTTTAATGATATCAAAGTATCATAGGGCAGATATGTATGGCAGTGAGTAGCCACGGTGCTTTCTGTGTGGACTGTGGATGTCTGCATTTTCCCAGGAGAGCTTATTTTCTTTCACTTTTAAAAGACATCCACAAGTCCACAAGTAAGGATTTGCAGTACTAAAATCGAAGTACCAAATCACAGTATAAATGTGTTTGGCTTTGTTCCTGTCCTGTTATGGACTGATAACCTTTCCTTTGCCTTCTCTTTACCAATAAGGGCTACAATAGGCTTCAGAACCCATGTAACCATAACTAGGATTAGCAGTTCAGAAAATGAATGAATTCAGAGTCAACGATATATTATTCAATAAGCCATATATCAGACACAGTTATGCCAAACTACTAGGCATATGTAGTTATGTTACATGTTATGTTAAGACTTGTAGTCTTATTGGCACAGCAGAAAAGGGAATCACAGGGGACTCCATGTGGATGTGTCTCCACCTGGGTTGCACTGCATATGTTACATAATAGTGCAGTGATGTAATGCAGCTTTCTTATCTAGCTAGAAGCTAAATTTAAATGAAGCAATGTGTCATATAGCAGACTTTATAACATTGGAAGTCTCTTTCCGCATAAGTTTATGACTAATTAAGTCTTACAGAAGCAGATGATCACACAGTTGTTGTTTTTTACTAAAGAAGGTAGAGATTATGGCATATAATCCTCTATGACATCCTCTTCATGGATTGAACTTTCATATCTAAATATTTGATTCTCTGCAGACCCCTGGGAGACATTCTGAAGAAATAAGAAAGATAATCATAAAATGGAGCCATTAGATTTGAAAGCATTTGTATCCAGTGAGCATTTTTAGGTGAAGATAAAAATAGCTGGTTGTTATTGGAGGGTGTGGTTTATGCAATTGCATAATCATCTGCCACATCCATGTGGATGCATCTTTATCTATTAATAATTAACTTCAAACACTAATTCTTCTCCTCATGTAGTTCTACATACAGGAGTCCTCACATACTGTTCACTAATAGAGAATATCATGGATCAGTCATTTTGCCTCAAGACTTATGGTATTTAGAAATAAAGATGCACAGTAAACATACATTACTTACTTGCTTTATATTGAGGTGTCACCTCTTTAGAATAGGATACATTTTTTTGTATAATCTCTAATCTTAAGAGGTTCATATTTCTGTATATGAAAGCTTGGCTATTCATCCTGTCCTCTTTATTTTTTAAAGGAAAAAGCCACTTAGCTATTGTGCAGCGAGTCAACAATGAGGGGGAAGGAGACCCTTTTTATGAAGTTATGGGCATTGTCACCCTAGAGGATGTTATTGAAGAAATTATCAAGTCGGAAATTGTGGATGAGACTGATTTGTACAGTAAGCTCTGTCGTTTCTTATACTCACTTCTGTTTTTGTGTGATCTGTACTACATTTAAATAGTTTGTTACACACATGAATCAAACATCAGAAATCACTCAGATCAAAAAACATTCGTCTGCATTAGACAACAGGAGACAAAGCGCAGTCTCAGAACAATCAGAATAAAAGAGATTCATACAAATAGCAGGCCACACGCTATTCCTAATAGAGCACATAAAAGCACAAACAATATCTTTCGGGACACATATTCCTACAACCAAAACTATACTTTAGGTTAAGTGCTTCATTTACCACAGTGCCATCTTAACACTACTGTATACCTTAGAAAGAATGCACCGCTTCCTTTTTTAGAAATTTTTATAATAAGGCAGCACACAACAAATCATACTATGATAATTTTATTCATCTGTTCATTGATGAACATTTAAGACAGGTGACAAGTCAAATCGAAATCCCAGCAAATTGACTGCAGTGTTAATGCAATATCAAAAAACCCAAGACAAGTCAGTCTATACAAACCTTAGTAACTATGAAGCAACATTAAAAAAATGGTGTTGGAAAAAATTTTTCCAGCATGATGTAAGAGTAATGCATTCACACAAAAATAAATTAAAGTTATTACTATTAAAGTTAGTTTTACAAACTATTGCTTTACTTAATTTTACTTTAGTTTATGTAGCTTTTCATTCTGCCTTTTTTAAATATATAATACCACTGTGTAATTTATCATGTGTTGTTATTTATGCCCTGATATATAAAACTATTAATTTTGAAACAAGTAAACTTCACCAGTTACTTTACATGGTCTAAATTATACAATTTAGAGGACACATTTCTCTGTGTGTACTTACAACATTGGATAATGTTTTCATGCCATGTGTTTGCAGCTGATAATCGCACTAAGAGAAGAGTGTCCCGTCATGAGAGGAAACAACAAGATTTCTCTGTTTTCAAACTTTCTGAGAGTGAGATGAGGGTTAAAGTGTCGCCTCAGCTATTATTGGCCACGCACCGTTTTCTAGCTTCAGGTACGTCCAATCATCATTAAAAAAAAATAAAATAAAAAAACATTTAATTTGAATTTTGGTTAGTTTTAAAGTACTTGCCTAATAAGACCTTTTTGAAGTATCAAAATGCTTTGCTGTTACTAGATCTTAAGTTTATTTTCAGTGTAGTTCATTTCTTTCTATCTCTGCTTAGAAGTGGAACCTTTTAAGTCTTCGTACATCTCAGAGAAAATCCTGGTGCGTCTTATTAAACACCCAAGTGTTGTGCAGGAGATCAAGTTTGATGAAAAGAAAAAGAAATCACCAAAGCATTACCTCTACCAGCGCAACAAGCCTGTTGATTACTTTGTGCTAATTTTGCAGGTAAATATCAAATTAGATGCAGAGAACATTATCTAAGCAATTCAAAATTATAGTGTTATATAATTTACTTATTTGGAAGACTTTTACATATTTTCCTTTTTTTCTGCAGGGTCGAGTGGAGGTAGAAATTGGCAAAGAAGGGCTAAAATTTGAAAATGGCCCATTTACTTACTATGGGGTGCCTGCCATCATGGCTGTATTACCCACAGGTACGAGACTACAATTGTAACATGACAATATATCCAACTTTGACCAATATATCTGAGCACAATGGACCATAATGCTGTCTGTTTAAATTCTACATGCCGTGTCTGTGACTTTGCATATATCCTTTAAGAATTGTATCTTATTGAACCAAACAGGTGGAAGTCAAAGGGCACCAGACCTGGGTTCTACAGTATGTGTTGCATCACCAACCAGCTTAATTTGCCAATCTTCTAATTTGTTGCCAGAAATGTGTGTGGTCACACACGGTCATGGTAATGGTAGATCCTTCAAATTTATGTTAAGTGTTCTTGCTCCTTATGTAAACGCTCCTTATGCTCCTTATGATTGGCACATTTGGCCGGTCAGTGGTCCACTGTACAGCCCAGATCTGGCATTCTCCATCTTACACCTTATGTCCAGAACACCAAAGTTTTTTCTTTTTAAATTAAGCTCAATAATGGGTAGAGTCCATCACTTGATGAAGACAATACTGAGTAGAATTTTATAAAAGGAAGGTACACGCTTTGTCAGTTAACAAAAAGATGAGGCCCACTTATGCATTATTTTTGGTTAAGCCATTGTTTATTTATTCATTCTTTATTCATCATCTTCCATTTTATTCTATATTAGGGTGCACAGGGAGGGTTCCCCATGCCCACCCAGGGTAGAACGTTTCAGGTGCTGCACATCCAAGACAGGGTGTGAATCTATCGCTGGGCACACTCACTCACACGGACACTCACACCATCACACACTACATGGGACAATTTAGAGCATTCAATTTACCCTGAATCCATGTTTTTAAAATGTGTGTGAGGAAACCATAGAGCCTGGAAACGTGCTGAGCCACCACTAAGCCACCGTGCCGTCCATTGTATATTTTACACAATTATTTCAGTGGATAACATATTTGTTTTGTTTTATTGTGTAGTATTCTTTTGGTTTGTATTATTATCAGCATCTAATGGTACACTTTAAGTTTAAAAAAATTATAATAATGTGCAGTGATTTTGAGAAACTTTCCTCATGCAGTTCACAGGTCTCCTTCAAGGAGTAGTGGACTAAACCATTCTGACACTACCATCCATGAGGGAAGTCTAGGTCAACTGAGTATTGGTGGGGGGACATATCTACCAGACTACTCTGTCCGTCAGCTCACTGATTTGCAGATTATCAAGGTGATTACTACCAAATAATGTATTTGTTACGGTACTGTACAAATGTTGTACATTTATGTAATTTAATTATAACCCTATTATGCCAATATTGATTTTTTTTGTCTTAATATTTATACTTGTTTTGTTGTATGATACAACATTCTTAGTTTTGCTAAATTACATTTTCTGTCTTGTTAATATATGAAATCTTGGTAATATTTTATCTTGCATGTAGGTTACTCGTAATCACTATCAAAATGCCATGACAGCCAGTAGGATGGACAGCTCGCCACAGACCCCTGATGCAGACACCCAGGCTGGAGGTGAAAGAACTACAATCCCAGAGACACGTTCTAACAGCATTGCTCTACCTCTTCCCCGTCTCCAAAACCATTTTCGGCAACTCCATAGCACTTCGAGACTCAACGAGAGGAATCGCATTGTCCGTGAGTCAGATATCTTTTCCAAGAGGTTTTTAAATAAAAAGTACCGTTTATAAACTTTGTAATATTGTTGAAGATGGTCTCTGTTAAAAGTGCAGCACATTTAAATTGGCAGTACTTTTTCTTTGATCATAGTGCTTACTTTTTGTGACA
Source organism: Corydoras sp. C115 (assembly GCA_019802505.1). NCBI lineage: Eukaryota > Metazoa > Chordata > Actinopteri > Siluriformes > Callichthyidae > Corydoras > Corydoras sp. C115. Next base: position 13,376,246 of record JAFMOC010000007.1, read on the forward strand.
TTGTTTCCATGGCCTTGTTCAACATCAACACATTTCTTTCTGTCCAATTGTGTGTTTAATGTTGCCCTGAGATTGTGTATTATAAGTACTGAATTAGAACCACCCTGTAAATTCTTTTTCAGCATATACCAAAGATTTTTAAATGGTCAACACTATGTGAGAAAGTGATTCCTGATGCTCATGTCTTTCACAACTTACACCTGAAAAATATTAGCATTGCCATACTGATATATGCTGATGCTATCAGGAAAGAAAAAATCTAGATAATTACAGTTCATTTCTGATGCTTTTTACATTTATGAAATCTGTGAATATATATTTTTATTAATCAGATCATTAGAACAAATATGTGTACTGTATATCACATTCAATAAAATGAAGCATAGGCAGCCCAGCTTTAAGATGTGAGTTTAAATGACCAGTATGTAATATGAGCAGTAAAGTGCAATTGATTTCTACCAGCTTCCAAAATAGTATTACAATGTCTGCATGTTAGAACAGTGTACATATAGATTACTTTCCAGAGTGGAAAGACTCCTTCAAACAAATGACTATAGGATAAATGTCTACATGCAAATGAATTCCAGGTGTCAAAAAATAAAATTTTGACATGGTATAATCTACTTTAATTTATTTAAACCATATTTGGAAAAACATATTTTAGTCATCATAGCAAAGAGATTTCAGAATGTTCAGAATGCCATTAATTGAGCAATAACAGTTTATAGTACTAACATTTTTATTGCCATATCAGACTTGAAACAAGCATTAAATAAATGTGTGTATATTCTCATTTTTATTGTATTGCAGTAAGAGCACTTGGGAAAGCTATAAATGTTATATAGAGCATGGACATTAAACCGAACATTTTTTTCCTTTCTTCATTTTGAGAGTTTCCCAAACTTGTCATTATTGTTGTTGTAGGGAGTAAATCAGATGGGCAGAAGAGTCCTAGCGATTCAGTGTTTCTGCGCATGGATGAGATATGTGGACAACATATGCGAACCAAATGTGTTGAAGAAAAAAGAGAAACTGGTGGGTAAATTAAACACCCTTTATGTTTTTGCATAACATCAAATATCAAAGCAATATTTTAGGACTTTTAAACTCAAAGATCAAAGATCAATTTATTACAAAAGGTAGAATAGATGACAGATGAACTTCACAAACTGCATTTCACATAAAGATGGGGGTGACATCAGCACAACTCCAACTATATACCGTGATATATAGAGTAAATGCACTGAAACTGTCAAACAGGGGAGATGCTATTTGACATGGTGTTGAAAGAAAATCATGACTTTCAGGCTCTGTTTATATGACCCATGCAGGAATGCTGACACCAGACACTACTAGACTTCTCAGCACTATTTGTTATGACTAGAGGTTAACAGAATCACTAAATCTGAGATGTTAAATGAATAGGCATTCAGGTAAAACAAGAAGAATACATAATATGGCAGGATGTAAAAACAATAAAATAAAACATATAATTTGTAATTGTACTTAACTATGTCCTATTTTTATTCCAGACACCACGGTTGTACCTATGGAGATGGTCCTGTCTACATCTCAGCTAATCAGCTCTCGCTCTCTAAATGAATCAGATGAGACACTTGGGAAGAAACTGCTGTGCAAACTCAGTGAGTATAGAGCATACATGCATGCACACACACATAATGCCAGTGCTGATACCAACTGTATCTAAGTATTTCACTTGTTTGACTCACATGGGCCAAAATATTTTTACTGATTTGCTATAAATCATTAATTTTAGACTATAAAACACCAAATGGAAAATATATTTGAGGAAAGCTATTAACTACAAATGCAGTGTGTGTGGTTTATATCATATTTACATTACAAACCATATAAACAAAATAAAATTGCATTAAGTATTAACAAGCTGTTCTATATTGTTTGTACATCTATACAAGCTGCAACAGCAAGGCACACATCAAATTAAATGACTAGGAAGTAGTAAAAATAAGTATTCATAAATAAATTTTATGAACTTACATCACTGAATAACCTTACCCTTTAATGTTAGTTCATTTGATCAAGTCCGCAGCATCTTAGAGTTAAAAAAGGCAAAAAAAAATTCCTAGTAAATATTCAAGCATCATTCATGTTACTGAGAATGTGGCATTCTCTATAGTTTCTTTTTAACATATAGCATATAGATGTTAAACAGAATGTTCATGCATGGACTTTCAGAAATGTAAAAAATAAAGATTAATGAATAGTTTAATTTTTTGACACTTTATACATGTTATTAAATATTATGTAGAAAAGCATTAATCACTGTAGAAAATTATATTTAATACCACATTTTTACTTGAAAAGTCTACAGTACAAATTGCAACTATAATTAAGTAATGAATTAAAGTAAATAACATTGACTTTAACTGTAGAGAAAAGCAAATAAAGTGGATAGTGTAAAGACATAAATCATAATTAATTAAATTTTATACCTTCCATGTGTACCCGTGTTTAAGTTAACAACAAAATATAAACAATGTTTGGGCACCTAATGAATTGGCATATGTGTGTACATGTGTGTTATACACAAATGGTAACACTGCAGGTGTTCGGTCATTTCATAGTGATGAAATATGTAGTATCTTTTTTAACCGCATGTACAAATACCAATTTGTTTCCAGGTAACAAGAAGCAGAAAAGATCACGTGATGGAGAAAAACCAGGTGACATTTGTGAACAGTCCCAGGTGAAAACCTCGAACTAGTGGTTGAGGCCTCCTTCATGTTCTTACATTTCCCACCAATGTGAAATTTGCTGCAGCCTCTTGACTTTTAAATAGAAAGATCATTTTTAAAAATGGCTACTTAAAATGGACCTCGTTTTAGCCATTTCAAACGGACTTCCCCTTTTGGAAGTTGTGCTGAGGGATTACATATGGTCATAAATACTTCAGGAATCTATTCAGGTACCTGTAGGAATATTTTTGTTTAGTTTGGGGCTGTGAACAGACTTTTACTGTAAGATTTTTTCAGCTTTGGGATAATTTAAAGAGATTTAATTTTATAATTAACTCATAGAACTTAAAAGGGAATGGTCACATGTTAAAAAAGTAATATTTTACTGGAAATTTTTAAATGAGCAGATCTTAAAAAAATGGTTAATTTAAAAAGCTAATATTTTATTGGGGGATTTTAAATTAGCAGATCTTTAAAAAAATGGTTAATTTAAAAAGCAGTTATTGGTTTTTATATATGTAGTATATATGTGAACTCAAGTTTTATCAACAAACACAAAAACACAAAGTGGTATAGAATAGACATTTTGTCAGTTTTTCTTGATTTAAAGTTTAAATAATCTTTGCAATTATATTACTCCACAAAACAAAATAAAAGTAACATTATTATTATTAAATTAGCAATTCACATAAGATATTTAAAAAGACTTTTAGAAATAGCACTGAAATTTACAAAAAAAAATACATTTCTCATCTTCCACTTAAGTCAAAAGGAGACAGACTACAAAATAAAGCAATACAAATATTTTAGCACCTATAATACAAGTCCAGTATATTAAAATTGTACATTTTTATTACTAAATACATTTTTGGGCATTAAATCGTAGCACAATTTCCATGTGACTGCTCCTGTTTAAGTTCTTTGTCTTACACATTCAAGCCTCAACTTTTGATGGGCTCACACCAAAACAGTTGTTTGTTAGTATTGTTTTGTTATAAATTTCTCAGTTTCATTAAACTTATTATTGTCACAGAGCAATACATTCTAGACTAGAGATTTATCAAAAAACATAGCTATAACAAAGCACTTTAAATAAAGGAAGATTATTTAATTTGATACTCAGATGTACTGGTGTGTTGACATTTGATTATGTTTTGAAACTGCCTATATTAGGTAATTGCTAGTGCTATTAGCTTTACACAAGCTAACAGCCAAATAGGTATTTTTATAGTTATAATGCTCAATAATATGTTTTTAATAATTTATTTGTATATTTATTTACTGTACATGTTAAGTATAAACTTATTTTAACTTAATTGGATGTTCTGTCACAGGCAGAAAGTTACTTATGAGATTGTGTAACAATTCTGGCTAATGCTGGACCAGGTCAATGTAGCTGAGAATTACACCCACCAGCCACTTTATTAGGTACAGATCCATGTTTCTACACACATTGGGCATTTACAGTTCTACTTACAACACTTTATTCTTTTGAAATTACAGTCCATTTATTTGTCATATAAATACTTTATTAATTTGTATCCACCTACTGTGCACTTAACATATCTATGTCATTGTTCCACCTTAAAGATGTAAAATAAGAGACTACAGCTCATTTGTTGCTTGTGTTAACCATTAATGCACACAATGTACTACTTACAGAATGCTGGTGGCTAAACATTCTTGGTTGGTATATTTTCATCTCAACATTGTTACTAAGGTTACTTAGCACTGTCCTGATCATTGAGTAAAAGTGACTATTAAAAATGTAGAGAAACAAATTGGCCTGCAGTATGTATTTAAAATAATAGAACATGCACTTTTTTAGGAAATTGGAGCCAATAAAATATACAAGTAAAGAAACAATAAGGTGTACCAAAAGTGGCCATTGAGTTCGTCGGTCTGTCTAGCTAGCTGGATGGATAAAATATTCAAATAGATTTTAATTGTATATAATTGTGTGGCTTTACATTAGCACTGAAATTTTTTTTAATTTTTTAAAATTTAAATATCAAACGAATTTCAACAAACATGAACAACAAAACATGAAAGAATACAGTGTCATTATTTATTTAAACAAAAATAAAGCCAAAATTCAAAAGAAAGGTGTGTAAGAAATGTGCAACCCTAAAAGGTGCAACCCTACTTTATCCACGGGAATTCAAAGGATAAGTAGCATTCACGTAGTGCTAATGCCCTTGATTAATTATCCATCTTGAACCATTAGAGTGCACATGCAGTAATGTCCACTATATAAACCAGTTTATTCAGTAAGATGGCATGATATATATTTTAAAATGGTGCACTATTATCTAGACTGAGAAAACAGATACAGTTATTATCTGGGGACGTTACTAAATCATTAACTACTTTTACTAATGCTGTTTCAAAGCCTTAATGGCACAAGTCTTTTATCTTTATTATTAATTAATATTATATTTATCAGATTACTATAAAATTTTTATCTTTTTGGTACTTTGCTAATGGCAGCATTTAGTTACAGTTTCAATGGTTGGGGTATAATTTTTTTGGGTGACATATCTTGCGAGTTTTCTCAGATTCTTGTATGCAATTCTTGTCTGCTGAATGGCCTAGTCTTTGTGTTGTACATTTCCATTGATATCCAGACAAAGAACTCTATCAGATAAATTGCACAGCATAAGCACAGCATCCTGACATAAAGAGTGGATGTCATCCCATTTCAAAAAGCCAGACATTACTTTAGAATTAGACCTTTTATCAATTAAAATAGTGTTGTTCTCTGTTGGTCTCAACCATTTAGTGACCGCTGCAACGCACACACATTAATCCAGCAATTGTTCACACCTCTTTAACATTAGCTTGAGACATCTATGATTGTTAAAAAAAAGTGTTTCAAAAAATATAGTTAGCATTAGCCAGCAAATCTCCAACATCCAAAGAATACTGAGCAACCCATTTCTAAATGGGGGATTCTTTAAATGGGGAAAATTGTTGGACACCTTTTTTTTAAAGGTGGTGCTTTGCTGTGTCTGTGTCGCCCAGTGGTCACTTACTCAAGGGTTCTGCAGCAAGGGTTCCAGTGCCACAAACAGAAAAACCAAATCCATGGCATTCCAGCTAGCAAAAGTGGTCACTTTCATAATGTTACAATGGCTCTAATATTACCCTGTTCTAGAACCCAAATTCAATTTCTAGCACTGAGATCGCCCTTATTAAGGACTAAAATATACTTTTAAGATGTAAAATAATCAGCAATAACAAAGGGATAAAACATGTGCATGCTGAACTACTTTCATTCCACCAGATATATATATATATATATATATATATATATATATATATATATATATATATATATATATATATATATATATATATATAAATTTAGGATTCCTCCTGTGTTACAACTAAATCTAGAGGAGCAGTTAATTACAAGCTTGTGCAACTAGCAAGGGGCTATAAAATGTTAGAAGCTACACCACACTCCAGTGTATAGTCATGAAAAACAGAATCAATTGCTGATGAAAAAAAAGTATGGCAGCTATAAAATAACTAA